>JAIEZT010001373.1:13858220-14175720 GCA_019594935.1 Periophthalmus modestus | reverse complement strand
ACCTCTCGGGCTCCAAATACACTGCATGTGTCAGCGTTTACGTGTGTAACCTCGTGAAACCACAGACGCACAGGCTCTGTGTTTCTCAATGGGAAAGACGATCAAACCTGACTGGGCTCGCTTAGCCACTTCTAACAGGTCTACAGTGAAAATAGCTGAGTAGGCTTGTATTTACTGTGCAGGCTGACCACGGCAAACGCAAGGATTTCCGAAATAAATTTGAAAGCACAAATTAAGAGTTAACTCCTTCAAACTGCCCCAACAACACGTTGTGCTGATGATAATTGCACAAAAGTAACAACAGATGCATGGTTTCTATGTATGCTGATGGTGACACACACGCTAGTCTTGTGTCAAGCGTCAAAAATAGGTGGATTCACTTTTAATGCATTTTTTTTTTTTTTTTTTTATATACCCTGCAAAACATGCTTCTTTTTCGTGTGCATAAATAGGCAAAATATACGTGGAGTGTGTCCTAGGCCTCAGACCAGCTGTAGCCCCACACTCCATTCATCCAACACCAACCTCCTGCCCCTCCCCTGCAGAACCAAGCTCCACACCACTGAGCCTTCTCCATCACTGCCTCCACCCTCTGCAACTCAGCAAATCTGTAACTTCACTGAACTTTTTTAATGTACTTTTTTTTCATTGTATTCTTTGTGCAGAATCTTTGGGTGTTTAGACAAGGACTATATGAATAAAATGCATTATTATTATTATTAAACATGAATGAATTAAACTAAACGCACCTACAGCTATGGTTCTGATAAAGATACATTATAACATAATAAGCATAAATATAGACCCTTTAAGATTATAATTCTGAATTCAAGTCAGATATTCCTAGAAAAAACAAAAATGCGTGCAAATGTCCCTATCTCAAACACAGGTCTAAACATGGTTTCTCCCTGAATGAGAAACAAGTCAGATTGAGGCTATAATCTAAATGAACTTGGCTGCAGTTTATCTGTGTGTAGTAACAGTCGTAGCCGCGAGGAGCACGCAGCTGTAGGCACTCGCAGGATTAAAACTTCTCATGGAAATCTGCTACATGGGCTCTGCATGTCATTAAATCTATCATTTTCAGCTATTACAATACAAGAAAATATTCAAATTTATGCACGTTTGCCTTTTTAAGTTACAGTTCTGTGCCAAATAAAGTTTGAGAACAAAAGCAGAAATTCTAATAAGCTGAGGAAGAGGCAAAAAGTGTGTATTTTTGCTCATGAAAAACAAGGCAAGGCACAGAGTGATGGAGGCTAACAACAATATAAGTTAGTTAGTGGCGTATATGGAAATTAGGTGATGATATTATCTTAATCTAATGAAAATGAAACCACCTGACCAACCACCTGATGACATCATGCAGTGGATCGTCAAA
The DNA here is from genome assembly GCA_019594935.1 of Periophthalmus modestus. Classification (NCBI taxonomy): domain Eukaryota; kingdom Metazoa; phylum Chordata; class Actinopteri; order Gobiiformes; family Gobiidae; genus Periophthalmus; species Periophthalmus modestus. The sequence continues at coordinate 14,174,339 of JAIEZT010001373.1, read as the reverse complement.
GTGAAACAAACTACAACTTATTTAACAAGGAAACAACATTGGACCTGCTAAAAGCTCAAACAAACAAGGCAGTTAACACACCAACCACTACAGATTTTTCCCTGAGCAAGGCAATTATCAGTGAAGTTTGACCGTAAACCTCAAGACTAAACATTACCGTTGGGCGAACTCGGAGTATAAACTAAAGGGTGTTTCAGTTAAAAGGACCATTTCTGTGTATATGAGTAAAATGTGTCTTGCCGCAGCACACGTATACTGTATAAACACATCTTGAGGTCGTCATCTAATTAGAAAGTGTTTTACTAAGAAATACAAAAGGAAAGAAGAATGAGGAAACATTTTGTACTTCTGCAACTAGTTCTGTTTTTCAGATTTGTTAAGACAGTAAAAAACAGGTAGAGCGCTTCTAAGTGTGCCATGACTCAGAATCACTGTAGCACGGGAGCTGAAGCGTAGAAGCACTTAATATCCCACGGTAGTTAATATGCTATTTGTGTTGAATCCATAAAGCTTGTGCTGAGTAAATGTATGCACAATCATTACATGTTCATTTACTGTACACAAAGAGATTACAAAGCCATCAGCATCAGGGCACAGACTCAACCTGAACCTCAGGGATTTCAAGAGAATCTTTGAGAATAATTTGATTATACAGAAGTGAAAGTGGAACTAAACACTAAATCCACTTTTTTTGCTACTCAGCTTTGTATGAGTGTTTTCATAGCATTAGACATTTTTGGCAACTTTAGTTCAAACTAGGTACATTCAGCAGCTTTATTTGAAATGAGGTTGTGGGTGGAGTTTCTGTGTTTAGTCCCACTGTGCACTGTGTACCTCTTCTGATATGGGGTTCACCTGCTGGTCTCCATGGAGATGTTATTATGTTGCCAGGAAAGTCTCACAATATTACATTAAGCTATATTGTTTTTTATTATACGACAAATATTTTAAAAAATTAAATAAAACCTTACAGTGTGGGGCCTCAGTTATAAAGCTTGCTCACGCACTACGCATCAGGCTAATGTGTACTGCGCTCATCTCTGCACCAGTGAAGAGAGTCTGAGGAAATGTTTGATCAGGAAATGAAAGGAAAAAACACGTAAAGGACGGTGGGCATTTTCCCAGTGCAGGGCTGGATCTCCCTCAGTCCGGCTATAGACTTCTATATACGGTCTATGGCTGTGACCCAAAACACAGTACATGAGTGAAGCTTCAGTTTAATGAAGCACTGGGACTAAATGCAGCTCCAACACTTTATGTTTGCCTTTACACACCGCGCCAGAATGGCTCTAGTCACAGCCTACTGTCCCCAAACCAGACTCAAATTTTCCCTGCATTTTTTTTTTTCGTTCTTGTAAATGAGAGCTTGGTCTCAAGGGCCCTCCTTCTTTAAATAAAGGACATAATAACGCCCGCTTCAACCCAGGCATGTGCACTCAAAGAGGTCAGCAGAGTTTTGATGTTCCATGCAGTTTTATGGGCAGACAGCACCTGATACAGTTGAAACCACAAGTTTATATACACTATATAAAAAGACACTTTTTTTCTCACTGTCATGACATGAAATCAGACTAAACTTCTCCTGTTTTAGGTTAGTTAGGATTAACACTTTTTTTTTTATTTGCTAAATGCCACAATAATGAGAGATGGACTTTTTTTTAGACAATTTTCTTCTAACTCAGAAGTATACAGTAAGGACTTAAAACAATTTGGTAAAACCCAGATGATGATGTCACGTCTTTGGAAGTTTCTGATTTATTGACAACATTTAAGTTAATTAGATACACCCCTGTGGATGTATGTGAAGACACACTTGAAACATACTGCGTCTTTTTGTAACATCATGGGAAAGTCAAAAGAAATCAGCAAAGATATCAGGAAGAGAATTGTGGACGTGCATAAGTCTGGTTTATCCTTGGGTGCAATTTCCAGATGTCTTAAAGCACCACGTTCATCTGCTCAGACTATTATACACAAATACAAACCCAATGCGGATGTCAAACCATCATACTGTTCAAGAAGAAGATGGGTTGATATGCACATTTCGGACCAAAGTGCATTCATCTCTGGGACATAGAACCCAAGAACAAAAGACCTTGTGAAGATGATGCTGAAGCTGGTAAGAGCCTGTCATCATCCACGGTGAAACGAGAACTGTACTGACATGGGCTGAAAGGCCAGGAAGAAGCCATTACTCCAAAAGAAACATAAAAAAGTCAGATTACAGTTTACAAATGCACACAGGGACAAATACCTTAATTTTGGAGACACGTCCTGTGGTCTGACGAAACAACAATTTTACTGTTTGGCCTTAATGAGCATTGTTACATTTGCAAGCCTGAAGATATGTGCCGAAAAAACTTAGCTCAGTTGCAGCAGTTCTGTCAGGAGGAATGGGCCAAAGTTCCTGCCAACTATTATGAGAAACTTATAGAAGTATATCCAAAATGTTTGACCCAAGTTGCACAGTTTAAAGGCAATGGTACCAATGTATGTAAACATCTGACTGAAAAAGTAATGAAAAATTGCCTTAAAAACTGGTAAATTTTGGTAATCCTAATTGCCCTAAAACAGGAAAAGTTTAGTCTGATTTAATGTCAGACAGTGAGAAAAAAATCATACATCTCTTTTTATATCGTGTATGTAAACTTCTGGTTATAGCTGTATGTGTCTGATGTGTTTACAGGCTGCTGCGTTCTACCTGCACTTGTCTCTCTGCCTGGGAGCTGAAGCGCTTGTCTTCTGGTCACTGATTCACATATGCCTCCCTCGCTCCTTTTGCTCTCTCAGGGAGGGCATCTGAAACTCTGGCACACGCTCATATCCCCTTCCTCTGATTATTCAGACCTCCACGTGCATGTTTGTGCATGAACAGGGTCAATTCTCACGCACATATCACACACATACTTAAAAATAGTGATATACAAGCCAAAAAACAACCAGGCTGTAGGTTTATCTACAAAGATACATGTGCAAATATTATGAAAATACTGCAACAAAATTTTGATTTTAGAATTTAGTCATTGTAATCACTCATTAAAAAAAAAAAAAAAAGATTAAGATTATTATATTAGTTTGCTTCATTTCACTTTTTAAATTGTGTCTTAAATCCTCACACTTGAACATTTATAATTGATGGATCAAAAACTGTTTATTAAAATAATATGATTTCTTATTAACCTAGTTTACAAATATTACTTTTCAAATCATTACATTTAATAATTAGTCTGTTTATATTTAGAACTTGTAGCTATTTCAGAATGAATCTATGAATGCACCAATAATAAAAATGGGAACTTATATTGTATCAAAATGATATATATGATATTTAAACTCTCTTCATTATATTGAGTACAGTGTGGTTTTACAAAATGGCCAGTCCTCGCCACTATGGGACAGACTAGGACCACTGTTTGACACCTCTCCAGACCCTAAACTTAGCCATAAGGAATTTGGCAGATGACAGCACCTCCTCACAGTCAGAGGAGAGAGAGAAAGAGGGAGAATGGGGAGAAAGGAGGAGAGAGAGGCGGAGGAGAAGGAGTAAGAGAGGGAGTAAGAGAGGGGAGAGAGTGAGGGAGGTGAAGGTTGAGGAGAGAAGGAGAGAGAATGGAGAGGCAGACAGAGGAGGGAGATAAGGAGAGGGGTAAGATCTGGGATTAATTGATTCATAATTCTGCATCACTGTGAATGTCACTAATGAAGATAAGATCATCAAAAAACTTCAAGGCATTTGTAAAAGTTTTTTGGCAGAATCTGCATCTGATTTTATTAAAACGCAAACAAAAATGGATGTATGATTTTACATATGAGGAAAACAGTGAAATGTTAATTAAATAAAGCTTGTCACAGCTTGAGAGGATTCAGTTATATGTATATATCATATATTTGATGTGAAGAACATTTGCAGCACATTACACTGAAACATTTTACACTATTTGAAAATCTTAAATTTTGAGACATCATCTTGAGACCTCATCTGTGGTTTATTCACATAAATGTAAAAAAGTCATTTTATTTGTACAAATGGCCAAAACTGGACATATTTGTGACACAAACATGGATACATATTTCTTGCTTCATTTTGTTGTAATATTAGATACAAAAAAATACAGGAGGTTTTGGAGATTGTATTTGTAATCCTGAAAACTAAAATTGGACTAACAATGCAAATTCCAACATTTTGCTACATTTTTTAAAGCTTCAATAAATCAGGCTTGGATTGAAGTTTATGCATTATACGCTTTAATCTTGGAAAGTCGGGATTTTGCTGTCACTGCTCAATAACAGTGTTTACTAGAGCTTTCCCGTAAGATTAGTTGTTGCTGTAGCCTTCTTAAAACTAAATGTAGAATAAACAGTAATCTCGAGTCTTTCTTGTGAAGATCTGTTGCTTTTATGATCCGTATAACCCTGAATGTAATACATTTTAGTCCAATAAATTGGACTAAAACTTAAAAAGATAAACTGACAAATCAGCTGATTTCCATTCATCTGCTTGGAGCAGGTGTGGAAGTTGGACAGAAGGTTTTGGCTCAAGTTCCTGAGTTGTTTTTCTGACTTGGGTGAGCATTTGTGCATTTTTCAACTGGGGAAAACATTCTCCTGAGTTCCCGAGGAGCACACGAACACAGCAGAAATATCAACTATTCTGCACAATTAGTCCAAATCCTGTTAAGTAGAAGATTAGTAGAAGAAGTAAAGTTTGTTGTATGTAGGTTTTGATGTTTCCACATGAAAGCTTGTATGAAACGAAAAGCTGTCCCATTGTCCTGGCACAAATATTTTCAGATATAAATCACAAACAAACTGTGATTTAGATATAATTTACAATATGAATAAAAAAGCAAGAAACATATTATATAAATGTAAAAGTACTTCACTTGTAATGGGTGCGTTCACACTCATGGTTTTATCCCACTTTAATCCTGCAGATTTTGTTAAGTCTAATCCTACTTGAGTTCAGTCTTGAACTAGTTTAGTCCAGGTCTAGTTCTGGTGTAGTGACCATGACAATGTGTTTGACAATGTTTTATCGTTTTGTCTTTTTCTTTTTCACATCACTAACAAACCTGTATTTATCTTATTATTTGCACTATTTATATAATTTAATAGCAGTAATAGCAGCAGTGGAGCTTGGGGAAAATCCATGGACGTAATGGACTGAATCAACCCCCCAGGACAGCTCTCTGCCCCCAGCCTCCACTCCGCTCTCACTGGGCGCCTCTCGCGGTTCCACTCGGCTAAACGTCAACGCCAAAGCTATAGTTTAACCGCACACAGAGAGTATATGAGACAGCTCCAGCCTTGTCATGTGCATGGGTGGTTCTTATACCGCACAGAGAGGGGTGAGACGGGGGATACACAGGCACTCCCGGAGGTACTGGTGACAGTGGTTTAATTCCCATGCACAGCCCTGGTTTTGACATTGAGCGAGGAAGTCAAAAGAGTCCACCACGCTCTTCAACTGACACCATCAGGTAAAAAAGAGAAAGAAAAACGAATATTCTTGGCTCAAACTAGGACTCATACAATGCTGTCCTCATAGAAACCTTCAGGGAGCATAGACTAAGTGTTCAAATCTCACTTTTCCTGATGTCGTGCCCCTGGGCAAGAAACTTTACAGATTTAGCCTGCTTGAATATTTTGATTAAACAACTGTAAATAGAGTTTGAGAAATCAAGAAAACCGTAAGTTGTATTTCTTTCTTTTTTTTTTTTTTTTTGTTAAGTGGATATTAACGCTGATTTAATCATGTCAGTCAGTAAGCTAGTAATACCAACATCTCTTATTGTTACTAGTCACCTACCAAATAATATTATGGCATCAGACACCAATTACAGTTTTTGGAAGAAATTTTAAAGCAGATCTATTAGGCAAAATCAGCTTTTTAGAGTTTTAACCATGTTTTAGTTGTTTCCCCTCACCATTTAAACATGTCAAACTGTTTGGGCAAATTTGGCCCTTGATAAAAATATATTTGGCCCGCGAGATCATATTAAATATGTATTAGAACTGGCCCGCCGGCCGTCGCGCCAGTATAGCGCATGCACTTCTAATACTACAAATCCCAGAATGCTTTTCAAATGTGTTGTTTGTTTGTGTGTGTGTGTGTGTTTAATCCACCCCTTCTGAAAAACATGCAGATGTTGTAATTTTTCAATACATATTTAGTTTGGCCCGTGACTTAGTCCTAGTTTTTAATTTTGGCCCTCTGTGAATTTGAGTTTTTTTCTTTTTTAATTGGTAATAAGCATAGGATTCAGCAGCGTTGTGTAGTTATTTTGGTACAAATGGAAAAAAAAAATCCATCCAAAATCCCATTGGGCACCAGTTTTCTAACGCAGAAGTCAGCGCACTCAAGTCATTTTAGATGAATATTCCAATTTAAAATGTTCAAATTTTAACATAATGATTCACGGTGTCATAGATTATAAATATATAGCAGACACAAGCACAATAAATCTTCTTTATGTACTGATATTTTTGTAGATGCCTCGGTCAGTATTGATCCACCCATCATTACTGATTAGAGCCGGGATTGAACCACCAACTCAAGCAGTGCAGCCACTCTCCACTTTCATCCACACGGATTTATTTTCCAATGAACAAGGGTGTCAAAGAGCCAGCCTTATTCCTACAAGTGTTCACTCGATTGGAACGGTTGTCGAGTTTAAAAATAAAAAATCTAGTCAGGAAAAGGGAATGGAAAACCGCGTGGTCGCACCGGTAGCCGTCTTTCCTCTCGCCGCGCCTCTTTTCGGGCTAGCACGGGGCTTAAGTTAGCGTGCAATGCTTTGGGCAGATATTGGTCTTTGATAAGAAATGCGTTTGGGTCCAGTCCGTGTGGTCCTGATATGATGGAGGTTCCTGCCTGACCACAGATAGTCATTTCAGTCTTATTATTTTTTTATCAGATGTCTGAAAAGAGTGGAAAAATCATTTGAAACTGGAGTGTAAGTTTTTTTTTTTTTTTTTTTATTTTTTAGTTTTGAAGTTTCTCATCCAGCAAGGAAATGTGGATTGAAAGTACATCTGGGCAAGAACACAATTTGGAACTTGTACAGGCCTTATTCATTCTAATGGAAAGTTTTACCATGTTTGCATTTAGTAAAAAAAATAAATAAATAAAAATCTTATCCAGTGGTCCCTCGTTTATGGCGGGGGTTACGTTCTAAAAATAAGCCTCAATAGCCGAAATCCGCGAATGTCTAGAAGTACATTTTATATTCTTTTTGGATAAATTAGCGAGCCCAATGGGTCAATTTTGGGCCTGATACTTAAGTGGCGAATAAAGGGTTAAAATTGAAAAAGTGGATATTTCAGTGTTCAGTGAACTTATAGCAATAATTTAATGCAATGCTCATAATTTTCCAAAGAAGAAAAGGGTTCTTGGGTGCACCAGGGTTACACCTACACAAGGAAATTAATAAGGATAATCCATTAAGGGCTTGAATGATTATGTAAACTATGGCTCAGGTACAGTTCTTTTAAGGAAAAAAAAAAAAAGCCTTATTGGCTAGTGCAGTTTTTATCGATTAGTGCGTTTTTCCAGCCCATCAGACAAACTCAGACTTGCAATCAGAATCATCTGCCCACACAATAGCTCCATCTCACGTGAATCTGATGTTTTTACATAACAGGAAATGACACAGACTCACAACAATACAAAGCATATGGCCGATAAAGAAGTTCAGCTTTCAAGTTTTATTAAGTCAATGGATTATCTTTAAGAGTAATATCTGAGGAACTAGTGTCTGTGAGCATATCTGTGGAAGTCCCTGGCAGCAATTCTGAGAGAACAAAATCACAATGGCTACATATATTGGCAATATTTCAAAAAAGCTGCTGGAGTTTTGACCTAGACTTTAATGCCGTGGGGACAACCTGACATGAGGTCACTTAGTAATATAAAGGAAAGTGCTATTATTTAAGGCTGAAAATGGGATCCTATTGTCTAAAGAAAGTGTTTTTTTTTATTGTCATCGTGGTATCGGAGTTGGTATTGAGTGTCGAAATTAAGTTTGAAATGCTTGTATTATGGTCTGAATATGAAGGATTAAAAGGAATGAATGAAACTTAATTAAAAACTACATTTTGAAAACATTGATTGTTTAATGTGCCTTACTCCTGAGATGCAGAGAAGAAAAGAGGTTTATGATTTGGACATATTAAGTGCTGTTGAAAAGAGAGAATGCATTGTACTGTATTGCATCAGGAGAAGTGGGAATTGCTTTAAGCCGTTCAACAAAAACACTGCTACTTTCTAAGTTTGCGGTGAAATGATTATTATTTTTTCTTGTTCAGTTTAAAACTTGAGAAACACACCCTAAGGCACAAATATGGATGTCAAGTTTCAGAATGTCAACAAAAGATAAGAAAGCTTTAAGGCTTTCAAAGTAAGTGCATTTCTTTAAATCTGATTGATCAATTCTCTACTCAAGAATGATGTACTACGTCGTCTATTTTAATGCCGGATGCCATACCTACTGGAATTATCCACGCTGACACTGTAGAAGAGTAAGGAAGGGAACGGACGTGTCAGAAGCCAGGCACACTGCAGACTGCACACTGGAATGGTATGGTCTGCTTTTATTTAGACAGTGTACGACATTACATTGACCGTACTGATTATGATCAATTGGGTTAATTCAACTGAAGGCTTGAGGGCCAGTAAAAATTGGTCTGAGGGCCACATTTGGCCCCTGGGCCATAGTTTGGACACCCCTGATCTAATACGACACAACTCGCCCCTCAAATACGCCATTTCGAAAAACAACCAGTTCACACACACATATACACACACACTTTCAAATATACAAATCCTCTTTCTTTCATACACTTTCACTGATGGGTGAAAACTCACTTCGATATTAGCCATTTCTTTGTTACATGTGCAAACTTTTGAAAACCTGTGCATGTTATAATCTCATTTGGCTTTAACTATTCCACTGACTCATGGCAACAACTGAAAAAGCCGATTTAGAGAAATGTCCTACATTTTGGAACGCTACACTCTCCTCTAGAGGTCGCCCTCGTGACTCGAGTTATTTTTTTATGTGCTCAGTGACACAAACCTTCTAAGGGGAGGACTAGCAATAGCATGAATTATTTTTAAATTTGAACCGCTGCCCTTCTCATTAGTGGGCGAAGGCTCAACCTGCTGCAACATAGATGCTGTTCATTCATTTTAATTAAGATTTTTAGATAACGGTTCTATATGGAATTTGTTGTGCAGTCTCCAGGACAACAAGCTAACTCAGTAAAAAAAAAAAAAAAAAAAAAAAAAGCTGTTATTCCCATGATACAATTGTTCTGGACATATGGAAAATTTGAATACTGAGTACTTTCTATTGTCTTAAATTTTTTTTTTTTTTTAATGTTGTAGTATTCCCATGATGCAATTGCTCTGGACATATAGAAAATTAAAAATACCGAGTACTTTATATTGTCTATTAAAGAAAAAAAAAAAAAAGAAAAAAAAAAAGTGAGATTTCAAGACTTGTGTTTAATTTTTAATTTTTGTGTGGTACCTGAATCTCAACCAAGCCATTTAAACTGAATTGTTAAAATAATATCTCACCATTATGATCAGAATATTCCCCCAAAATATTAAGTTTTCATGTTTCTGGTCATTGCCCTCTGCCCTGCTCCCACAGAGGTGCACTGCGGAGGTTCTGAGTGTGCTAATGCTAATGCCGCTCTGCGCTGTAGAGTTTGTAATGAGTGGTTTAATTTCTCTGGGGAGGCACAGTAATAAGTGATCATTGACAAAAGCGTTTCTACGGAGACGGACGCATGTCTCCATCTGCTCCTGTGTGCGCTCGCTTTACGTATCAGAACAGAACTCAACTGTTCAAATGTAGGTGGCATTTTTGGAAAGAGATGGGGATAGTTTAGAGACACTATATTGTTTGCATTATTGTGGAGATTTCCTTAAACTGCATTTGACAGATTTATATATTTTTCTAACTATTACTTAGTTTGGTGGGATTGTACCTGAAGTATTTTTCATAACTATTCACTTAGTTTTAGAATGGGATAAATTGGATAATACAGGAAGCTAAATATTCAGTCATCCACCTACAGACGCAAGATCACATTTGCAAGATGCATTTTAGAACGCTCTTGTTTTTTTAGTTTTTTTTTTTGTTTTTCTATACAGAATACTCGCAGCCACCTGTCCAGTTGCCGCATGCACCTAGCCCGAGATAACACGCAATACCTCATCCAAAATGCAGGAATAATGCACACACAAGGAAGACATTTTTTTTCTGACAGCAACATAACGGCGTTGTCCATTTATTTTTATTTGTGAAATCATAACTATTGTGTAAATATAAATTGCTTCGGAACATTCTCCATGGGGATAGATAAAGCTCTGTCCTCCATGCTGTGGAATATTACAGCCAAAGGAACATGGAACATTTCCATGGAGGCCAAATATCAGCCATGTTTGTGAGGATGCAAGTCCACTCACAGTAAGGACTAATGTTTTTCAATGTTTTAATGCAATAAACCAACCAAAATGAAAAAAAAAAAAAAAAACAAAAAAAAACAGGCTTTGATTTTAAAATGCCACATTAAATCCTTCTATTATGTGCAGTGCTAAATGGGTTTAAGAGCTTAGTTATTAGTCCTTTATGCCTTTTGACAGCTCTGCACTCTATTCTCTAGTCTTGTGTTTTATTTTTGTCTAGTTTTGGCTAAAAAGTTATGTGGATGAGCAATCAAACTCAAACTGAACCGGGATAAAGCGCAACACCGACCACCCCCTATTTCAGTGACCACAAGATGTATAACTTTATTTAAAATCCGTTTCTGAAATTGTATAAACGGAGTTCTAAATGTGCTTTTTGGGCTTAAAACAAACATGTTATGGATACAGGTTACTGCATAGCTGGTGAGCCCCTGCGATGCCTTTGGACTCTTAATATTTGAGGTTTATGGGAAAAAATGAATAGAAAATGTACTTCCAGCACCAGAGCAGACTTTCAAGTAGGTGAGACTGCTGAGCTTCATAGTACTAACACCTTATACATGTAATACGTCAGTTTAGTTTATTTCCAGTTCCTAACTTCATACAAATGTAAAGTAATTGTGAAAGAAGCGATTCCAGACCAGGCAGATGTGAAAGAAGTTTTTATCTGATATCTATAGGGCCTACATGGACTTAAACTAATTTTACATACTGTCTGTGCAAAGTCTTAAATGGATATACTGTTCACTGTTTATAGGAAGGGAGAATATGTCACTGAAAAGACCAAGTACAAGGGCCTCTTGTCACAGGAATATGAATAGCTGCAGAATGTAACTGAAGTAGCTGGTTGCAGTGAAGACATTTTAAAATGAAAAAGTATGTATGTGTAGCCTTCTTACTGAGAAACAATGTCTGTAACACATTATTCAACACAAGATTATGAGCAAAGAGATTAAACAGATATTATGCTTTCATGTAATAACAGGCCAATGATGTAAAAACTGCGGTGAGCCCATAACGTAATAACATCTTGTCAATAATTCCTACATTACTGGGTGCATGTATTATATAATAACGCTGTTGGTGGCGGTGCGTTTCCAGCTACCACAGATGAAGGCTGTTGTTGTGTCTGTGAGCAAGACACTTAGCCCACCTCCAGCCCAGTGTCTGTGTCCACTGGTGTATGAATATGTATGTGAATGGGTGAGTGGTTTCTTGATGTAAAGTGCTTTGAGTGTCTTGGTGGATATAAAGAGATGTGACTATTACCATTTAGATTAGGTCTGGAATAGTCCTTTGAAAGCCAAATATTTTCTTCGGTGGATCTTGGTGTGAAAAGTTTGACAGAGCCACAGACTTAGTACATTATAGTGGATTATTATGTTAACGGTTGCTTCTGTCTCTTCTATAATTTACATTCAAAAGCTTTGGTACAGTAGCGGAGACTGTATTCAGAGCCTCTCAAACACGCGCCGGGGCTCAAAGGAAGCGGATACGTCTCCATGGCGACGACCGTGACATGGATGCTGGCTGCAGTAACCATTGAACACAGAGTACTTGAGTGTGTAGGTTAAAATTAGCTGATGACTCAAAGGACTCTATAGGAGCTGAGCATATTATCGAGGGGCTAGGATATAAAAGAAGAGTACTCTGCAAATGTGGAAGAAATAAGTTCAGAGAGGTCGGGATTAAGGTTTTTACAATAATTACTTTTGAGTTTGTTTCTTCTTCAATAGTAGGAAAATGACACATGTTTTACCCTACATCAACCAGTCAAACATATCGGTCAAGCTAAAACAAAACCAAACTGAGTTGTCTTTTTCTCACTCACGAACCAGTTTTGAAATAAAATATTTCCTATTTGGATCTGTTCATCTGTTCACACTTTAAAGAAGATATACTATGGGTGTGTTTCCGCATTAGAAAACGGCGGTGGCCAATCGGAGCTGACGTCACCGTAATCATCATCACAGCAAAGAGCCGTGCAGCTGTCAGCACCTCTTATGGCTGCATCACACAAGCAAGTAGGAGGTTTTTTTTTTTAAATTTGTACCAAAATGACTACAAGACACTGCAGAATCCTACATGTATCATAGAAAATAAAACAAGAGGTCAAAGTAAGCACGGAGCAGTGGGCGTGTAACGGTGGTCGTGAAAACTGGGTTGGTCGGAGCAATAACGTCTTGAATACAGGAGTATAAAGATGCATGAATGAATCACACTAAATAAAGAGCACAGCTACCAAAATACGGACTCAAGCAAAGTACTGAGAAATTACTCATGAGCCATTTTCTCCAGGTCTATAGGCATGCTTCTGTTTAAATACCTGGAAGCTGAGGGCTGTATCTTAGTTTGGGATTTTAGGTCACATGGTCACATTTGTATATAGCGCTTTTCCACCTTCAAAGTACTCAAAGCCCTTTTTACCATTAGCCTGTAAGACCAGTTGCAGTGCAGTTATCTCTTTGCACTAAATCGTTCAAATTATTAGTAATAAATCGGCCTGTGCTGAAGATTTAAGGCTTGTTAGCCAATAAGCTGAAAAGAGCAAATATCGGCCATCCAATATATCGGTCTAGCTTTAATTCATACATCAGTGGACACAAACATGGAAGGTGATCAGGGGTCAAGTTTCTTTCCCAAGGACACAAAATGATAGGATTCATCTGTGTGAGCTGCAATTCCACCACTGTCGGTTAGTGGATCGGGCTGCTCTATCAATGCAGTTTATGTTGAGAGCGGGATTCGAAACGCCAACTTTCGTATCAGTGGTCAAGCACTCTGCCAACTGAGCTACTGTCGCCCCATGCATTTTGTGGTTCATTACTACACACATGGTAAGAACAAAAGATGTCTTACTTAAATGGACCTGCCACTTCCACTATGCAGATAACATGCAAGCACTAATTTTTGCTGCTGCTACTACTACTCTCAAGTCACACGGCCTCTCCATCACCTTCTCATTGTCTTAATAATGATTACAGACATCTTTCATCACTGAATCCTCCCTCTACACAACCGCACCAGTCACAGTGTCTTATCCCATCTCTCCACAGGGAAATCAGTGCTCTTTGTCCAGCCTCTGTAGTTCTTATTAAGAGCAGAATTAAGCCAAATATGACAGGAGGGACCGGGCCTGTCTGTTTTCACTGGGGACATTTGAACTTCCAATGCACTTTGATTATAAAGTATCATTACTCATAACACAATGTGGGTATAGGCGAGACCAAAACACCACGAGGAAATTCACAGGGAGCAGAATGAAGTCATAATTGAAGTTAAAAATGACTCCCAGAACTTGTAAAGGGAAAATTAAACGTTTGGTAATGACTGGTCACGTCTGGCACATTAAAATGGATTTGCTTCAGTCCATGGTACAAACAGGTCATTCAAAACAGCAGCGTGGCCGTATCCATCCATCTTCATGACAAGAACAGCACGGAGGGGCACATCTGTTTTACCAACATGTCCATTAAAAAGCTCAATTATGAAGGTTCTGAACTGCGCAATAATTCAGGCCTCCCAATGCCGGGCTTAAAGCTGCGTTACGTAACTTTTCCTGAGAGATCGCCAATGTTTGTCTCCACGGAGAGTCATTTCTTTGCCAGTAATGTTTCACAGTATGGCATAAAACTCATCTACCTTGTGTTTTATTAATTACAGGTGTTTCAGTGATAAAAAAAAAAAAAAAAAAAATAAATAAAAATAATAATGATAATAATAATTCCTGATTTTCGCTTCTCCACAGATCCGACCTGCAACTTGGTCTGGTGGCGTCACCCATAAGTCCCATAATAACATAATGACATAAATTAGTAGCGGACCCTCCACCACAAAAGTTACATAGTGCACCTTTAGTATTATATACGATAGGGGGCGCTCTGTTGTACATGTTGACTTGTACAGTAAAAATATGCTTCGTGAAAGTGCATTTATCTGAGCTTTTTTCCTCATAATGGCTGCTTTTGAGTAAAACTACCAAAAGAACAGATGAAAGTAGCATTTAAAAAAATCTTAATAAAAGCAGAGATTTGGATCTTTCCTTTGCCACACATATTCACATTTTACTGTAGCATTTTTTCATTACTTCTCTGGAATTGCAAATTTGTTTAAAATAAGCTGAAACTCTGACCGTCTAGAGGTTGTTTTCAAGGGCTGCCAGTGGAAAAGCTGAAACTGATTTGACTCTTACCTTGAGCGTCGCATGTAGATTATTGCACATAGTATAAATCAAACTGTCTTTGTTGAACTGTCATTAATTCACAGGTGCTTAAAAATACCTAAAACACATATTATTACTGTTCACAAGGTCACCTCTACACAGATCTGACCTGTTACCAGTGGCGGAAGCAGTACTTTTGCTACTTAAGTAAAGGTACAGATACCAGAGCAAAGAAATACTCAAGTAAAAGCATCACATGAAAAAATCTAAAGTAAAATCGATTAAAGTACCTGTTTAAAAATGCACTTAAGAATGAAAAGTAAAAGTATTGTGTGCACATTTTGAGATCTAATAAAGCTTCAAATGTAGTGATTTTGTGCTGAATTTTTGCAGAATTTTGTTCAGCAGAAACAACTGAATCGTTTTTTCCTAGCTTTTTTTCCTTCGTTTTGTTTGCTAAAATTACAAATGTGTTAAAAAATAAACGTTCAGTCTCTTCAGCAGGTCTCAGACAATAAAACAAAAAAAAAACTTTTCAGTCCAGTTCAATAAAGTAGTAGAAAGTGGATACCTGCTCTGAAATGCAGTAAAGTAAAAGTAAAACATATCCACTTTAAAATCTACTTAAATAATGTGCAGATACCTAAAAATGATACTACTTTTACTTGATTACCTTCCACCACTGCTTGTTACTTGCCAAATGGTGTCTCCTACTTGCTTTTGTTCATAGAGATAGGAAAATAAGGTTGAAATCTGCTTGGACACAAGTTTTGAACATGTTTCACCCTCCACTGAAGAAGATATGAGGTCTGGAGCACATGTAAAACTCAACATTATCCAGTTTACAATTCAATCTTATTTAGCTATGAACCGTACCTGGGCAATTGATGGATTACAAGACACATTGCACTTCATACAATACAAGTTCTAGCATCTGGAGACAACCCAGTGGCGTGTTCTCCACCAAAAAGTTACGCAGTGCACCTTTAAAGAGGGAGTATTATGCAAAATCGATTTTTGACTTTGTTATAAACGTGTTCCCTCATCAAAAACATGTCTGAAGAGGTTTAACATCTCATTCATGCATGTTTCTGTAATTTAGTGATCTCTCTCGGGCCCTGTTCAAACCCTCATTGCAATTCTCAATAAATACACATAAGCAAGAACAACTTAACAAACCTGATGTGATGTGCAGTAGTTTCATTAGTGAGATGCGCTCTGATCGTGTTGTTTTGGGCGATTATAGCATTTTCAAAACTATAAAAGCTAACTTGGTGATCTAAATATGTTATGTCTTAGCAGTTAATACCCCATCGAATTTCCATAGAACATCTTTAAAGAAACAACACTCTTGGATGGCTTTGCAGATACTCAAATCCTATTTAATATTACTGCTGGGACTTAAGAAGCTTGATCGACGTCGTACAAAAAAACTCTTGTCAGTTTTTGTTTTACCCTATTGCACTCTGCCTTTCCTAATCCCATAATGACTCCTGCGAACTCCTCTTCTCCACGTCTGAAACTCTACAAAAATCTTCCATTTAACCTCTCATCATCCGACCACACTCCTCCTGATCCTATAGCCAACTGCAGTGTCAAAGGCCCCGCAATTTCTAGCATCTCTCCACCGTCAGCGCCAGCGTCAGCGCTTAACCTCCCTCCTTCTCTCCATCTCTCCATCCTTCTCTCCTCCCTGTACACAGATAGACCCGTGACCCTGACATTTTCCCTCTCCTCTAATGCTCTCCAAATGGGCTGTGTTGCAACCGCAGCCCCGTACGGCTCCGCGGGCAGCCATTACGGGGCAAAGAGCAGAGTGGGCTGGAGTTTTAGCGCTGTGGGTTTTCAGATGTAGACTTTTCACTCACAGTTAGATTACATTATGCAGTTGGAAATGAGATGGGTTAATTATTATTATAGCGATAGTGAGCTCTGTCACCCCATTAGAAAACACGCAGCCTTTTGAAGTTGAAGTACATATGGCAGGTTTTCATGTTTTGCTAAATATTATGACGGTTCTAGTTTTATATCAGTTAAATGGCAGTTTGTGGTGAGTTTTAAAATGGAAACATCAACATACATGCAGTTAGGTTTTGTCCTTTACTTAAGTAGCTTTTTTAAGTGTATACTGTTTACTTTTACTGTCCTGCATTTGAGAGAAAGCATCTGTACTTTCTACTCCACTACATCTTTGAACTGGACTGAAAAGTAAAAGTATTTATTATTATCTGAGACCTGCTGAAAAGGCTCGGGGTTTATTTTTAACACAAAAAATACACAAAGAAAAACAGCAAAAAACAACAAATTTAACAAAATTCTGCACAAATCTGTATCAAAATCACTACATTTGAAGCTTTATTAGATCTCAAAAATACTTTTCCTTTTCACTCCAAGTACATTTTTAAAGCAGTACTTTAATACTTTTACATGAGTATTTCTCTGCTCTGGTATCTGTACTTTTAGCCTACTTAAGTAACAAGTACTTCTTTCACCACTGCAGTTTACACACAAGAAAGGTGTTTTCTGGGAGTATAAAATAAAAGGTGCTGTCATGTATTTTAGTCTAACAATAACTATTTAATTTAGACAGATTTTGGCCCTTGTTAACATTAAGGAAGTACATCTATGCATCATATCATATTGTCCGTGTCCAACCAGGAAGTAAAATTATAAACTGTGAACACACTGAAAAAAAAATGGCCAAGACTCTAATGAGGTTAACTATGTTTTAGAGAAATGAGTAGTCTAACCAGCATGTGCATTTTAAGTTTATTCATATTATTCATTAATTTTGCTCTTTTCAGAGTGTGTGTGTGTGTGTGTGTGTGTGTGTGTGTGTGTGTGTGTGTGTGCGTATGTGTGTGTGTATGCGAGTGTGTGTGTGTGCATGCCTGCGTGCTGTATCCAGATTGTTGACTGTAAGCCTCTTTAATCCTTGAATAAAGCCATTCTAATCTTAACCAGCGTTCTCCCAGGTACAAATCCTGCTCATTTTTCTCACACACTTGACTTTGTGGGAATTAAAATGGCCGCTGTACAGAAACAAATTGAAAGTTGGGCGGCGCAATCGAGCAGCAGAAAGCACGGGTCCCCGATAGAAATGAGGCCCGTGCGTTTATCAGTGTGAGCGCAAGTGTGAGGAGGGAGGCACAGACAGAGAATCAGTCGGGTAATGGTGATTTACTAAAGTAAATGGTAACTTCGGTAGGAAGATAAGACATGTAATTGGTCTATAAATGTAATTTTGCTCTCTCAAACACACACATTCACACTTGTACATGTTTAGCTGTTATGGAGGAAAAGGCAGTGTTGCAGCCATAGACTGTATATACAAATGGACAAGGCTAACCTGCTGCCACCGCGTTTAAAATACAGGGTGGCCGAAAAGTCACTGACAGTTGAAAAAAAAAATCATAACTCTTTTGTTTTTACCTATTTTTATTTTATTTTTTCAGCGCTTTTAGAACTATCCTTCTGACATTAATATGAGCAAATATAGCACCGAGGATCGAACCCTCATTGTACAGTGGTACTTTGAGTCACATGGATCAAATTCAAAAACCCAGCGGTGTTACCGTCGACATTTTAATACCAGAGATGTCCCAAGCATAAATACCACTAAAGGAATAATAAGCTGTTTTCAAAGACAGGGGGCAGTATGTGATCTCCCGAGACCTGACTAGTCCCAATTTCTTCCTGTGGGGCTATCTTAAAGAAAAGGTGTTTGTGAATAAACCTCAGACAATGAATGACTTAAAACATAATATCAAGGATCAAATAAGAGCCATAAGCCCAGAGATGCTTTCAAATGTTATGCAAAGTATTGGATCGGGCTATTTAGTGTGAAACCGAAAATAGTGGACACTTAAAAACATTATTTTAAAAAATTAGGTCATTTTTACTTCCCCTAGTTTAAGTAGTGATAAGTTGAAGTGTAAGTGAACGATTATAACCGTGTATATTGCCAAAAATCTTGGAAGGTTCAGTTTATCTACTGCTAAAATTTGGTGAGTATAACTTAAGAATTATAGGAGCTATGGAAGATTTAAAAGTGTCAGTGACTTTTCAGCCTGTATGAAGTAAGCATGGGCACGTTTCAACTCTGGCTCCAATTCACAAGCTATTGAAAAAGTGTCACCCTCTCTCTGTAACTGCTTTCGTCAGAGTTGTTATTTTTGTCTTAAAATGTTCATTTTAACCCATGCTACATGATCCTGGTATTTTTATTTCGGTATCGTGTTGGTAAATCAAGACATGGACATTAATAACAGACCACACCTCCTTTTCCCTAAGTCGGCCCTGCTGGGGTTAGCAACAGGTTTGATTGACATCGTTGCCAATTGCCCCCTTCCTCCTAAACCAGTGGGGCAGGCGAGAAAGGATGTTATCCTTAATAGCTTCACTTAATGTCCTATATTATGAAGTACAATGTTTATCCAGATGAGGTGTAGGTGTAGTTATGATGTAGTAGTTAATATGTGGTACCAAAGTGTGCTCTTTTCATTAAAAAATATATATTTTTGTAGCCTTTTAATTTAATATTTTATTACATGACATGCTTGATATTGTAATTTAGCATATCTTTGAAATAACAACTGCGATTTTATTCATTTTCAATCTGTCACACAGCAGTCTCTCATGACTGTAGCTTTAATAACACAGGGCCATAAAAACTCTGCCCATCACTAACATCCATCCAGCTTCCCCTTTTTCTCTCCCTCCATCTGTCCCCTCTTGTCTCCCCCCATCGCAGCGCTGCCAGAGGTCATCATAAAAAACCCGGCCTCTTGATGTAATTATTATGGCATACATTCCCATTTAAATGCTAATCGTGATGGTAATTATTAGGTGTATCACAAAACACACACACACACGCACAGTAGAGGGGGGAAACTGTGCAGCAGCCACATACATACTGCACACTTCTATTAATACTAAGATGAAAGTCTCTAATTATAATAGGAGTCTATGAGAGCTGGCAAGGCCTCCCAGTCATTACAGTGAATACATTTCCCTTAGGTAATTATGAACATATTTCAGCTGTCTGATTAAAAGATGATTCTGGACTTTTTGAGACATAAGATAATGGGGCGAAAGAGTTCAAGAATTCACTGGTTTAAAACGAGGTCGTGTTTTACAATACCAGGACACTGTGGAGCTGAGCAAAAGTGTCAAAATGGTGCTACTCCGAAAATACATATTCAGAATACTAATTTTGAGTAACACCATTACAGCATATCTCAGTTTCATTTATTTTACTGGTGAAATTCACAGGAAAATCTGCTTTTCTCCATGGAAATGTTATTGCTTTGCCTGAAATATTCCTCAATATGACATGAATGATATATGTTACAGGCAAAGCTGATAATCCAGACATTTATTTTGTAAAATTCCTGTGTTTTAGGCAAAGTTTGCCTGCGATCTAGAACACGCACTTCATCAATCTTTAACAGAGATGTGAGTCGGCTCACCGGTGAATCTCCCCGTTTTCAAATGGCCGTGATTGACAGGTGGATTAGCCAATCAGGGACACGCATGGTTTGCTGTATCTGAATAACGAGAGAAAAAAAAAAAAGATGACAGAGGCCTGAGAAACATTGCGGATTTCTGCAGAATCAATGAGCAAAGCACTAAACTCTGTTAATCTGAGGTGAGAGAAATTTGATTTTATGTGTAAATCAGAGGTGACCAATGAGCTCCTTTATTTCACATGTGACACTGAAAAAAACAGATGTGATTGCACGATCATGGTTGACTGGGCTTGGGACGCAACGGAGGACATGGCGACTAAACTGATATATCAATCTGTTAAAAAAAAAAAATGCAAATCATCATCATTATCATTCTGAATTTGCCAAGGAAAGGCAATTTAGGAATAGTTATCAACTACTTTGCCTAGATCTGCAGGTCTCCAACATGTAGCTTGAGAGCTACCAGTATCTCGCCAAAGGATTTCATGACAAAAATTAGATTAATTACCACTGTAAATGTATCATTTTGGTTCCTAACTTTGTGGACTAACAGATGGGGTACAATTAGATGCCTATAAAACATAAACATTATCCATTTAAGGCTTGCCATGGCACTAATATTTACTCAGTTTCTTGAGCTCGCTAAAATGAATAGCTCTCTGGCATTGTCGTTTTGTAAAGGTAGCGCCGGAAGAAAAAGTTGGGGACCTCTGGCCTAGACATTCTAGCAATGTAAAAACATACAGGTGGTGGACTCTCCCCTCAAAAACCTACTTAATGGTTGAGAATCATATTTTCCATGTGTGTCTATAGCATAAACCGTCTGAATTTTTTTCTTAAGCTTTATAGCCTTTTATCCATTTGGGATGACAGTAAATACATTGAAGTAGCCGTAGCAGCACATGGGGTAATCACCATGCTTGCACTGCTTAGAAATACTTCTGTGGGTATTAGACCTGCTGTAAAATCTAATACTTATGCCGTTGATTCTCCATAAATATAATATTGCACAGATGCTTTTGAAAACATCCAGAAGTAAACATAATCAACTTTTTGTGTACTCTCTTGCAGACAAGCCCTTATAGCTGTCCATATTGCCCCAGTAGAAATATTCCTAAGCATTAAGTTGGACATTTACCCGTATACACTATCTATCCTCTATGAAGCTGCGTCAACTGTAAAGTGCATTCAAACTCTCCATATACGCACTCTCCTCCAGGCCCTTCAGTATCGGGCTGTGGGCTTTTTTTGTACCGAGATGCGCAGAGCAAAGAGGGGAGAGAAGGGACTTGGGGCTATACCAGAATCTGACAATTTCAACCATCCCTACTCAGCCACTGCTCCCCTATCCATCACAACAGGAAGGCTGTCAGAAAGAGAGATAAGATCCAAGATGGCGGCTGAAGGACACGCAGTTGCAGGGGAAGAGGATTAGCCTGGGGAGCTGTCATGTTGTGCTAAACTTTTCGGACTGGGGAAAGCTTAAGTTTGAGTGTGGTCTGAAAAGTGGCAGGTAGATTTTGAGGAGATGATGTATTTGGATAAACAATACAAAAAATATGTTGCTTGCATGAAGTACGCACCAGTATATTTGAAAATAGAGGATTGCGGCTTCAAAATATTCATAACTTTAATTCAGCAGGTTAAATTTGTAGTTTCATGACAATATTAAAGGTGCACTACGTAACATTTTCTGTTGGCGGGGTTCACTACTTGCTTGTCTCCATGGAGATGTTAATGCTTTTCCATGTTACACAGTACGGCTTTGAACCGAACTATCTTGCATATACTTATTTAAAAAAAAAAAAAAAAAAAATTCTCTACACCATGACCAGATTTTTTTTTTTTCCCACTGGGTGTAGGCTTGCCGCTCCACATATCTGACCTGTAACTTGGCCTGATGGTGTTACCTGCTTGTCTCCATGGCGATGTTATACAAGTCAAAGGTCCCCAACCTTTTTTGCATCATGGGCTGGAATAATGTAAGTTTTATTTTCACGGACTGGCCATCTAAGCGTGGCAGAAAAATATGGCAAAAATAAGTTAAGTGCATTAAAAAATACACGTTCACGTTTGTTTCTTTCAAAAAACTCTAAAGGTTTATCTTTTAATCCAGGTAGCAAATGCATAATGGACCGGTACGAACTGATATAAGTTACAAATTGCTCTTTTAACCTCGCTATCTTTGTCTTCAGTGTATTTGATCCCCTTAAGCTACAACACAATACTGTACCTACACTTAAAACTAACATGTTCTAATGGTCCACATTCTGTGATGAACCCTCTAACACTTGAAGGTTGACGGTGCAATCCTGGGTACTGTGAATACATGCCATCCTTATACCCACTTAATACAGATATATAAATGCACTCTCTCCTATATTTTCTGTGCTTTCACTCATTATTTGCCTGATCTCCCCCTCAGCTCCTCCATCTCTTCCTCCTATAACTGTAATTATTAAAAGAGTTGTGCTTCATTTACCTCTGCAAACAAACAGTATAGCAGCAGTTCAAAAATGTCATTAAAATACTGAAGAAACTGTAATTCCCACAGCACTGAATACTAAGCTATTCAATCAATATTTCAAATCAGTCTTTCTGTTATGTTTTCGCTTCTTAATTAGTGACACATCACAACCTATGAACCAGAAAATGTGAACAATGCTCAGTAATTTGTGGTTAGAAGTGAAAGAATGTTGGACATCTATTTGACAGAAAACCAACTGTAGCCCATTCACTTTACAAGCAAACCAGCTAAAAGTGCATATGGTTGTCATGGTTTTGTAATCATGACTTGGTTTGGTAGGATAGTACCTGTGGTCAGTATGACAAAGAATCTATATTTAGCAGTGCACTCTACTTTAAACTTGTGCTTTGATGTACAGGGTGGCCCAAAAGTCACTGACACTTTTAAATCTTCAATAGCTTCTATAATTCTTAAGTTATACTCACCAAATTTTAGCAGTAGGTAAACTGAACCTTCTGAGATTTTTGACTCTAGAGATCGCATACTGCCCCCTGTCTTTGAAAACGACTTATTATTCCTTTAATGGCATTTACGCTTGGGGCATCTCTGGTATTAAAATGTCGACGGTAACACCGCTGGATTTCTGAATTTGACCCATGTGACTAAAGTACCACTGTACAATGAGGGTTTGTTCCTCTGTGCTAGATTTGCTCATATTAATGTCAGACGGGTAGTTCTAAATGCTCTGAAAAAATGAAAGAAGAATATTTAGAAACAAAAGAGAATTTTTTTTCCCCACTGTCATTCACTTTTGGGCCACCCTGCACTAATGCAAAAGATAATAACCCGTGAATACCGGTAAAATGCAGACACATAAAATACAATAGGAGACATTCTTGGAGTCAAGGACAGAGCTGTGTGTTTCTGAATCACTTTTAAACTCCATACACCTTCACCAGAACCATTTGGATCATTTCAGCCCTGGAATTGTCAAGCTCCACTAAACAAAAGGTAAAAGGGAGCTGTTAGCTTGAAAATTACCGCTTCATGACATCACAAGGTGGAACGGAGCATTTTGAGGTTTGAGTAGCCCTGGATTATTAGTCTCCAAATGTGTCAATGAAACGAAGCATAACACAGGGTATGTTTTTGCAGTGTTTTGCCATTTTTGCACAATATGGGACATTTAAGAAAAATAAATGTGTTGTCATGTATTTGTATTAGTCTAATCATCAATATTGTTAACATTATGGTTGCCTGATAACGGTTATGGAATTACTTCTCCTTGTTACTGCGGCCCATGTGCAACCAGTAGGTCAAGCGGCACACTTCTTTAAACCCTCCTAGGGAACAATACGTCGTATGTTTGCAGGTGTTTTTAAGAGGGTAGAACAGTATTGCTATGCAGGCAGCTGTTGAGTGTGGACACATTGATTGAATCTGGGCTGAATCCAGGTGAAATGAGCTTGCTGGACTTGATCAAGTTTTAAATAATATGAACCAATATTGCCTCTGGACAAGCTTTAATTAGGAGACATTTCAAGTGAAGTCACAGTTCAAAAATCCCGTGTTTATTTTTCTTAATATGGTAATGTATCCATATTTTTGAGTCTACTATGCTCCACTTTTTCAACAGACAAAATGCAGCCAGACCTCAACAGCAGCAACTCCTCATATAAGAATTTACTTATGACCATGGTGACTCGCAACAACAACTTCTTGGATTAAATTCTTCACAAAACATCTTCTGACCACTGCTCCGATAACCTCTGTAGGTGTACAGGTGTACTCAGGTGGACAATCTGCTATTTATCTCCATATGATGTCATTGCTTTGTCTGGAAAGTTCCATAGTATAGCATTAATTTGCTGCTACCAGGCCAAGTTTCATGTTAGATCTTGGGAGAGGCAATACTCCGCAGTGAGAATACCTGGCTGTCAAGAGGTATGATTACCAATAAAAGCTCATTTCATTGATGAAATGCTAAGGCTAAAAGTAAAACACTCTTAGCAAAACAATAACATCTCCTTGGAGACCAACAGGTGGCACCTCAACAGCCATAAAAGTTACGTAGTGCATCTTTAAGCACACACTAAATGTCCATCTCAGTTTGGGTTTGGGGACCTGGGGATTCAAAATTCACAGATCTTTAATATTTTACTAAGATGAATCTGGTCACTTGTTTTCAGATGGGCGTGACTGACAAGTGGATTAGCCAATCTGGGACTCATGGTTTGCCATTTCAAAACAAATGGCTGCTTACAAGGAAAAAAAGAAAGGAATAAATATCAAAAAACACTGCGAATTGCTACAGAATGAGCAAAGCACTAAACTCTGTCAGAGGTGACGGAAATGCCATTTTATTTGTAAATTATAGATGACCAATGAGCTCCTTCGTTTCATATTCATTACTGAAAAAAAAAAAAAAAAAAATCTGATTGCATGACTATGTCGCTTCTCGACTCCAGCCAAACAGAGGTCTTGGGGACCAGAATAATATCCATCTGTATAAAAAGGTACAGAGAGATATCAGTCTGCATTTATACCAAAATCTAAACCTCATGCCCTTTTAGATGAAATATTTGGAGATTGATGTAGTTTGTGTTTGGTTATGACTGATGAAGAGAGTACGTGCAGAGGTCCCCTGAAAACACATAAACAAACTGCTCCCACCCTGAGCTGCAGACAGGAGCAGTGATCACAGCTGACTGCCCTGGATGAATGAGGGACCAGGGAGCAGCGAGCACAGGCAAGCCAGGGAACAAGCCCTCTCCAGTGGGCACGTTTAAATGAGAGGGGCCAGCGATTGGATATAGTAGAGATAGAAGATATAACTATTGAAGTGATTCAGAAACAATCAAAAATGCAAACAGTCCATATGACAGGTTGCTCACTTCACTAAAACATTGTTAACGTCATAATATTTTAAATGTAGCTAAAAACTCTGCGTAGTTTTTCTCGTTTCTTCTTGTTTAATGGCACGATTTACAATTGACGTCACGATTTTGTCACGCAAGCGCTGCTGGGACAATTGACACATAAATCGGCACCTGCATATTGAAAAGGCAGGCATTCTACATTCAAAGTCTCTATAAAGCTAGAAATTGTGTGTGGAAAAAGTGTTAATGTTGTGGATGGTAAGAACTCAGAATGGAGGAGGTTATTTTGCTGGTGGAGGATGTAACGAGAGCTTTGCCTGTTAGCGATCCTGCTACTGAATGGGCACGCCTGGCAATGAAAAGAGAGGTTTATTAAGGAAGATATTATTTACAGAGCAACTTCTACAGATGAAAGAAATAATCACAAAGTACTTTACAGCGTGCAATGATAAAATACAACATAAAAAGGCATAAAAAGATCAAATCACTACCAAAAGCTTGTCTGAATAACAGTGTCTTGAGCCAGCTTTTAAAAGAGTCAATATGGAGTCTGCCATATGGAAGGCCAGAGGCAGGTAATTTCATAGTTTGGGGGACACAGCCTGAAAGGGCAGGTACAATGGGTCTTTGGGACCATCAAGATGCCCAGATCTAAACACCGAAGATGAAGGGGTGCAATTAGTCAATGATGCATTAAGGCACCCGTCTGTTGAGTTCTGTAAGTTAAAACCATGATTTTAAACGGAAATCAACACAGAATTTAACAGGAAGCCAGTGCAGTGAAGACAAAATGTGAGTTCGCCTGTTGGATCCTTTTAAAAACCTTGCAGGGGTTTATTCAGGGATGGATGGTGGCAAATGTTATGAACTGAAAAAGAAAGGACTCCGCAGTACACAGACACTTGTTGATCAGGGCTCACATACAAATGAACAGGAAAGCCAATCCCCATAATGAGTATACTAAAGGTTTTTTTCATGATATTTGTCATTTATCTGATCTCCTCATCAGTAACACGTAAAAGAGGCTGTTCACCAGATGCTGACCAGAAACACACAAGTTCAGAAATTAGATTTTAGCTCAGATGCCAGTTTAACACCATCTATGATCTAAAGTAAAATGGCAAAAGTTTAACACGCTCAACAATGACTTTTAACAAGACTTTGACCTCATGTAAATTTGGCCGATGGTTTGGTACCAGCTGACACCCTGTGGATTACTTATAATATGTGATTTGTTCCAGGCAAATGCTAACTGCCATAAGAAAGAAATAAAGGAAAAACTGAGCTTTCCAGGTTTTGGGACAGGGATGAAAATGTCCCCTCTGACAACTGATCTGATTTGCACTGTCTCCAACAGCAGTGCTTGGTTCCTTTGTCTTTTGTGTCTTAATGCATGCAACCCTATGGGACAAGCGATTGTCTCGATGTGACGCAATGACGTGATATTCCAATCTATTTTAAGCAACTGGGAAAAGAGCTATTTCTGTGAAGTTTACCATTTTACTTCCTGGTTGGATACGAGAAGATATGACATGATACAGAGGTAATTCCATAATTTTAACATTGCAACCAAAATGTTAACAAAGGCCAGGACTAGGCTAAGGATTTGCCTTATCACATTAACGTAAATAAGTATTGCTGTTAGCCTGGTATTCAGATGTAAAGCCAACATCGTGCAGAGTTTAGAGTGTATTCAGTGTCCTTCAGTGGCTCATTCATTCCCCGTCTGATCACAGAAAAGCCTTGTACCTCACACAGGACCAAAGCTGTGTCCAGACTCTGTACATGTTTAGGAGCAGTCGAACTGATTTCCATGGGTCTAAATCCAACAACAGGCACAGCGCTGTGACCAAACAATCGTGTTAGTTTCCCATAATCCTTTGCTGTGTTTTACAAGTGAAGTAGGTGCCTTTGACTCGCTCTCAGGAGACGGGACTGATCCTGTATAGTCTCTACTTGTGTTCTACAAGTATTTACATAGAGTTAGAAATCTCAGTTTAAAGCCACTTCTATGGGAGTGCCCCAGGGGTGCATTGTTGGACCTCTGCTCTTTAGTATTTGAATAAATGATCTTCCTACTATATATGCTGATGCAGATATGATAATGTATGCCAATGACATGGTGCTTTTCAACTGAGAGAAAACGTAAAAATGTACATGGAAAATGGAAAAAGTTGCACATTGGCTTCAAGATTTCTGCTTTAATTTAAATATTTATATACCATTTCTGTATTTTTCAGTAACGTGTAAATCCCCACAGGCTCATGAAATTTTAGTAAATAGACAGAACATCAGAAATGTAAATGGATTTAGATTTTTAAGTCTATTACGTCAAAACTTTAACAGCTGAGGCTTCATATAGGCTACTTATTTGAATGCCATGATTGCAACCAGCATGTGGACCCCCATCAGAAAAGTTTCATAGTTTGCCTTTAAGTTGTGGTAGTAGTACTAAAGGAATATTACACAAATTGTTTTTGTTTTTTTTTTTTTTCCCCCAATACCGCCCCTAAAAAAGTCAGTGAGACAAGTTGTCACACATGAACTCCAGACTTAAATGACATTTAACTTTACCTTTTGAGCCTTCAAAAGTTGTAATGACAATCCAACTATGTGCTGGATGTACTTATAAATGCCATTCTATTTCTGCAGACAGAATATCTAACACTAAACACCAAACTCGTTTCTTCTTCACTCCTTATGTCACGTGAATCAATAGAGAGAATTAAAGTAAACATAATTACATGAGCTTCAGTTCATGTTTAATTATACATTTTGCTAGGCTTTTGATAAGTCTTTTGTACTGTTAAATACAAAGTGAAAAGTTGCATTGTTTGAGACGCCGGCACTATTGACCACCCATGTCCCAGGAGCAGCGCAGCTGTAAACAGCCTTTCTGATTTGTATTGCCGCTTATGAAAAGACAGCTATTATTTTAGTCATGTATTATGCAGTGTAGTGTTTTAGTGAATTCGTTTTTGTTCAGCATTGGTGGTTCACTGCTAGTGCTCCAGGCTTCTAGTTGTTGGTATTGTGGATATTTTTTCAAACAAGTACAATGAACGATTATTAGTTGTTTTAGGTTGACTCCACTTGTGCAAATGAAAACACTCCCAAACACAAGCGCGGGCCTGAAAGCGTATTTATGAACACTGACAAGCAGCAATTCCACTTAATTTGCTGAGAAATGTTTTGTCGGCGTGGTTTGTTGTTCCTTTTCGTCTATTTTCAAACATTAATAAAGGACTAGGACTAAAATGACTCCCAAGAGGCTCCAAAACTGATTAAATTTCCGTGAATTTTCAACACTGCGAAAGGCAGAGGTAAAAGCTGTCCTAACCCAAACAAATGCAATTATTATTTCACCAAATAATAAGTTGATTAGTGTTTCAATGTTTGCACAGGATGTTTGTCCTGCGTGAAGTTGGGCAAACTTTGAATAAAGTTGGTCAGATTAAAGTCAGATTTTAAAATGGCTTATGGAAAGAAGAAGATTGCGGTTTGAGGGTTTGGCTGTGGTTTCGGGTTTTAGTTTGACGGGGTGAGAAACCAGGTCTCTCCTAAGATGCAATTGAGACCAGAAGTTAGCATATGCATCTTTTTATATAGTGTATGTTGTTTTTTTTTTCTTTTCCTCTCACTGTTTGACTTGGAATCAGACTATTCCTGTCTATTCAAACTTTTCCTGTTTTAGGTCAGTTAGGATTAGGAAAATTATTTCTATTTGCTAAATGCCAGAATAATGATAGAAGTTTTTGTGTGTTTTTTTTAGACAATATTTCATTACTTTCTTCAAAGTCAGACTGTATGACTTGGGTCAAATGTTTTGGATATCCTTCCACAAACTTCTCACAATAGTTTGAAGGAAAGCTCACACATGCCTTTACAGGTCTGCCCATACATTCACTTTGTTATCCTTAAGCCTCTTTGTAACCAGTTTGGCAGTATACTTCAGGTCATTGTTCATTTGTAAGACCCATTTGTGCCCAAGCTCTACCTTCCTGCCTGATGTCTTGAGATGTTGCTTCAGTATTCCCACATAAAGTTCTTTCCTCATGGTGTCGACTATTTGCTGCCACCCTCATATTTCACAGTTGGGATGGCGTTCTCAGGCTTGCAATTTTCCCCAGTTTTCCTCCAAACGTATGGAGCTCTCAAATATGGCCAAACAGCTCAATTTGTCGATAATCCCTATCAGAACCTCTTAAGACATGACATCATCATCTGGGTTTTCCCTTTTTTTTTTTTAATGCAAAGTCATTTTACTGTATGTAAATTTGACTTTAAAGAATTGTTAAAAAAAAAACAAAAAAACAACTTCTCTCATTCTGGCATTTAGCAAATGGAATTAATTGTGGTAATCCTAACAGAGAGAAATAAGTGTATGTGTCTTTTATGGTGTATGTAAACTTCTGATTTGAACTGTATTATGGGTTTTGGTTGTAGTGTATGGTCTGTGGTCAAAGTTGGTTTGTTGTCTGGAGTAGTTAGTCCCAAAGTTCATATGTACACATAAGGGGAGAAAGACAGATACTGTGGCTCCTTAAATATGATGCTCCAACAACATTGTCTAAAATAAACAGTGATGAATTTGTTATTGAAAAAGTACAGATACAGAAACAAAAAGTTACTCAAGTAAAAGTAAAATATGGGAAAAAAAAAAAAAAAAATCAAAAAAAAATAAGTATTTAAGTGTCCGGATAAAAAATGTACTTAAAGAGTAAAAAATAAAAGTATTTCACACAGATTTTGATTACTTGTTGTTAATTAATTAGTGTAAATGTAGATATATATAGAGAGAGAGATTTTGGTCAGCAGTTCAATTTATGAATTTTATTTCCTTAAAGCCGAAGATTCTACTTAAGTACATAATTGTTGTATATAATAATAAATCATGAGCAAATCACAGTGCATTGCAAAATAGTTAATATAATTAAACTCACAGTCAGGACGGTTTGCGGGAAGGCGAGACGAGTGCGTGCGGCAGAGAGTGTTGAATGGAGGAGACGGGGAACAGGTTTCTTTTGTGAAATAATAGACTGAGCGTTGCGTGGCTAGAGACAGCGAGTGTCATTATGGCCGCTCCCGTGGCACTCCAGGCACTGACATTTTGGAGTGGCATGGAAGGGGATGGTTTGAAGATGATGCAAATCAGTGGCGAATGGGTGAGTAGCAGAGGGACAAGCGTGACTGTATAATGTGGTGAGTTGTTATGTGCAGGACAGTGATTGCGGGCTGGACTGATGAACGGCTATAATTTTCCATAGGTGCTAATTGTAAGTGCAAACCAGGTGCTCACAACTTCAATCCCAGAACTACATGGCTTGACTAGACCTGCTATGATAACGCATTTTGAAGTGTGATATATTGCTGAAGAGAATGTAGACGATAAAACTGAAACTAATTCTTGCCACTGACAAACACCCAAGAGCAG
The DNA here is from genome assembly GCA_019594935.1 of Periophthalmus modestus. Taxonomy (NCBI): domain Eukaryota; kingdom Metazoa; phylum Chordata; class Actinopteri; order Gobiiformes; family Gobiidae; genus Periophthalmus; species Periophthalmus modestus. The sequence continues at coordinate 14,143,446 of JAIEZT010001373.1, read as the reverse complement.
ATTTATACCACAAAAACTGTTATATCTACAATATTGTTTAAAAAAATCATGAGCTGCAATAAATAAACAGCAGAATGAAGCACTTTAGTACTAAGTTTATATCTAATGAGTCATAGAAGTTATTAATTCAGCCTTTTACAGCTTAAATCTTATAGCCCAAATATAACCAAAAATTCACAGTGGTGCTAGGAAAAGGTACAGATAGGCTTGACTAACCTTCACATTATATACAAATGATTATTATACAGAAATAGGAATTTAAAGTTGCATTTTTATTTTTTTGAATTTGAGTTAATGGTGCTGTGCTGTTTTAGCTCTAAAACTTCTTTTGGCATGCGTTTTACCAAGTCTAATTAGCGATTATTAACTTTTTCAGTGATTAATAGGCAACATTATACATTATATTGTGATTAAATACTGCAGTCCTTAACTTGTCAAAAGTATAGCTGTCTGACATATACTTTTCCTGTTGTGAGTTGATTGGAATACCAGGAGGTAACCCGCCCTACACCTCAAATCAATTAGCACAGGCACTGCCATTCTTTTAAGTGACTCCTGAAGCACTGTTATTTTCCTATCAACACACAAATGCAATAACAAAAACCAATGGCGTAACAACAGAGGTGCGATAATTACTGTGATGACAAAGCGTGTGCGAGGTGCTTTTGAACAATCTGCTCCGAAAACAATGAAAACGGGACTCAAGCCAAACTCACCACTGAGCCTGGCGATTAGACAGCACGGAGGCCCAAATTGGCTCGAAATTTCCCCCTTTTTTTAAATCCAATTTGGCGCACGAGGCATTGTCAATTCAGGACAGAACAAGAGTGGCACATTCACAGTCTTATTAGAAGTCTCTGAATATGGCGCTTACAAAGGGCAGATGGGGGGTTGTCATCAGTTTCCATTTCAATTAGTTCATTTTTCAAGCGTGTCATTTCAGATCTTGACACGGGATGATTACGCCCTAAAAAAATTTTGGGTTATTTTTTTCAAACCAATTGCTGGGTTAGGGCTGTTGGGTCACTTTTTTGGGGTATTTTCACAGTTTGGTAGTAGTTTTGCTTAACCCAAATACTGGGTCAGCAGGCTGGGTCATAGTTGGGTCATTTCTGCCTTGACCTGCCTTTTGCCTGGTCTACCCAGTGTTCGGTTCAGATCCTCTTTCCACAGCAGTCATTACCTACCTCCTCTGACCCAGAGAAATGACTGATATGTATCAGGTAAATATTAGGTATGTATTAGGTGTCATTACTTTATCTTGTGTTTCTTAGATAAATCCACCCAACCTTAGTTAGGTTCAATATTAAGTTCAGTATATGCGGAGATATATTGTATATTTCACTACTTCTCTCCATGTTCCGACAGTGGACTCTCCAGACAGCAGTGTTCATAGCTCTGAGCTCTGGACAACGTAATCCTACAGCTTCTGTTGATCACAAATTGAAGTGTGTTTAAGTACAGCATACGTTTTCATAATTATGTTAACATTATATTTGATGACGCCTCAAGTCTGAAGTAAATGGGACAATGTCTTAGTTCCAACAGTGGATTCTCCTTCAAAAGCTATATACTATTTAATTTAAATTAAATTGAATGGTTAGTCACATTGTCAAAACCAGTCAGACTTGTACCATTTTATAAAAAATAAAAAAAAGTTTGAAAATAAACTATTAAAACCAATTCATCCAGTTTCAGAAAGGTATTCCTGCAGTGCACCATGTTGTGTCTTAAATAATACACTGACAGTATAGTGTTTTTTTTGGACACTTTAAGGCGTTTTACCTGATTACTACTGTGTGCAGATCATAGTTTATTTTAAATGGCAGCGGTCTGCAGAAAGTCTTGACTTACAGCATCCTGCTTATTCACTGTGATAAAAGCACTTTTCACAATTTTCAGAGACCAGATCAGAGTTTTGCCGTTACAATAATGTCAACAACAACTAGGATGCTAACAGCACACTTCCTGATTGTCAAATAATTAAACCCTTTATAATGAAATGAGATCACTGTGTGGTGTCTACATTTCTACTCTAAAAGTTGCTTTTACAAAATAACTATACTGGATCAAAGCTAATATTGCTCAAATCCCTTTGTTCACGTCCCTCACACTGTGGTGGTGAGCTACGCTGTAACCAGAGCTGCTCTGGGACTAATGTACGACATATGACTGCCAATCACTATAAACAAAAACCTACAGTGACCTTCTGTCCCTCGCCTATGGATAGCATAGTGGACAGCTTCTATTATGTGTGTGAAAAATATGCAACACTGTGGAACCCTTACCATAAAACAAACAATGGCACCTCAAATGAAGGACAATAAAGACATTTAAACGAGCATGAATCATTCTAAATACAACTTTGAGCATAACACATCTCATTTGAGCTACAATACAGTACATACAACAAAAAACAAAAAAAACATTGGATTGCTACTTCCTGCTATCTTCACTTATATTTGTGAAAGTCCCAGGCCGCTCTTGTCAGAAGCATGTTCTGTAGAGTAAGGCTTGAGCTGAATCATCTCGAGTTATGACCCAACCCAAACCCCTCTGCTGCCTCTAATTCTCTCACAACACTTCGATCTCTAATCTCTGGTGCTTTCAAGCCATTTTCCAATGGACTTCAGAGATTTCCCTTTTTCTTAAATTACTATCCCTCCTCCTCTCTCGGCTGTACAGCGCTTTTTGATTTTATTCCACGGTGTCTCCGAGGAGAGGAGCAGAGGACTTGCATGGATTGAGTCTGAAGAGCAATAATGACAGCGATAGAGAAGTGAGTGGTTCTCGAGTCCACATAAAACCATTTTGCACCTTGTACTCAGAAGACATTTTGTCTCAGACACGCTGCTTTGGCACAGAACAAATTGGTGTCAGCGACTCTGTTTGATGGATTTTGCTCAGAGAATGCCAGAGCGGGACAACAAATCCTCGCTGGGCTCTGTGATTGAGAGGGCCAGCTGTTGTGGGTATTTTAGACCACGGAAAGTTGCTTGTATCTGAGTTTGAGTCGGTCCAGTGCAAACAGACAAATGCAGATGATAGTCTGTTGGAGGTCTGATTACTGTAATGCAGGGATAGGCTATAGGATGAGTCACAAGGAACTCTGCTCGCGTCAAGTGCCACAAGTTCAGAAAGTTTGAGTGAAGCGAAGTGGAAAATGGAAAATCTTCACCTAAAATGACTCTACTTCAGAAAATCTTAGGTTTAGGTTAGATTTAATTGCATATCTGATGTTTAATATGCCACTGGATTACACTTTCAAGTAGCACATAAACCAGAATTCAAGGCATGCCAACATGGTGAAAAAATGCCAAACCTGTCTAACTGTTAAAGCTGGTTAAAGGAGTCGGTATCGCTCACGTTTCACGGGACAGTTTCAGGTTCGATTCCTGGGTCACCTGAGCACTTCTGTGTGGAGTCTGCATGATTCCCATGTATTTGAGTAAAATGAGTCTTGCCCCAATACAGACAAATTGTTTAAGTAGATGTAGAGGTAAAAACAAATTAGTTGCACTATATTCTTAAAATTAAAATGAACGTCACATTTTTTAAAGAAACTAAAAATCTACAAATACAGAGGTAGACTTTAGGATAAGGTTAGGGCAAGTAGTGAATATGGTTGAAGTTAGGATCAGTCTCCAGAAATCTTGAGCCAGGAGAGAAAACTTTTTTTTTTTGGTGTGTGTATTATTTTTTTTTTCCAATGTATTTTTTTTTCCATTCCTGTACAAAAATTTCCAGGGCGTTGCTTGTTGCCGGCAGCTGTGCACGAGCCCGCGGACTCCGGCGTGCTCCTCTGTCACGTTATCGCCGCAGCAACAGAATGATGATGTGGCCTTCGCAGTCACTTCCTGGATTGATTCGGACTTTTTCTCCCCCTCAGTGAAATATGATTCCCGCTCATAAATCAGGAGGTTGTGTGGAAGTGGAGCTTTGGCTTTGTGCACTGGCAGAGTGCAGATCTTGCGCTCTTCGTCTGCATTAGCGTATCAGACTGCGGGCTGCTGTCTGCCGCTAATCACATCCATGAGAAATGTGCACATATCGCCACGGTGATGGAGGAGACAGTGGAGCAGACACACACACAGCAGTAGATGACACACACACACACATTTTGCCATCACCGAAGCCTGCGGTCATTCAGATTGTGATATCCTGCACACGAGGTACTGCCCACAGCGCTCTGGCCAAAGGGAGGGAGCAAAATAAAGTATTTGACCAAGTTGGATGTATAAGGAGGGAGGGTTTTTTTTGTTTTTTTTTACTGCTTTTTCACAATTTCACAAGACATTGTTAAGCAAGGTAGTTAAACCTCTTTCAGACAATGTTCTTCTCTTATTAGATGTTGTATATTACTAGTAAAAGGCAGAGAGGTGTGTTTTGGGCTTTTTGCATACAAATTGTACTTCTCTGAGTAGTTATCAGACTATACTTTTTCTCCTACCTGAGTAATGACTGCAGAGTATTAGTTTATCTTCTTTTAGTTTCTCTTCCCACTGTAAGTCCACAAGTGACCAAAGCTTTATGTTGACAATATGACACAATTTGAACATTTGTGTTTCTTGCGCTGCTCTTTCATGTATGATTTAGTTTTTTAACATTTGGTCTATCTGTAAATAAAATGATTCTTATATTTTCTCATCTAATAAACTGCATGCTTGTATTGTGTGTACATGACTAACAGGGTACGATTGAAACTATAAGCCTGTGTAACTAAACTGGGAAATAGAAAATGTCATGTCTGGGTTACTGAGTGCTGTTCTGATTAACATGTTGTAAAAAAAATGCTGCGTTAAGTCAATGTGTCTAAATAAAAGACTGCTGTGAGAAAGGGGAAGTTGGAGAAGGCACCGAGGAGGCAAAGATGCGAAGCTCCTTGTCCGCTCTCTCCCCTCTGATCAGAGCAGGAAAAGTCTAACACTTGTCTTAAGTCTTCTGGGTAAATAGAGCGTCAAGAACAGAGTTTTCTTGACACTATCCTTTAAAAATACCAGGTTTTAAGTACAAAAATAATGGCACTCTTAGTTAAGTAAAATATATGACTACTTTTTAAAGATTTTCAGTGAGCTTCTATTGCGGTTTACATTATAGCTTGGTTTATATAGAAAAAAGAAAAAAAGATGTTTGTTTCGTAGAACCCTTAATGATTTTTATTTTGATTGATATTTATGTTTACCTGGAAAACTCAGTGAATGTACCAGACTCTTTCTCATTAGTGCCCTGCTTAAACAAACAAAACTACAATATCAACTGCATAGGTCCATTTAAAACATTAAACAGGTAAAAGTATGTATCCAGTTTAGCATGTCTTTGAACACCCTTATTATCCATGTTTAACTTGTCAAAATCCTTTTGAAATAAAGCTCCTATTGTCCCGGGTCATGGCGCTCAATACTCAAAAGACATAAAATACAAAAATGCAAACTTACAGTGAGGAGGTAGAGTCCACGGCCCAGTCCACATTACTTCAAAAATTAAATTCCACTTTCAGGAACAGATCCAAAACTGAACAGTCCAGAGAAAAATACTGGCTGGATTCCCAGACTGTTTGAATAAGTTCTTCTAAATATTTATAGAGTGACTTCCATGTATCCATAGCTGCACTAGTGTCACCAGCACATATAGATTTATACATTATAAATTCATATGTGATACTGTTCCTTGTTATTTTGACTCAAGTGTTCTGCTGGTGTCAGAAATGGCTGATTGGAGGGGAGGATCAGGTGTGTTAATCAGGAGACATTACCGCCCTCTGCTGCTCCGGAGTGTGAATCAGAGACTAAATTTTAGATACTAAATCTGTCTGTTTGATGTATGTAAAAAAACACAATGATATCTTAAAGGGCCCATATTACTCTATCTTCTGCTCTCTGTTATGTTGTTTCCTCATCACAGACATACCTGCATATTTAGCCTGAGTTCTTCTCTCGAACAGAAAACACTCTGTTCCACCTTATGATGTCATGTGGTAATACAGGAAGTTCTCCACTGTGTTTTTAAACTCCATACAGCTTCACTAGAATCATTTGGATCATTTCAGCTCTGGAATTGTAAATTTCTCCTGAACAAAAGGTAAAAGGTAGCTGTTAACTTGAAAACTACCACTTGGAAGGTGGAACAGAGCATTTTGAGCACTGGAGATGTAGACAGTCTAATAATACAGGATTACTCAGATGTGTGAGAATGAAACAAAACAAAACTGGGGTATGTTTTGATGAGGTAACGACATCTAACATGGCTTAAAGCTCACAAGAGTCATTTTTGAGTAATATAAGACTTTTAAATTAAGGGAGATCTGTTCATTGCCTGTTCTTCTATGTTCTACACATGAGCTGTTTGATGCTTTCCCATTAGCTTCAACATAATTATATTGCAAACAATTTCAGGCATTGATGCATGGACACTATCGAGGTGAATAAGGATCTGCCCCTGGTTTCTACTCTCTATCTGCTCTGCCACTTTTCCTTGACTTCAGACCAAATTATTTCCCACCATTCTCACAAAGAAATACATTAACATCAATACTGTCCCCCTGCTGCTTCATTCCCCCTCAAACCGACATGTCCCGGGACCCACATAAATGTCACACATGTCCCTTTTTCAATGATTCTTGACAATAAAAGCGTGGAAATCAGTGACCTTAAACTTGGATTGAAACAGAGTCAAGAGAACAAATCGAAACATGAGTCTTAAGGTTTTAAATGACCACTGTAAGGGAGGTGCGTCTGATAATTGGAGAGAAAAGTGGGCGTGGCAAGGGGGCGAAGCCAATGAGGAGCGGGGAGGAGAACAAAGGACACGACTGAGACATTTTCAAATATTTCTGAAATATTAAGGTCATTTCTGATGTCAGTAAAACATGATGAGCATTCCGTCTGTTTCACGTATTTGCTGACGTGACGGGAATTTCTTTTATATTTGTTCATTTCAAAGAGCCGTTCAAAATACAAGCTGGTTTTATATTTATTTATATGCCAGAAGTCAATGTGAGAACTCATTTTATCTAATCACAGAGACAAATGCAAGACAAGATTGATTAAATTGTTCAAACTGAAAGTGGGGGTGTGTCTACCACTGAATTGGAAATTATGCATCATCTAAATTAAATGTTGCACTGGAATAATTAAAATACACTATTAATGTGATGCAAAATATGTGCACAAAAAGCTCTCACGTGTCTTACCTACTCTGCCTTTGTGCTGATTATTTAGTTGGTTCAAAATTGGAGGAGATTTGAACGATTTGAAAGGTTCATGTTAAGGAACCGTTTAATTCGCTGGTTCTCCTCTGTCAGTCTTCAAAACAGGTCACAGTTGATCAGCGTCACAAGTGTCTGCGTAGAAGGGAATATAGCCAGAGTAATTGGTTTTGTCTGAGCAGATTTAAGCAGAAATGGGTGCGATGCAAGCTCTGTTTTTATAACCCAATTATTTCATTTTGCTAACCTAATTTAGAGGACAGAATTTTGCAGATTTTTGTCCAGAACTGGCAACATAGCTGCAACTGTTTTAGGCTATGTAAACCATATGAACCAAAACCACGGCACATACCTGAGACCGAGCGGCTACTTCAGAAACCAACGCACTATCCTGTTACGCTTACATCTCTCACCTATTCCTCTCACTTTATAACTCCCTTTTTCTCACTCTCTCGATCCTTTTCTCTTTCTCCGTCTCCCCCATCCTCTGTCCTAACCTCTCTCTCTAGTCTCTTCTTTCTCAATCCCTCTGTTTCTCCCTCTGTTCTATCTCTCCATAGCTCTTCTTTCATCCCCTCACTCTTTAATTCCTCTTTCTCTTCTTCCTCCTCCCGCCGTCCCCTTCCTCACTCCGTCTCTCTCTTTCATCCACTCTCTCTTCCTCTTCCCTCCATTCCTTTTTCCCTCTACCCCCCTCCCTCTCTCGCTCTCTGTTCCTCCATGTCCAGTGTTGCGTGAAATAAGGAAACAGGTAGACATCAGCTCCGTTGTAGTCCGCTGTAGTCCTCAGCGCTGTCAACAGCCCAAAAAACATCAGAGAGCAGACTCGTGTTGTCGCAATACAAACATTTCAAACTCGATTTTGATACTAAAGAATGGATTTGGTACTCAATACCTATTCCGATACCACAATGATAATACAAAAATGCTCTTTAATTAGACAATATAAGATCATTTTTAACATTAAATAATACATTTTTCATATTTTCAACAACCCTAGGGCAGACTGTGCACAGACAAAGAGCATACTAAGAGCAGACTGAGAGCAGATGCAGGGCAGTCAAAGTGCAGGCTGAGAGCAGACACAGGACAGACAGAAAGCAGACAGAGAGCAGATAGAGCAAACCTAGCAACTGAGCAGACAGAAAGCAGATAGAGAGCAGACTGAGCAAGACAGAGAGCAGAAGAGAGCAGACTGAGAGAAGACCGAAAGCAGACTGAAAGCAGACTGAGCAGACAGAGCATAGACTGTGAGCAGACAAAGAGCAGACTGAGACAGAGAGCAGACTTAGCAGACAGAGCAGAATGAGGGCAGACTGAGCGCAGACAGAAAGCAAACTGAGACAAAGAGCAGACGAAGCAGACAGAAAACAGACTGAGAGCAGACACAGGGCAGTCAAAGAACAGACAGAGCAGACACAGGACAGGCAAAAAGCAGACAGAGAGCAAACTGAGCAGACTGAGAGCAAACTGAGCGGACAGAGAGTTCTAATTTGGTCCTGGTCTAGTCCTGATTTGGTCTTCATTTGGTCCTGCTCTGACCCTCGTCTAGTCCTAGATTTGGTCATGTTCTAGTTCTCATCCGGCCCTGGTCTAGTCCTGATTTGGTCCTGGTCTAGTCTTGGTCTAGCCCAGGTCTAGTCATAGTCTAGTCATTGTTTCGCTCTTTTTTGGTCCTGGTCTAGTCTTAATTTATTCCTGATTTGGTCCTGGTCTAGTCCTGGTTCAGTCCTGGTCTGGCCCTGATCTATTCCTGATTTAGTCCTAATTTAGTCTTGGTCGAGTCTTGATCTAGTCCTAGTTTTGTCCTGCTTTAGTCCTGATCTAGTCCTAGTCTAGTCATTGTGTAGTCCTGGTCTAGCCCTGGTCTTGTCCTGATTTGGTCCTGGTCTAGTCCTGGTCTGGCCCTGGACTAGTCCTGATTTGGTCCTGGTCTAGTCCTGATTTGATCCCGGTCTAGTCTTCATTTAGTCCTGACAGTTTAGTTCTAGTGTTAGCCCCATTTTTGTCCCAGTTTTGATGGTGTTTGTGCAAGTGTGAATGCACCGGTGCAGTTTCTCCTCTGAAAATGATTGTCAGTCTTGTACAGCAGAAGGCACAAAAACACAGTGAACAGAAGGTCAGCTCAAGTAGTTGTGTCAACAGAAGGATTGTCAGTATGATTGGAGTGGAGACTGAGATGACCCTCATCAAGTGCTGTTGAAGACACGAGGTGAAGCAGGCGCGCTGTAAAGAAAGAAGCGTTCTGATTGAAAATACCAAAAGGATGGTTCAAAACTCTCTCTGCATTACTATTTCACAATAATTAAAAAAGGACTCTAACAGCTGTGTCAATGTCAATAACATTCTATTCAAAGTGAGACTAAACACCTAAACTCCGCTCGCAACCACATTTCAAAATGAGTTGCTAAACTGGGCAGTAACTGGAGGACTAAAGAAGAGAAGAAGAGCAGAGGTATAGAGGTATAAGGAACACTGTGATTGGTCAAACTAGTATCTACACTTCAAACTCCGCCCCTGCAGCCAGGTGTTTGTAATCAGAAACCCCTGGCTGTAATCAGGGCAGTCTTGTGTGATGTCATCAACTACGGGAAATTGCAGAGGCCACTGAAGGCAGCACACACTTTAGGCATTTTTGAACAGAAAGATGCAAATGTACCTATGTCCTATTAAAGTCAGTACAGTAGATAATGTAATTAAACATCATATACACAGTTTAACAGCAAAAAAGTGTGTTTATTGTCTAGTTCCACTTTAATACTATCTACCTATTTTAATTTGAGAGGACTAACATTCTATTTGAACTAAATAAGCACAGAATTCTAAGATATTGTTGAAGTTATTCTTTTGAACCTCATTTGAACTGCTTCACTTTTCAGTTATGTGGTTGTCAATTGCACATTGTGTTTATATGGACCCTACTCCAGATCTTCAGCCAGTATTTTGGTCAGAGTGGCGGTCAATCTGCACCTATAGTCACTATGTATTATATAAACACAGGTAAGTGTCAAGGACATGCTCAAGGACGTAACAATAGGCCTGAGCCATGGTTCATTGCCTTTACTTGTTTGATTTTGGTGATAAAGTCAGAATAGATGTAGTATCTTCTTTTGGGAATTGCAAATTGATTGAGTTTTGAAAGTTTGTTGCATTAAATTTGAGCCATTAAATCACTACTGACTTGGATATGTTTAATAACCAAGGACATACAGAGCATCAAAAGCTGCTGGAAGCTAAGCACGATTGAGTGTGGTTAGTATTTGGACAGGAGACTGTTGGGAATACCAGGTGCCACAGCGGGGCAACAGTGACTCTTGCGGAAACTGGCACTGTGTCCTTCAGCAAGACACTCCACCCACCTTGTTAGTGAATGTGGTGTATACGTGAGCCATTGATGGAGGCTGGAGAAGGACAACAGCACAGATTGGCAGCCTCGCTTCTCTCAGTCTACCCCAGGACAGCTGTGGCTACTGGCTTAGCACCCTCGAGTAGTGAATGAATAATGAACTGTAAGGTGCTTTGGGTGTCTTGAAAGCCACTATACAAACCCCATAAATTATCATTATTTTAAAAAATCACTGTGTCTTCCATCCAAATCACTACAATAAAGTGCCACTCATAAAATGCCACAGAAACATTCAGTATTCAAAAACAAGCAAGAAATACTTTTTATTTGTACTTAGTGCCAAGTGCCTGTGTATTAAATCCAGTACTTTCACTTTATTTGTGCAATTACTCCCTGCTTAATATGCTTGTAAATTGTAGCAGTCAAAAAGAATGAGAATTGCCAGCCCAGATTGTAGTGCATTTTAAAGGGACTTAACCAAACTGTGGGTTATGCATAATTCAACAGGCATTTCCTGTAGTCAGTGTCATTATGGCTTTATTTATAGTTTTTAATATGTCGTCAGCTCCTCAAGGCTTTCCATGCAATTATTTATACAATGCTGTCATTTAAAGGAAAGTATACTCACATGTATGTATTTAAATGTCATGTATTCACAGGTCTGGGTACTGCAGCCACATTTTCAAGAATACTGGTAGAAAAAGGTCACAGAAATTATTACTCTGGTGACAATAAAAAAAGGTTCAAAATACTCAAGTACTTCATGTTTTAGTATTGATGAACTTTGACAACTGTGTAGCTCAGTAGGCCCAGCCAACGAACAGAAACTGTAAACAATAGGTGTGTTAGTTTGAGTACAGTTAGCTCCTCTCTTCAGATAGATATACGTCAGTGTTCACCAGCAATATGACCAGAACTGGAGAAGTGGCTTGGATGAGCAGCAAAACGTCTTCACTCCTACAACTTTTTGTCCAGTTGACAGATTTGAATTGAACTTTTACTATGTATATTGTGTAATTTAGGTTTTGGTCCTTGTTAAATGTGTGGTTGCTAGGTAACATATGTCATATCTGCACGTATCCAACCAGGAAGTAACATTATCACCTTCACCAAAATGACAAAACTAGAACAAAACTAGGCAAGATTTTTAGTAAAATCTTAAATATCATTATGTTTACTGTTTTAGAGAAATGAGTAGTCTATAACCTCTCATATGCGCTTTAACTACCCATCCATTTTCTAAGCAGTCTAAGCAGAGACTCCCAGACTTCCCTCACCCCAGACACGTCCTCCAGCTCCTCCGGTGGGACCTCAAGTCCTCAAGATATAGTCCCCCCAGCGTGTCCTGGGTCTTCCCCGGGGCCTCCTCCTGGTGGGACATGCCCGGAACACCTCCCTAATTCCCCTCCTAGCATTACTATATTTACACAATTATAGGGGTTCACAAGGGATCACCACTTGTCTCCATAGGGGTAAATGTGTTTAATCCTTCACTGTGGAACATCTCAGACAAAGCAATAATATCTCCATGAGAAAAGCAAGTGGCGGACCCTCTACTGGAAATGTGAAAGTGCACTTTTAATGCCTAGACATAACTCAAGTTGAGTAGCTAAAATATTATTCTTTATACAATATATATCACCAAAAGATTGCACTCAAATAATATCAAAAATCCTGCCAAATCCTACTTATATCACTGATTAAGAAAGTATAATTAGACAACAAAGAAAGTACAGGGCAGTGAGAGCGTACCACTGTGGCGGTGAAAAGGGGGTAGATCGGAGCAATGATGTCTTGAATACAGGAGTAAAAAAATGACTCAAACATGAATCACACTAAATACAAGTTCGAGAGGGTTTAAACCTCTAAAAAGTCCCCATCGCGCTCAGCCCTACACTTTCTCCCATTAGCCACTATTGCACTGACAGGTTTATTTTATGTTCTGCAGCTCCTCTTATCCAATGTTTGGCCTGATTTGACAATTTCTCTCAGTCAAGTTAAACTCGTAAAACTCCAGAGACCGATACAAACCAGTGTTCTCCCCCGGGAACAATACAAGCAAATGATACAGACTTTTCTCTCAAACTACAACTTTGACTCTGTGTTCAGTTAGAGAGAGAGAGGAGAGAGAAGAGAGGAGAGAGAGAGCAAGAAGAGAGAAGAGAGAGGAGCGAAGAGGGGAGAAGAGAGAGAGGAGGGAGGATTGAGGAGAGGAGCGTGAAGAGAGGAGAGAAGTGAAGAGAGGAGAGAGAGGAGCGTGAAGAGAGGAGCGAGAAGAGAGGAGCGAAGAGGGAGAAGAGAGAAGAGAGGAGGGAGAAGAGAGGAGCGAGGAGGGAGGAGAGAGGAGAGAGGAGCGAAGAGGGAGAAGAGGGAGATTGATTGAGAAGAGAGGAGCAAGGAGAGAAGAGAGGAGGGAGAAGAGAGGAGAGAGGAGAGGGAGAAGAGAGAGAGGGCGAGGAGGGAGGACAGAGGAGCGACAGAAGAGAGGAGCACACGTGACTAAAGCTTCGTGATGACAGTATTAAAGGATAGAACAATTGTGTTTCTTGCACCACCACAAATTTACATTAACTTTAAATTATAAATCAGATGTTACGTCTTACTTGAGGAATACTTTTCACACATACTTTTTTACTCTTCCACTACTTGAGTAAGATTATTCTGAAGTAATTACCATCGCTTTAGTACATTTTTGGCTACTCTTCTCACTTAATGATAACTAAAACTATTACAAAGATAGATCATTCCTTTGACTATTTGTAAGTTTGCACAGAGCAGGGGGTGGGGATAGGGGGTAGGTGTGAACAGATGTTTTCTGCACAAAGCGGAAGTACACAAAAACACATGAATCAATTGGAATATAACTCCACATACACATACAAGTTGCAAGAATTCACATTTTGATGATTGTGATCTTAAGAAGGCTCTAAGTAGTGCTTCAAAATGCAAAAAATGTGGATTCAGTGTCATTTTCTGTCAGGTATCACACTGTCACGAACTCCTGATGGCAAAGGCAAAAAAAAAAGCTTTGTCTCTTTGAACGTGGTAACTGTATTTGTTTATCTTGGAGTGTGTGGATGTATTTTTGACTCTGAATGGTGTTTGGTAGCAGCGGCAGTGAGGAGGTCTAGTGCTGACATATGAGTCTAAAGCTGTCTAGATAAAACATGGCGGACATCAGCTCTCTCTCTCTCATCTATGGTTTATAACTCTGACTCAGGCTGGTTTGACACGAGTTTACTTGAGATAGGGGCCAGTAAAATGACCTGAAATTATTACAATATATATGTAAATACTGTAAGTGTAACTATATACTACTACTTCATAATTTCCTGCCTCCTTTTTTTTTTTTTCCTTTATTTTTTCCAATACAGACGGACCATGCGTGTCTCTGATTGGCTAATCCACCTGTCAATCACGCCCAGACACACATCTTCGTACAGTATTGAAGAAGTGTCTATTCTGGATCCCTTTCTTTTGAGGTAGTGCCGTTTTTGTTGTCCAAAATTGTGTAGAAAAATTTGTTCGAAAAATCTGCGTTTATCTATTGCCTGATGCATTTGAGGGCAACATCACGCTACGAGCTCTATGATTTAATACAAAAAGCAAAATAAATGTACTTTGCCAAAATTACTGTATAAAACCTTAAATGAAAGTTTGGTTCTTGGTTTAAACTTGCAAACTTTAGCTTCGAAGCCAAACCAGTAATTATCCCCGGCTCATTACACATTGGATCTTGTGTTGGTTCAGTGGGTTTTCTGATTTACTTACTTTCTGAGCTGATTTAAACTAGGACGGCGCTTATTTCTTCATATGAATATACTGAGGAAATGTATGAACGGTGAGGCACCACTATCCTGGAGGTTGCTGGTTTGATTCCCCAAATGCAACTTGCCAGTGTCCTCTGTTATCGTGAGGGGTGATAGTTGAGGTGGCTCTTCATCTGAATATACTGATGAAATACTGTGAGGCTGGGTATACACCATCTTGGAGGTTGCCAGCCTGAATCCTGCTATATGTTGCTGTGTCCTTTTGCAAGACACTTCAGCCAACTTGCCTTCACAGTCGAGGGGTTGGTGTGCAGTTAGCCTGTTAGTTGGTTGTGTTAGGCTGTAACTGAATAACAGGCTAAAAACTTGCTAAAGTTTAGTGCCATACACAGTGTCATGGAGAGAAGCAAGTAGATGGAACCATCCAGAAAAGTAACATATTGCACCTTTAAAACCCTACTGTGTAATTTTTAGCCCAAAAATAAAAACATGTTTTTCATTTTGGATGTTTTGATTTTACTGGATTTCCATGGACATGCTGTTCCTTTGGTTGTAATATTCCGCAGTATGGCATAAAACTCATCTATCTCCATCTAGCTTTGTCTTTCTTATAGACTGAAAAGCAAAATTCACCCTTATGAGCTTTAACCCATGTTATAATTCTGTTACCTCCTCAAAAACATACATAGTTGTGTTTTGATTCATTCACACACTGCATTATTAGTCTGTCTATATCTGTCAAAAGGTCAAAATGCTCTGATCCACCTTGTGATGTCATGAGTAGTTTTCAAGTTAACAGCTCCTTTTACCTTTAGCTCAGTAGAGACTGGCAGGGCTGAAATCATCCAAGTGATTTTCGTGAAGGTGTGTGGAGTTTAAAAACACAATGGAGTATTACCACATGACATCACAAGGTGGAACAGAGTGTTTTTAGCTTGAGAGAAGGGCTCAGTCTAAATATTTGGGGTTTGTGTGTTAAACTTGTGAATGAAACACAACACAACTCCAGGTCTGTTTGTGATGAGGAAACATTATAACATAGATCAGAAAATACCGTAATATGGGCCCTTTAAATAAAATACATCATTTTAAATTTGTGGGTTGATGTATAAGTTTGAATCCTGTTTGTCACTTTTTTTATACATTACAAACTCTGAGGAAGTCTACAGCTCTCCTCTAACAAGCTCCACCAGTCTGAGAATAACATGATGAAAAGCTACACTGAACTCTCTCAATGAATTCACTCACGGGGTAATGCATCGGTGGCCTTTGAGGAAGCAGAGATGAGCACGCTGTTTGTATAAGGTACTATAGAGTAAAAATATGCTTTCAATGCACCAAAAACATGCTGCTTTTAAAGTGCTACTTCAGTTGTATACAATGTAAGCACAGTATGTTTTATCTGCCCAAATATCATCCCTGTAACTGTATGTTTTATCTGCCCAAATATCATCCTTGTAACTCAAAAGGTTTAATATCAACCACTCTGCACTAAACACCTGGGTTACATTTACCTATGTAAATGTAACCCAGGATCTTGCTGTTATGTGGCGAGAGTCCTAACCACTACACCACTATATATCACAAATTCACAATGGAACCGACAACATTTTTACTAATTTGGTCATGATATTAAGAAAAAGAGCAGTTATCTAAAATGCAGCTTGAGTAAGGAAGTGTAAGAAGGTCCCAGTTTTGATTCTTGCAGGCTAATGTGGCCTTTCTGTGCTGAATTTGCATGTTCTATCCATGTATGTGTGGGTTTTAGGCACTCCATAAGGTTAATGGTCCTATATTAACCAAAAATGACTTTTAGCCATGTTATGGTGCATTCACACCGGGACATGAAAAACGCAATAGACGCCTCTAGTTGGATGCCTCTGATTTGAGGACAAACGCCTCCTTTGGTGCACTTTATTATATTTACTATCTTTGTACTGTTTGTGATTTTATACCTGTGTGCAATTTATGTTATGTCTCTGTTTTTATTTTTGCTGCTGGACAAATGAATTTCCCTGGTCTGGGGATTAATAAAGTATTTATCTATCTATCTATCAACACGCATCATAGACAATGTGGATGCACATTGGAGAAAAATACTTGATTCGCGTTCGGGGCGCCTGTCCCGGTCTGCAAGTGCCTTTGGATGTTTTGTTTTCCCTGTGTCTTTGTGAATGATGCAGACCAGGTTGAGAGAGTGTCTCTCGTGTATTTATTATATAAAACACATCATCAGAGGCGATCGGCTTGGAGGCGGCATGTGTCTGGGTCCGTGACTAGCCTTGATGCTAGCCGGTGCCCCCAGCATAATTAAGTTGCCACTAGTTTGTAGCTGATGTCTTTCTACTTTTTAGATAGATCATATAATGACGTCGCTAAATCACTGGAGCGCGTCAAACCCCAAAAGTTCAGCTTTTTCAACTCTTGGACGTGCAAACAGAGCGTCCGACACCTGAATGCTCAAGACTCGCTGTGTCAATGCCAGTTTTGCGCCGCTCTGACGCTTGAAAACGTGCCGCAAAAAACGCCCCGGTGTGAACACACCGTTAGAGTGTTATTAGCTCATCAAAAACATAAATGGAATATGCAGGATTTGTCTGTTAAACATATGAGAATGAAACAAGGCACAACTCCAAGCATGTAACTGACGTGGCTACAGTATGACAGATCAAAAATGATCATAATACAGGCCCTTTAAGAGGTGAGAGTTGCCCCACAGTCTTCAGTACTGTGCCATTGTGTTGCTCTATCATGAGTTTCTAATTGGGTCACTTTCATTTTGATCAAACTTATCAAATAGAAAAATGAAATACATTTGTTGAAAATGTATCTGGGATGTGAATCATTTTGGGCGGTATGAGTAAATCCCACACAGTCTAAATGAGTCCATATTGATGCCGTTTTTCCTATGGATCTTTAAGCATATATAAGTACATCTTCTGTGATGCTGTGAGTTCATTGATGCACCTCACCTGGGACAATAGGGGAGAAGAAAATCAAGTGTTTATTCTGTCCTCCCTCTGTCTCTGCCTTTACCTCCCTCTACTTCCCCCTCTCTCTACCTCCTTCTTTCCCCTCTGACTTTACCTTCTTAAGGTGAGAATAATTTTGTGAACGTTTTTTAATCAACAACATTTGATATCCACACTGTGCATGTTTATATTAAATATAATTACAACACTCTCATTGTTATTCATTAAAATAACAGCTGGAGACCAAAAACAGACATAGCCAATTTAATAGAAACCATTTATCTTATGATCATGAGCTTTAAATAAATCAGGGAGGACAGCCCATAGAAATACTGCAGCAGTTTATTTGTACTGCCAGCTCTATGCAAAAAAAAATAAAAAAAAAAAAAAATGTTTTCTTTATCATTATCATTATAATTAGTAGTAGTAGTAGTTGTAGTAGTGGTTGTTTTTTTTTATGTTTTAATGTTATGTGAGCATGGTGGCTGAGTGCTAGCTCTCACACTTTACAGTAAGATGGTCTCAGGTTTGACTCCTGACCTTTTCTGTGTGGAGTTTGCATGTTCTCCCTGTGTCTGGGTGTATTTCCTCCGGGCACTCTGATTTTGCCCATCAACACAAAACATGCACCATAGGTAAAATCCTGCAGCTAAGGAAGTCTCAACCAAGACTAGCTCAAGATATAGAGGTAGGTCCCACTACTCCTGACAGTTTGCCCCAGTAGCTTTGAAGGACAGGTTAAATGCTGAGAATGAATTCAGATATAGACGGTGCAACCTGAAAAATAAGTAAAATAAAAAATAAATAAATAAATGCCCATACAAAAGAAAAACTAGAAAGTTTCTCTTAGTTTTAAAACACTTTTGATTTTCAACAACCCGCATGCCTGTAGTCTAGTTCACGTCTTCTCGGACATATTTCATTTCAAAAAGTAGAAAAAACAACAACCACCAAACAACAGGGTGCATACAGTTTATTCATGCAGTATATCTACCCCAATGTAAAGGCCATGGAGTCGTGCTGTCCAGCCCGGGTAGTGTGCCCTGTGCCTGTCTATTGGTGTCTATGGGTGTCTATGGGTGTCTATGTGCGACTGGGACTATCTCTTTGAGCGCAGATGGCAATTTTATGACAAGCCATAAAGCGCCGCAGCTTCCCGGCCCCAGGAGAGGTCATTTGGCTGGACACAGCCACCACTCAGCCTGACTGTAGTGGTGGTCTTTACGTCAAATAAAGTGCGATACATGAGCCAACAGACAGGCCAGAACTGCCTTCAACCATGCTTTGGTGGGTCAAGAAATCACTACAGAAATGGTTTGGCAGCAGATAGAATACGAGTACATATGACGACAATCATGATGAAGAGGAACATTAAAGGGGCACTATGTAACTTTTCTGGTGAAGGGCCCGCTGTAAATATTATTGCTTTAAACTAATCCATCTTGCATTTATTCCATTATGTGGGTTTGTCATTGCATTGAAACATGTGCCTTCTTATTGTGAGGGGAAAGGGGGGCCCTGCCCACAGATCTGACCTGTAACTTGGGCTGGTGGCATCAGCCCAGGAGATAGAGAAATTTAATGTCATACTTTCTGCCAGACCTTCTTAGGAAAGCAATAATGTTAAACAGGTCGCATACCCTCCACAGAAAAAAAAAAAAATCACACAGTGCACCTTTAAATTGTACTGTAAATAACATGCACATAACGAATTTCACAATGGTAAAACTTTGGGACACACTAGGAAGGAAAAGTGGGCTATATATCTTGTCCAAGGGCATAAAGGCAGACAAATCAGAAGTAGAGTGAATAGAACCATGAGCCATAAGGTTTCCTTAACCACAATCATTGATATTGGTATAACTGGTATAAAATAATATTGCTATCAATGAGATCTTTCATCAAGCTACATTTAAAGGTGCATGTCTCCATGGAGATAGTATTGCTTCGCCTAGAATACACAGTGTATATTTTACAGTAAGAATGCATATTTTCAATATACTTTTGAGCAATACTTGTAATGGAATAGTTTAAAGCCATTATGTGGAACACAGACAAAGCTATTTCTGGGGTCACTGAAAGGTTAGACAGAAAAACCTTTTTACCTGTCTCTTCTGAAACCTCTCTTTGTTGAACTGTTATTAATCCCTAAACAAATACACACTGCCAATGTTCTTCCCTTTGTTGGGTGTCTTTTGTTTTGGGTGGGGCACAGTTAACAAGGTTAGCGTCGGGATCACACTGGATGATTTCTGCATTTATCAGTCAGATTTGAGAGCTGTGTGCAAGCGGGCACGTAGCATCTCCCTCCATAATGCTCCCGTAATGACGCTGCTAATGTTGGCTATGTGTGAGTAATGATGCACAGTAGCACAAGACGAGCAACTCTCCAAAGCTTTTACCAGCAAAGACCCAAAGACAAGCAGCAGCAGACAGGAGAGAGAGGGGCCTTTAGCTATTAGCGATGACAGAGGCGGAGTGCACTGGAGGGAGGAGAGCGTGCGCGGAGAGGCCCAGCAAATAGATAAAGAGAAATAATTAAGAAAAATGAGGGAAAAACATTAGAGAAGAGGTTTAAAAAAACGCAGAGAGAGGCATAGACAGAGCGCGGGCCAGAGACAGCATGTCCTTAATGACCACTTTAGCCGTTTGGAAGCGGTAATCGGGTTAGCCTCCGGGCGCATGGTCCTGTAACTCTACCCCAGCCTGAGCACTCGCTGTGGGGCCGTGCGTGGGGCTTGTCCATGGGTGTGTGCGCAGGTCCGTGGTGCACGGACGCGTGTTTGTAAGCCAATCCCAGCGTAGCCCGAATCACTTCTCTGTAGGAGTCTTGTGGAAATTGCTGCCTAAATGAAATTATGTTGTAATTTAAAAACAATTTATCAAAGACAGTTTGGTGTCACTCCCATTGGAGCCATTAGGCCTTCTCACACTCCCAGAAGCCAGGAAGACTTCCAGCCCGGAGCAGGGATTAAGAGGAGGACCTGCACACATGAGCTCTATATTTGGACAAGTCGGATTAGAAATAACATCATCATTACTCTCGGTGTATGGGGTAGGTGTTCAGGACAGAGATTTGTACATAATAAACAATAATAATCAGTTTGTCTTTTTTTGGTTTACAAATGTTCAAAACTTTTAAATTGTCAATTATCATCTTGGGGTTTTCTACAGCCAGAGCTCTGTCAGTAAAAGCATCTGGTTTGGAGTAGAGTTTAGACTTTGGTGGCAAAAAATTTACTTTTTTTTGTGTGCGTGTTAAGTGAAAATTAATAAAAGCCATTCTGGTTTCAAGCCGTTGTCTTTAATGTCTTTAATAACAAAACATAACCTTAATATGACGGAACAAATGGATCAATCAACACAAGGAAAACGATCCCACAGTTATTTTGCAATTTAGTGAGTTCCCTCATCCCATTAAGTTAATGTATAACAGTCAATATATAAAGCCACATATACCCCGGGGCAGACAGAACAGAAGTGTGGCTGCCAATCAACGGCCTCTCCAACTGCTCAAATCATATACTCACACACACACAAGCAGATAAAGACAGAAGACATGTTTCTTTGATTAAAAAAAAAAGTCTAAGGCAGAAATTAAACATTATGTTAGTGGGGAAAAAATACAAAATATATATATATTAGCTTTTAGTTTTGTTTTATTATATATATATATATATATTATTATTATTATTATTATTATTATTATTATTATGTTGTATTTTTATATTAGTAGTATTTTTTTTTGTTTTATTGTTTTTTATATATACAAATATTAACCCTACCTCAAAATTAACATAGAACAAAAACATATTAAAAAAAATTTGCAAACTAAAATCATTTGTATTCATTTCAAATATAAATATAAGTATTTCAGTATGAGTCTTAAGTAGTCGGTGTGGTGGGGTCAAAAAGTCCCTGTCTATGCAACTACCTTCTGACCCACTGCAGCTAAAACCAGCAGCATCAGTGAGAATAAGCCAGAAAACACACACAAACGCTACATGTGCCGTAATTAGATTGGATGGGAATTCCATTAGCTCTGCGCACGCCATCGTAACAGTGCATATTTTTAGAGCTTTCTCCCTGTTAACTTAGCTACCTGTGTGTGTGTGTGTGTGGGTGTGTGTGTGTGTGTGCGCGTGTGTACCATGCGTAGTGATGTATCAGGTGGATTTTCGGAGCGCCGTCCAGAATAGCAAAAAGAAGCTTAGGGCTTTCTCATTCGCCATGTCATCCGCAGCGTAGGGATCGGTTTACAAGAACACAAGGTAAAAATATAGAAAGTTGATCCATGGAAATAGATAGGTTGATACGTATAAGTACTGCTAGATTAGGGCCGTACCATTTCGGGAAAAATGAATTGCAATTTTTCTCACAGGTATTTATGATATATGTTTAAAAAGCAGGATTCAGTTTACAGTACACATGGTAAGCAACTCCAGGAGTGTTTGACTAAAAACTGAAATAGGAATTGATACAAGACCTGATACAAGACGCTAACACATTTTGAACCGGGTTTCACGATCACCCTAAAGCAGATTTTCCCCCCCAAAAACGATTCTATATGTAAAGTTTTGTTAATGAAGAAGAGCTGCGATAAATAAATGAACACTTAATGAGACACAGAAGTTATTTATTTGACCTTCTACAGCTCAAAAGTACAAAACAAAAGTCCCCCACTAGTAAGAAAAAGTACCCACGATAAGTATTGACCCCCAAAAATAATTGTTCCATCTATCATGTATTGAAGGGTAAGTCGATATAGCATTCATTGTGACAAGCCAGACATGTTTATAGAGGTCTAAACTCCAGGCGCAACAAGATTTTTTCCCATACATTTTTTGTTTGTTATTATCTAAATTTGTCATTTCGACTTGATCTGTCTATTGTGCAGTGTTATGGGTACATATGCATATGAGTGCAGGGTGTTTGTGTGAGTACTGCTGGAGATATAGGGGGCGATATGTGTGTATTTGCAGATAAAGAAACAATTACAGATGTTTTGGATTAATTATGCGTTAGAAGTAACTATTTTGCATCTTTTTATGAAATCCAAAGATTGTTAAAGACGACATTTCAGTAACTCCTATGAATATTTGTACCAAAATAACTAAACAATGCTGCCAAATCCTACATGTAAAATTGGAAAATGAAGTAAACACGGAGTAGCAGGTGTGTACCGGTGGTGTAAATGTGGGGTTGACCAGAGCAATGACGTCTTGCATACACAGATATTCCACCTTTGTCCCGTTTTCGTCCCTGCGTCTGTTTTTAGGTTTATATTAACAGTAAAACCAGCCCACTCTCTTCATAAGGCATGCATGGGAGCAAAACTTTTACAGTCTCACAATATTTTTCACTTGAAACGTGAAAGTGACAGCACAACTCTTACCTTACTGTTTTTGTATTGATTCATGGCTCAGCTACTGCAGGTGGGTGTCTGGGGAAAAGTGTGTCACATCAAAATATTTCCCCCAAAACGCACAGGAATTCAACAGTTGACATTCAAGAAATATGCCTTATGCCTTAGTTGTCCTATTTCCTGGTCCTATTCTGTAAAAATAAATAAATAAATAACATAACATTATATATACCCACCTGTTCTCCCTGGTATTTAATTAGAGCTAGGCAGTATATCTTTGTTTTATTGGTGTTTTATTGTGCCTATTGACTTTTTGTGTGAAGGACTATTAAAAGTGATATATAAATCAAAACTGAATTGAATATAATAAAAAAATAAAGGAGTTTATCTTTTTGTAAATATGATACATGTTTATAATGTACAAAATGTGAGAGGGTGAAAACAGGGCCAGCCCAGCCGAAAAGCAGACTAAGCAGCTGCTTAGGGCCCCGAGGCCACCAGAGGGCCCCCAAGAGTGCCATACCTTTATACTAAAAATAATATCATGTAAAGTGTTATTGGAAACAGGGCTCATGTGTTTACAGCAACCTACATATCCCTCTCAAACGATTACATTTGTTTTCTTTTTTTTTTAATCTATAGTAGCAGAACATCTGCTGCTTGTTTTTGAGGCAGGCGTAGGTGAGGGCAGCTATGTGTGACTCGAAATAGCCTATTACTTAGTCCTTACTGTAAAAGATATGACATTTATTTAATAAGCAAAGGATATATATCTGAGCGACATGAACGGAGCAAGGTGAATCATCTTATTCAGTTGTCTGCTTTTGATTGTTGGCCTTTTCTTTCACAGTAAGTCATCAGCTAACCTTCTGTAAATGTAATGTATAAAAAGACACTACACATTGTCTTAGGCTATCACAGCTGACAGTGTGTATGTGTCTTTTTATATAGTGTAGTTTCAATTGTAAGTACAAATACAATAAGTTGAGTAAATCACCAATAGCTAACACAAGGTACATCCATTGTAGGGGGCCCCTGAGATAAAATCACTTTAGGGCCCCCTGAAAGCTAGGGCCGGCCCTGGGTGAAAGTGTTCCTCCAGTACGTTTATATGAAAAGCTGATAAGTAGAGTTGCTGTAAATCTATAAATAGTCCTTTTAGTTCATGCACATACAATTGTGTACAAAGAATTTACAATACTATAAGCTTGGATAAACACTGATTATATGAAAAAAGGAAGTAACACGGAATTAACAGATCATTGGAGCTTTTAACCATGTTATAATAGTTTTCCCTTCTCACCATCTTGAAATTCATGCACGTTTGAGTAACGTTTACTCTCCTGCATTCAAGGCGTCATTACTCTGATCAACCTCCATTTTCACTGCCACAAGTAACGCGCCCACTGCTCTGTACTTAATCTGTTCTCCAATTTTATTTTACATTAATTTACTTTTTTGGCACAAATGAGAGAAAAAAAAAAAAAAAAAAAAACACTGCTTGTTACCATAATCTGCAGTTATTTGTAGGATGTTCCGACAATATCCACATCATCACCCTCTGAGCTTTGCACTTGTTTCTTTTATTAAGTCATTTTAGATCAATAATGCAATTTAAAATGTTCAATTATAACATTATGATTGGCAGGTGTCAAAGATTGTAACTATACAGCAGATACAAGCACAATATGTCTTTTTTAATTCAGACGGAGAATAGAGTGAATGTAGTGAAAGAGTAGTTAGCTGGTGTAGGATGGGAGAGTCTAAGTACACAGCTCAACACATAATGCTTTTAAAGAATTGCAATTGAGCTATTTTTTTCCCACTTGTGCTGAAACTATTGACAATGTTTCACTTTGTTTTCTTCGCCCTGACCTAAACCTGACTTTTATTTCGCAAATGTAGCTCCGCACATTAGCATTAGCACACTCCGCCACAGCATGAATCACTTAATGGCGTCACTTAGCGCTAGTGCTACTGAGTGAGCATCTGTCTGCGAGCCTCATCACGGCCCTGCACACTGCAAAACACAAAAACAAACAAACTAAACAAAATCTAAGTTACATTTTAAATATCTTGAGTAGATTGGCAAAACAAATTTACGTTTTGGATGTAAATTATTTGATTTTAAAGTCTTTTTCAGCTTTTCTGCGTAACTAGTTTGCTAATACACGAGGATTAACAAAAAAAAAAAAAAAAAAAAACCTGTGCCGATTCAAACTCTAAATGGATGAAGTGTCTTGCCCAAGGACTCAAAACTATGCAATGATGGGAGCAGGAATCGTTCTTTGCAACTATAAGACGACTCCAAAACCTGCCTTCATTTATAAAATCCAGCTAAATCGTGTTCTATGAGAAACTTTTAAGGATCAAGTGCAAAGAAAAAATAAATTCCTACATGAAAAAATACCTTAAATTTTCAACAGTATGGCATTAAGGTTTGTAGCTTTCACCTCTCCACAGATCTTACCCGTTACTGCCTAACTGTGGACCACTCCAGCCAATGCAGTAACATCTTTCGGGGAGTAAGCAGAAAGGTTACACAGTGCTCCTTTAATTACCAAGGTTTTAGAGTAATCTAACTGATTTGAACTAATTTAGATCATTTTTTACAGTACAGCCTCTTTCATTTGCATATTTATGTTTTGGTTATATGTTCTTTTTTTTTTTTTTTTTTTCACTTTACACTGTACTTGCCTCACACAACTCCAATTTCTGCCCATATTGTTTAATGAAAAGGTTTAAGCCTGGAACAACAGCCCCTTTGACTTATTAACTGCATCATTTACTGCCTATAATCTGCTCATAAAAATAACATAAAATCGTCAGGATATGTCTTGAACAAAGCCCCCCCCACCCTCCTCTCTCCGCACACGCACACACACACACACACACACAGTCAGTCAGACTAATGCTTGTGACCTATGGTGCTAGCTTACGGCACGGGGAACATTAGCGGTCCAGATTGAAACAAATGAAGACAGCTCTTCACTTAGTCACAGTCAGATGGAGGTAGGCAATAATAACAGAATGGAGGAGAGAGGCTGTGTGTGTGTGTGTGTGTGTGTGTGTGTGTGTGTGTGTGTGTGTGTGTGTGTGTGTGTGTGTGCGTGTGTGTGTTTAGGGGGGAGCAGGGGCACGTGCAGACTATCGGTGTGTGTGTGCGTGGACGGGAGCGTGCACGTTAAATCGGAAAGTGCGCATCTATTTTGTTTGATGCATGGATGTCTGAGGACTAGAGGAATGCTTGCCGTTGCGCGTATTTAGGGTTTTAGAGCACGCATGTATAAGAATGCCTGTGTGGGTATTTAAGACACTGCAAGGACTAAAATCTGTACACACACTTTACACTTTATGGGGACCTGGTTAAAGGCACAGTATGTAACTTTTCTGGAGGTGGCAAGCTACCTGCATAATTCCATGGAAACAGAAGGTCAATACCATATGTTTAAATGTTGTTCATGGACATAGATTAGTTTTATGGCGTAATGTGGATGATTATAGCAAATGGAGCAACATTTCCATGGAAACAAGTAGGATGAGGCCCTCCTCCAGGCCTAATAAGAGTCAGGTTTGTGGAGATGCAAGCCCACTCACAGAAAGGATACATGTTTCTCATAGTTTTTGGTTAAAAAGTTACATACGCTACAACACATTATTAGAGCCATAACACGGTTTAAAGTTCAGATAGGGGTGAAAATAGGTTTAAGTTAAAGTGCATATTTCTGTTTTTCTAATTATTCTTTGGTGGGATAGTATGTGGTAAATATTTATCATAGTTTTACATCAGTCAAGTGGCAGTTTGTGGAAGAAAATGGGAAGAAAAGTACAAAAGTACAGAAAGTAAATTATGTCATCAACACAGAAAAATCCATCCAAAATCCAGGAATAATTTATGCACACGAAAAATAAATCAGTTTCCAATTATAACAAGTTTTTAAGACAAGTTTTGGGTTTTGTTAACATTAAGGTTTCTTGGTAACAGTTACGGAATTACATCTGTGTATCTAATATCTGCCATGTCTAACCAAGAAGTAAAAAAAAAAAAAATAATATATATATATATATATATATATATAATATATATATATTATATAAATAGTAAAATATATACTATATATATTATATATAGATATATATATATATATATATTGTATTCTATGTTTATTTTTATTTTTTTTTTAATATTATAAATAGTAAAAATATATACTATTATGTTAAAGAATCCATATTACATTGTTTTCTATGTTATGATGTTTCCTCATCACAAACAGACCTGGAGTTGTGTTTTGTTTCATTCACACATGTTTAGTTCTTCTCTCAAACAGAAAACACTCTGTTCCACCTTGTGATGTCATGTGGTAATACAGGAAGTGCTCCACTGTGTTTTTAAACTCCATGCACCCTCATGAGACTCATTTGGATGATCTCTACTGAACTAAAGGCCAAAGGAGCTGTTAATTTGACAACTACCACTCCATGACATCACAAAGTGGAACAGAGCATTTTGGAAACGGAGACATAGACTAAAAATGCAGGATAACTCAAACATGAGTGAATGAAGCAAAGCACAAATCCAGGTCTGTTTTTTGATGATGTAACTATTATAACACGGCTTAAAGCTCACAAGAATCCATTTTTGTTTAATATGAGACCTTTAACTACCTTTTAGTGAAATGCATAGCCTAACCTAACCATATCCACAATCCAGTCTCCAGAAAATGAACGTAAGTCAATGTAACGTCCCCAAGAAGCACGGGAACCCGGCACGTGTGTGTGTTTGTGGATTTTGAGGCTAGAAACTGCAGATAATATATTCCAGTGCGACGCGATGATGAGCGGCTTGCGGGCGTTTTCTGATGAGAGCTGCGCGAATTAAAAACTGACAACACAAGTCCCAACCTAAGACAAATGCTCCCGCCCTGACATGCCTTATTATGGGGATAGCTTTGCCGCGCACACATTCGGTATGGAATAACTCTATTAGTTATGATCTATGAGGCGTTGGCGATTAACTTTTACACCGCTTCTCCAAATGATTTAACTGCTAAACAGGCAAATCAGATGGAGCCATTTACTATCACTTAACCTCATTAGAAAAGGTCGCCGAGCAGGGCAACGTAAAGTCAACAGAAGTTCTGAGACAAAAAGTTGGTATGCTAGCTGCAATAGCCTGATCCGATTACGGGGTGCAGCGGGGTTAGCAGTGTCACGTCCCCCCTCGTAAGCCGCGTGGGTGGGTTCCCTCTAGTCTTGTCAATCAAAAAAATACAGAATAAAGCAATCCTCCAGCTAGGTACCATTAAAAGGTGCACTGTGTAACTTTTCTGCTTGTCTCCATGGAGATTTTATTGCTTTGCCCAGAATGTTCCACACATTTAACTATCTCCATGCAGGGGTTGCCATCAGGCCAGGTTACAGGTCAGATCTGTGGAGTCAACTGCGGTCACACTAAGTTTTTCAAGGTGTTGATTAAAGTTGTACTAAAATGCAAAATAGACCAGTTTAATGCCATATAGGGCTGGGTATCACCAAGAAAGCTGCCGATACGATACGTATCTCGATACACAGTCCACGATACGATACGTATCTCGATACAGTGCCATTTCGATACGATACGATACAATATATTTCAAATCGATACGATACGATCCAGAAAAAAATAAAGGCCTTCAACCTTACTTACATGGTCAACCCCAATTTTCACAAAAAAAACAAAAAACATTAAATGGTGCATTTATCTTCCATTTATTGAAGATTAAAAAACACAATGAAGTGCTTTTTGATTAATGCATGTTTCTAACTAGACGAGGAAGGCAGTTGAAAGATTTTTTCGGACATTTTCGTTTCTCTTGCTTCTCGCTTCTCTTCACCCGTAAAGAGTAACGTCTGGGGGGAATATCAATATCGATACTAGGAAACAAAGAATCGATACCGTATCGATTTTAATAATATCGATATATATCGGTGTATCGATATTTTAGCACACCCCTAATGCCATACTGTGGATCATTCCAGGCAAATCAGTAAGATCTCCAGGCTGACAAGTTAATTACAGACAATATACTCAATATTCTAATATATGTCTGTGTAATCCCTCAGTCATCTGGGTATGAACACATTTTCACTCCAACAACTTTTTGTCCATAGATTAGAATTTTTCTTTTACTATCACCTGAACATGTTACATAATTCATTTTTCGATAAAGCTCCTACCTCGTTACACCAGCACATATTTATACTGTGCTTCAAATGAAATTAAACTGCGTATGCTTTGTTTTCAGATAAGTGTTACAGCATATCGTTTTAGCTGTCTCCATTTCAGCCTGCATGCCTGGACAGACCACACTCTAGTCTCTCCAATTGGCTCTCAGCTCCGAAATGTGACAGTAAACAGGGCCATAATAGCGTCAGAATGGCCTCTAGCCATGTTGTCCTGCCTAAGCACTGCTGAGCTAGCTAAAGCCGCTTCAGGCTGTTAGCGTCACAGCTAAATGCCAACGCGGCCAATGTAAATGTGCTAACACTGATCGCTTGCGGCGGGGAAGACTTCATCAACAATAGGACACAACAGGCCATTTGGGAGACTGACACCAAACAGCTATAGTGAGAGACGGTTAAGGACACCACAGAATGGAGGCTGCAGACATCGTAATATTGTATAGGCCAATGTATTTTAAAGGGCCCATGTCACGCTATTTTCTAAGCTATGTTATAATGTTGTTCCTCACATCACAAACATACCCAGAGTGGCGTTTTGTTTAGGCAGTGTTCTTCTTCTCGGAAAATACTCTGTGACTCAATGTCATGTGGTAATACAGGAGAGATCCACTGTGGGGTTTTTTTACACCTTCACTAGAATCGTTTGGATGATTTCAACCTGGACAAAAAGTAAAAGGTAGCTGTTAACTACATCTTCATGGCATCACAAGGTGGAAAAGAGCATTTTGAGCTTTGGGTTTATAGACAGACTAATGATAAACAGGTTAATATTTAATTGCAAAGTACAATATAATCAAAAGGGAAAACCGGCTGTACTTAGCCCCCATCTGGGAGTATGGCATTCGTCACATTCTTTAGTTTAACAGTTGATACTTTCTGCTTTTAGCTTTTAGTTCTCTCTGCAAAAACAGAACCCAATCAGTGAGACTGTATTCTCTGGCGCAGAGTTTCTTAGACTGAACAAATGTATAGATTTTCTACTGATTGCACAATGCAATTTTAATACTGTCATTTAGCTTGAATTATTAAGCCGTAAAAGTGGAGCTAAACACTAAATCCACTTTTTTTCTCTCTATGCTAAATTGTGTATCTGGTGTTTTAATAATAATATCTACTGTTCCTGGTCAAAATCAGTCTAAAACTAAGTGTGTGCTGACTTCAGTGGCCTCTGCAATTTCCAGTAGTTGGTGACATCACGGAAGACTGCTCTGATTGTGCAGGTGTTAATGATTATAAACACCTGGCCACAGGGGCGGAGCTTGAAGTGTGGGCACCAGTTAGACCAATCACACTGTTCCCAGGGCAGCTGTGACTACAATAGTAGCTTAGCACCACCAAGTGTGGAGTGAATGATTAATGCACTGTAAAGAGCTTTGGGCATCTTAAAAGGCACTATATAAATCCAATGGTTAATTAATTCATTCATTCCTCCAGACCCCACCCCTGATCCCTGTTCACTCTGTTCTTTTGTCCACATGTATGTACTTTATTTGAAATGTTGTTGTGGGCTGAGTTAATGTGTTTAGTCCCACTTTAAAGGTGCACTGTGTAACTTTTTCTGAGTCATCTACATGTCTCTATGGAGATGTTATTTGCCACAAAGAAGAGTTGATCACAGTACGTATCTGGATGATTCAGATGAAATAAAATGTAGAATTTTTGAAGTCTCTTGAAATAAGGATATTGAATGTTTAGTTAAAAATCTTGGCTCTGACAAATGCGATCGCGGCCGGGTTTCTCAAGAGTGTATGCACAGAGCTAATTGCCCTGTGTGTGATCCTATAGTGACTGAACGTTAGTTTGAAGTTGCTTGTTAGGTGCTAATTGACTGAAAAGAGTCGCCTGGAGGCTGTCAACTTAATCACAGTAAGTAAACCAAGTGTTCACAGCATCAGCAAAACAGTCACAACAGTAAACTGGTTTAAGTTATACAAAAGGAAGAAGAAAAGAAAAAGCTATGGTGCTGATTTATTAAACTATACAGTAGGCATAGTAGGTGTATGTGTGTGTATATATATGTATGTATGCATATACGTATATATCAGTGACGTGCAGTCAGGGGAGGCATGGTTATGTTTATCCAATGATGTTATCCAATGTTATTTTCTATTTAACTTTCCAATTGTATTTTTTTTTAACACACACACACACATATATATATATGTATATATATATATATATATATATATATATATATGTATATATATATATATATATATATATATATATATATATATATATATATATATATATATATATATATATATATATATATATATATATATATATATATATATATATATATATATAATATATATATATATATATATGTATGTGTGTGTGTGTGTGTGTGTGTGTCTGAGATGTCTGACACCCAGGCCTCTGGTAGAACATACATACAGAAATGTTGAATGTTCTTCTGACTGTGTTAATAATAATAAATGCATTTTGAGATATATTTGACAATATAATTCTGATCTTCCAATGCATATGTTCTGTTCTCTAACAAAGCCCAAAAACTGATGAATGATTTAATGTGTTGTCTTTTAGATTACGCTGTCTCTAAATACATCAGATGTTACTTTCAGTATCCGAGCAGTTTTATCCAATACAAATTTTAGTTCTTTATTTTTACTTCCTTGATGAGTTTGGATCTACTTTTTTACATGATTAATACTATTTTACAGTAACAGTAGTTCTAACTTATGTACAATTTTATGCTACTCACTTATCTATCTCCAGAGAGAAAAACAGGTGGCACAACCAGTCACAGGTCAGATCTATGGAGAGACACTGCTCCTAATACCTGTTTTCCAAGGTATTTTCAGCAATAAAAAACACCTTTAATTGAATAAATAATAATTTCTCACACGTTTTAGACAAGGCAAAAACATCCAAAGATGTGCAGACAGCTGACCCAATGCACCTTTTTATCTGAATTACTACACAAACTGCACTCTAATGTTATTAATATATTTTACTAAAAAATGCATTTATTGAGCTTTGGGGGCAGCTCTACAACCTACCCGAAGAAAGTCCAATCTTTTCGTGAGTTGCAAAGGAACACGTCTCCTGTCTGAATATTTCATAGGAGCTGTTAGCAGTCAATCACCTTCTTTAAAGCCTCACTAATGCGAGGTGATGACCTATCTAATCGTTTTAATTTATCAGTGTCTGCTCCCAAATGGAAACTGCACGCTCTGTGATGGACAAGCCCCTCTGTTCGCTGTTCAAATGTTCAAAGCTTGTCACCCAAAAGGTGACAACACAACATCTTAAATGCTGTGTTGTCACCTTTTGGGTTCATTAACACGATTTCACAGCAGCAAACACAGACCTGAGCACACGAGGAACAAACAGGCTATGTGGACTAAGAAGGTGCAGCTTAATTACAAATAATCTATCATTTTTCTTTCATTTTGGTGTTTTTATTGCTCTGGAAAACAGAAAGGGGATTTGAGGTTATGAGTTTTTGAATACAGATCTTTCATGCACTGCCCTTTTACAATTTGATAATGTGCAAAAATACAGAATGCTGATAATCATAAAAGGTCAATCTTGACATTTCTAACACATTCGTCTTGCCGTTTGGCTTGGCTGATATGACACATAGCTTTGATTAGGCTAGAGTTTGGTGTTGTTTAAGGACTCTTTGTTTAGGTCTATTAGAAGAGGCTGTTTAGTAAGTTGCTCAGTGATAAAAATGTGGCCCTGCGTTTCTGCCTTGAGTGCTCATACACAAATGCTCAGAAATAGCCATTCTGGTGAAGTGGGCCAGCAGCAGGGAACCAGTTTTGCAGTTTGAACAGGAAGTCAATAGGAGGTCAACCTGTTTCAATTGTTAAAGGGCCTGGAACAGATTTTTTGGGCAAACATTTGAGAAGTTTTTTCCCCAGTACAGATGTATTGTATAAGCAGCTCTTGACCTGGCCAGCCAGAACCACATGCTGTGACTACTTTACAAAGACACGGGTGTGGAACCATTTCCTGTCTCCTCGATTCCAGAGAGTGTGACTGATAGGTGGATTAACCAATCAGAGAAACGCACAGTCCATTCGTGTCAGAACAAACACATCAGTTTACAGTAAAACAAAGGGGGGAAAATAACACAGAGGACAGATTTCTGCAAAACAGACAACTGAAGCACCAAATTCTTATTTATCACAGGTAAAATAACTTTTGAGAGGAGATGTCTGAGATAGTCTTGCCAGCGAGATGAATTCTCGCAATCTTTGGGAGTTCAGACTCTTCAGAATCTATCTTGTTCAGATCTGGCTTAAGCTATGGTTCGATTCCAGACCCTACTGGATTCAAACAGAATGTACAAGGGGACTGACTGGTCAGGTAAGTCAAATTAAGTCATCTGTGTACTGTCTGCATCTAGTTATAAGCCGTTTTATTGTCAATGAATCAGTGAATGCACAATTAATATGCTAGTTGCTGTAAGCATTACCATGATTGTTTTGAAAAGCACTTATAAACTCGACATGAATAATTAGAATGCTCTGAATGCATAAGGTAAATGAGGAATAACTTTAGACCACTCTGAATGGTTTGAACTTGTTATGTTTTAACATTTTTAAGACAGTAAAAAAAGCACATTTAAGTCATTTTTGATCAATAGTATATTTCACAATGAACAGAATGGAGCAGAGCAAATATGGAGCAGAATATGTGATAGTGATAGTTTACTAAAATACTTCTTAAAGATTTTCTTGTATATCAACTTGTTTTACCACCCCCTTGTGGTGCAGTGTGAGTCAGAGGAGGTGAAAGTAGGACAGTGGACATGAGGGGATATCTACAGACTTGTTGCAGTGTCTCGAGTGAAACCTCCATAACTGAAGGCTCTGCTGTCATTAGCCTCATCCCCAGAGTGAGGCACAGAAGCGGGGGCAGAGACTGATGCTGCAGGCTCTCCCCAGGGACAAAACTTTGGCCCGCAGACTTCACAGTGTGTTTAGAGAGATCGCAGAGCAAGTTTAGTCATCACTTTCTCTCTCTCGTTCTGTATATATATATATATATATATATATATATATATATATATATATACACACACACACACACACACACACACACACACACACACACACACACACATACATATATAGACATACATACATACACATAAATGAATAAATGAACTGATAAACTGAATGCACACACAATGCTGCTGAAGAAATAATCACATGAAAAAATAAATGTAAATAAATACATAATAATGCTCCAGTTGTACGGTAAAAGAGTTCATAAGTGTGTTATTAAAGCAGCCCACATGAGATGAGATTATTAACTCCTGCAATACAAGACAACACATAACCAGGAAATATTAAGCAAAACTGTAAATGCTTTGTGTGACTTGCAAGGCGCAAAATAAAACCAATACATTATTATTATTATTAAACAAAAGCTAGCACATGTTACATCAATAAACTCTACATTACTGAATTATGTTATCTGCCACCAAAATTGCTCTTCTTTCTGTTTGTTTGTAACTGTTGATGCATTTCATACAGTATGCAATGAAATTTATAAAAATACATACATATCAAGAAAACGTGTTATGTTGGCCAATTGAGTTGAATTGAGACCATAATGTACATATAAATGACATAAGTGACACAGCTAACCTGCTTGCCGCCGCGTTCCAAATGGGGAGTGAGCATGGGCGCGCTTTCGGTTCCATCGGCCCTGGCTACAGTTCACTTTACATTGAAAAACTGTCGCCCCTCTCTCTGTAACTGCTGCGGTCAGCCTCATCATTTTGTTCATATTAACCTACTCTATATGATCCTCGTATTTTTATTTTGCTATTGTGTCTGTAAATCAAATCTTTCCCCGAGGTTGCTCCTGGTAGCGTTAGCAACAGGTTTGATTGACAGCGTTGCTAAGTGCCTGCTGGGTGTTAAACCAGCGGTGCGGGCGGGAAGGGGCGTTACCTTCAACAGCATCACTGCAGATTGGCTCTTTGATTGCTATGAGAGTCACGGCTGGAATTTCAAATACGAAACTCAGCTCCAAATCCGCCCCTGTAACCGCTAGCCTCGATGAGCTTCATTTGACTGGATCTGAACACCATGAGAGATGTCACACTCACTCACATGTGGCTACTAAAGAAGCTCATCAACTACGAAAAAGAAGAATGAATGAATTGTGTACAGTGATTTGTACACAGAAAGTTAAACTAATGCAAAGAAACATGCTTAAAATAAGTCTACTCCTTTTCTGATCCTGCACCTATTACATCAAGACCTGCAGGCTAGACAAGAAAGACCACAACAATCAACACCTCCGTTTGGTGGCGTCAATATACATAACTAAAAAGTCAAATCAAATGCACAAGACATCGATACCACTCTCTCCTTTATATCATGTTAACTAAACCGGACAGCTGTGGACTTGCTGTACTCCTCTGCATCCCCTTGACCTGAGCAGACGGCTTGGGGATGGTGCCAGACATGTTGTTATCACCTCACTGCGTCGCCCCGGAGACGGCAGCAGCTTGTTCCTGTACTATGCATGTTCTGTATGTGTGATTGTACATGCAAGCGCCCTCTATAAATCAATGTCACTTCATACAATTATCACATGAGCAGGCACACCTATGTATAGACACAAGCACTGTCTTCAGTCATTATCGCGTGTTGAGGGATTCATTCTCACTTACAGTACCTGGTAATTCAAAACAAGATGAACGGGAAGAGCATATTGTTTGAGATGTATGGTTAATGTAATCTATGTCTATCATAAATTCGGCTCCTTGATCTTTGTTCTAAATGACAAGAGAGCCTGGATGATATAGTGACCTGACTAAAACGATATATAGCGATTATGCAGCTGCCTTCGTTGTTTGTTGAGGGAATATTTTACTTCAATGCGGCATTAAGCGCAAACACATAAAATGTTACCT
The DNA here is from genome assembly GCA_019594935.1 of Periophthalmus modestus. Taxonomy (NCBI): domain Eukaryota; kingdom Metazoa; phylum Chordata; class Actinopteri; order Gobiiformes; family Gobiidae; genus Periophthalmus; species Periophthalmus modestus. Next base: position 14,107,654 of record JAIEZT010001373.1, on the reverse strand, counting down.
ATTACTGTTTTGAAAATGCTACTTTCTGCAAAAACATATTAACATGTTTTATGAGTTTCACTTTCATTTTTGATGTTCTGAGCCTCTCAACCCTTTGCTCCCCTTTCAGAACACTATCACAACACACACATCCCACAAATAAACTACTGCACATCGCATTAGGTTTGCCAAGTTGTTGTGTGCTTTTCTGTATCATGCTGTTGTATATTGTGGATGACACAGGCTGGTAGGCTGGGCACTGGACAGAATCTCACAGCTAATCATAAGGAGGGCTGAAATAGGGCCCGGGAGAGATCGCTAAATTACTGAAACATGAATGCATGACATCTAAAACTTCATAACGTGCTCTATTGTTCATGTTTGTGACTCCAGTGCTTCAGAATGACGACGCTTTATCACTGGAGCGTGGTCTCTGATCGGTTGACGCTGTGCGTCGAACGCCTCAAAAGTTCAACTTGGTTCAACTTGGATGAACTTTTGGACGCTTGAACGCCTGGACGATTGGGCGTCTGGACACGTAGACGCCTGAATGCTTGAGGATGCGCCGCAAAAATGCTGCGTCACCAAGACACACGTCCACCATAGACTTTGAATGTGATCTCGACGCATCTGACGCCCCAGTGTGAACGCACCGTTACACTTGTACTTATCACTACAAACTAGGAGAAGTGAAAAAAATGTTACCACCATTCCACCATTTTCAGTTTCACACTGAATAGCCCGATTCAACACTTTGCATAACATTTGAAAGCATTTCCGGGCTTATGGCTTGGGGCATCTCTGGTATTAAAATGTCGACGGTAACACCGCTGGGTTTCTGAATTTGACCCATGTGACTCAAAGTACCACTGTACAATGAGGGTTCATTCCTCTGTGCTATATTTAGTCATATTAATGTTGGAAGGGTAGTTCTAAATGCTCTGAAAAAATAAAATACAAATATTTAGGAACAAAAGAGTTATTAATTTTTTTCAACTGTCAGTGACTTTTGGGCCACACTGTATTACATTGTCTTGCTCGAGAATTAGGATGACCGACAGGTTTTGTGTTGATTGGGAAACAAGTTCCCGGAGAAACCACCTACACTGGGATAACTGACAAACTCCCAAGGCCCCTCCTCGTATGGGAACCAAACTCATGACCTTCTAGTTGTAGGACGAGAGTGTTATCCATTTGTTACATACATGTTATCAAGCCCTATATCAAAAATAACAGATTTTTAAAATCCGGGCTACATCTCTGAATAAAAAAAAAAAAAAGCAAAATTAAAGAAGCAAATTAAGATTTTCAGTCAATAGCCACTATGGCACAGCATATGAAAGTCATTGTCATCACAAAGATAACTCATAGTTGTCGCCCGAATTAAAAAATGATCAGAGTTACTGAAACATTTGAAAGAAGAATAGACCAAATAGTTAAATGGGCCATCTCCATCAGTTCTATATAAAAACCACCAGTGTTCACCACCTGTACTGAAACCAACAAGACACAACGCTATTTCTGCTCAAACGAGTGTCTGCCACTTTTGGTATCAATGAGTGGGTATCTATTTTTTACCATGACTTTACTACCATGCCAATTTATAGCCTATGAGTAATTCAATGCAACATTTTAATCACAAACACCACAAATCCTGGTTGGTTTTGACACTCAAACTTGGCCAGACCCAAACTTGTGCAATACATTTGCTGCCTATCACCGTAAGTCAATAAGACTCACCCAAAATGAATTCTCATGTTTGCTCCATCACTCCATCCTCTGCCACGGGTCGTATCCCTCTCCCCGACTCTAAGTGCATTTACATATAGGACTATACATGTGTCACTCTTATGAAATATCCAGAGTGCTTCGAGTTAAAAGTTTGTGCAGAGTAAGTGACAGTTAGTTGGAATACTATGGAGAAAGTGAGGCACACAGCTGTGACAAACTTCCAACTCCGACCCAAGATGTATGTGAGTAGAATAATAATGAACATAAACTAGTTTTGTTTGAGAAGCAACGAAGTTAAGCTTTCTAGAAAATGTGTATCTGCTCAGACAAATGAAGAGAGATGGAAAGAAATGGTGAATCTTTTCAGAAGATTTTGAAGGTTTTAGTCAGTTATTTGGGGCAACAGTAGCTCAGTTGATAGAGTGTTTGTCCACTGATCCAAAGGTTGTCAGTTCAAATCCCACTACTTCTACCTAAACATCATTGAGCGGTCAGAGATGAATGCTGTTGTTGTGTCCTTGGGCAAGATACTTAACCTACCTTGCCCCCAGTGCCTGCATACTGGTTTGTGAATCGGTGAGCGATTCCTTCATGTAAAGTGCTTTGAGTGCCTTGAAGATGGAAAAGATTTATATGAAAATGTGATCCTTAACCATTTATGTAGGTACTTTGCTAAAGATAGTTGTGACGATAGTAGTAGTACGTATAGTAGTATTAGTAGAGTTTTTCTTTGTGAAGTTTGTTCTTTCCGTTCCTCAGTTGGGTTCCTCTAGTACTCTTGTTTTTGACATAAAACCTGCACAATAGGCAAATCCCCCATCTATGTACACCTGGCCTGGTAATGCCACAAGGTTAAGTTACAAGTCAGATCTGTGGAAAGGCAACCCCGCTTACAGTAAGAATGGGTGTTTTTCAAGGTATGTATACAATAGAAACAATTCTACTTCAATAAATACAAGATATTTGTGTAATGTGGAACAGTACAGGCAAAGGAATGACATCTCTGTGGAGACAAGCTGGTGGCAGACTTTCCATCAGGGAAGTTACATAGTGGACATATTTACCAATAGAAGAAAAGAGCTACATGATAATGTTTTTTAGGCATCTTAGACAATTTTGTTTCATGCATACACTGGTACCTTGTCTTCATCTCATCCAAACAAAAAAAATTTGGTTATTGTCTTACATTAAAGTGGGACTGAAGACCTTGAGGTGGCTGGCTGTAATCAAGGCGGTCTTGCCTGATCTCACAGAGAACTTGAAATTGCAAAGGCCACTGAAGGCTCTAAAGTTGCCAAAACGGGTAGGGACAGAAGACGCTATTAAAACACCATATACACAGTTTAAAAGCAAAAATGTGGATTTAGTGTTTAGCTCCATTTTAACTTAATCCGCCCCCTTCTCGTGTGGCCGAATATATATATTTAAATACAACCTTTTTCATTTCCACAGTGCGGACTTCGACAAAACAAGAGACAAACTTTAGCGTTGAATGTATTGATTAAACTGAAGCTTTCAGCGCCTCCCTGGCTTCTTTGCCAGACTGCTGTGTGTGGAGATTTGTAACTGAGAGCGCTGTATTTCATCATCAAGCGACAAACATCAAAAGATATGAAAGAGAAAGTATTTACCAGGACCAAAGACAATCAGAGGATCTTTGAAAAGCGCTCCATGTGCTCTGGAAGCTGCCTGAGGTCATGTGTGTGACATTTAATGAGGGGGTATTAGACTTCTATGGGGTATTAACAGCTAACATAGAACATATTTAGATATTGCTTTGAAAATGCTATAGTGGCCCAAAAACAGGGTATTAACATTTTTAATAACTCCCCTTCAGAGTGCTGTCACATTATAATCTGCCTGCATTTCGCTAATGAAAATGCTGCACATCGCACCAGGTTTGTGCAGTTGTAGTGTATTGTTTTGTATCACGCTAGGATTGGATAGGATTGCACAGCTAGCCATAAAGAGGGTTCGAATAAGGCCCGGGAGTGATCACTAAATTACTCAAACATGCATGGATGGCAGATAAAACCTCTTTGGGCATGTTTCTGAATAAGGAACAACATTACAACATGGTATAGTTACAATACAATTAAATAAGACCCACTTTGTATTCTTAAAAAGGCCCTGTGCCTGACTTTTCCCATGAATCGGGACAAAATGTGTCTTGCTTCAGACCATATATTTTGTATAAAGCAGGTTGAGGTCAAAGTAAATCAGCTGTGTACTGTCTGCATCTAATTATAAAGCATGTTATTGACAAAGGAGCAGGAGGTGTGCGTAGCATGCTTGTTGTTGCCTTGTTCTAAGTGCTTAAAAACTCATCATGGGGAATAATTAGGATGCTCGGAATAATTAGGATGCTGGGAATAATTAGGATGCTTGGAATGCATGTGGTAAGTGAGGAATAAGTTTGGGCCACTGCTAACTGTTTAAAATTTACTTTTTTCACATTTTTTAGAAAGTAAAAGGTACAGAGGCTTTAAAAGAAATAGACATGTCTAACATTTTTCTGAATTGTGGCGTTCAAAATGACTGATTGGACATTTTGACATCACCAATTTGATAAAGCGAACAGATGCTATGGGATTGTTATTCATTCATAAAATACAGTTCATGCAAAAGAAAAAGTCCATGTAACCTTTCTTTCATATCCAAAGACTAGAATACACACTTCACCTCCCCATAACTCAAGTCTGATAAACTCTGCAGCTTTTATTAGTACTACAAAACCTGACAATGAACTCTTCAAGTATATAGGCCAATCACTATTAACAACTCTTAAAGTGCAGACACCCATTTAGGCCTCCGTAGCCAAAATAAAGGGCCACATTCTGGTGATGAATCGCTCAATAAGAAAGTCATTACGGCTGTCAGCACCAGTCTGGGCTCGGAGCTCCAATCAGACGCTGTCCCAAACAAAAGGTCGTGCGCTGGGCACTGCTCAGGCGTGGAGGACTATGTAGAACAAAGCAGACCAAAAGAGGAAGCAATCAATACAATAAAGGTATTTTTTACACAACTAGAATTTAAAGTTTCTGGTTGTACACATACTTTGGAAAGTGTAATGTTTCAGTCTGGTGATTTTCTGACAGGAACCAGTGAATATATGTTGGATAATCGCTGTGTTTTGGATCTGGTCAAGTTTACCTGGTGACTGCCAGGCAGGGCTGTCACAATAATTACTATATTGACTTATCATTTAATTTATGTTAGATGAAACAATAGTTTTGGGGGATCAACATTTAATATGTGTATCTTTGCTTTATACTAGCAAGATATTTTTGGTTTCTTTCTGCAATATGATAAGATTTGAGCTGTAGAAGGTTGAATTATGAATTAAAATTGTAGAGAACTTTTTTGAGGATAATTTCGCTTTGTGGTTTGCTTTCAGTATTATCATTTATTGTCTATAGTTACTTCAGCAATATATAGCACTTCAAATTTCAGATAGTGACAGGTGGAGGTAACGCCACCAACTGGTCAATTTACAGATCAGATCTGTGAAGCAGTGACTACTCCAGGGAAGAGTGTATGTTTTTCAGCAGATTTTACTAACAATGAAACCGCCTGAATAAATGCAACATAGACAAGCTAATGCCACACTTAATGTTAATAAAAACTAGGCCTGGGACGAGACAGTATTTTCAGAAGACAAGATTAGACAAAACAAGACTTCGACTTAATTTATAGCAAATAAACTCTGATTCATTTCACAATTTTGGACGAATTATTTCTTCATTTATTTCATTTTACATTTTTGCTGCTGTAGGAGCTATGCCTTTTGGAATGACAGCTTCTCAAGAAATGTAGCTCAACAAAATTAACCCTTTTTTGTCCAATTCGCATGCAAACAATAAAAAAAAATAAAAAAATCAAACACAATTACTTTCCTCATGTGTGAACAATGTGGCAATTTTATGTCCTATCCCTAATAAAAACTCGAGTAGCCTGTGCACCTAAAGTGTGTCCATTTGAATAATGTTAGCGCGGGTCTTGATGTGTTGTTCAGAAGTTGATTTACATACATTTTGGATGAGATTGGGTGCACTGTATCCATCTTTCAGACAGGCCAAACATTCCACAGTGCAGTCAGACCAAATCGCCTCAGAGGTTCAGTAAAAGATTTAACCCGTGTCTGTCCTGAGTATTCTCTCCCGCTTCTACCTCCCTTTATATTCTCTACCTCTTCTGCTCTCCTCTAATTCCCTTTTTCTCTTTCACTTTCTCCTTCTCAGTCTTTGTTCTCCACTCCCGCTGTATCTCTCTCTTGTCTTTGTCTGTCCCATCTCTTCTCTCTCCCCCTCATTATCTACTTCCCTCTCTCACTCTACATTTGTCTCTCTTATTTCTCTCCCTCTGCCTCTTCCCCCTCATTCTTTCTCATTTCTCCCCTATTCTCTTATCTGTCGCTCTCCTCTCTCCCCCTCCTCTTTCTTCTTCCTCCCACCTTTCTCTCCTCCCCTCTCCCTTCCATGTCTCTCCCTTCCCCACCTATCTTTCTTTCTCTTTCATCTCTCCCCCTTCTCTCTTATCCCTCTTTAGCCTCCCCTCCTCCTCTCTCTCCGTCCCTTTTCTTTCAACTTTCTACCTCTTGTTCGCTTATCTCTCTACCCCTTCACTCTCTCCACCTCTGTCCATCTCTTATCCCTCTTATTTCTCTCTATAGCCCCTCGTCTACCTCTCTTCTCTCTACTCTTTCTACCCCAACTACTCTTTTTCTCTCATCTCTCTTTACCCCTACCCCCCTTTCTTCCCTTGCCTTTTTCTCCCCCTTCTCTCTCTATCTACATCTGTCTCTCATCCCTGTCTGCCTCCATCTCTCCACCCCTCCTTCTCTTTGTCTCCCCCTCCCTCTGTCTTTCTCTCTTTCTGTCTCGTGCGTTCATATAGGATACAGCTGAAATCGATAGCCTGCCTGGAGGAGCTCTGAGTGTTGCATTGTGAACTAGACATGAATCTGGACATGAGGGAAGTGCCTGAAAACTGATGAGACAGACAAAAGAAGAGAGACTAAACAAAGCTAAACAAAGCTAAACGCAGTTAGCATCAAATTGCTCTATGAAACATGTTGCAGTGATTAAAAGCTTGCAGCCGTAAAAGTGGAACTAAACAATAAATCAACTTTTTTTGCTACTAAGCTGCGTATATGGTGTTTTAATATCATTATCTACTGTTCCCAGTCATATAGTCATATTTTTGGTGCAAACTTGGAACATTTTCAGCTTTCTGGTCAAAAACATCTGAACTTAAGTGTGTGCTGGCCTCTGCAATTCTCAGTAGTTGGTGACATCACAAAATACTGCCGTGATTGCAGCCAGGTCTTTCTTATACAAACACCTGGCTGCAGGGGCGGACTTTGAAGTGTGGATACCTGTTAGACCAATCAGAGTGTTCCTTACACCTCCAAGACGCCTCCCCCTCTCCTCTCTCTATTTTAAAATGTGTATGTGAGCGGAGTTTAACTGTTTAGTTCCACTTTAAAAGGCCTGTACCCTATTTTTCCAGGTGTTTGAGCAAAATTTGTCTTGCCACAGTACCTTGTATAAGCAGCTCTTGAGGGCAAAATAATTTCACTGTGTGCTGTCTGCAGCTAATTATAAAGGATTTTCTCGCGTGTTAATCAGGAAGTGCACAATGTTGCTAATTGCTAACTGTACTAACATAATGTCACAATAATGAAAATGCGTAAGGTAAGTGAGGAATAACTTTGGAAAAAAATGTGTTTTTCACCTTTTTAAGTCAAATCAGGTACAGCGCCTTAAAGGTTCTCAATGACGTTTCAAGTGGATTAGAATATATTTACTGAGAGCAAAAGTAGTAGCAACCCTTAAAGGTGCCCTATGCAACTTTTTCAGCCTGTCTCTATGGATATGTTATTGCTTTTCCTGGAATGTTCCATAGTATGATATTCAACTTTTTAAATGTTTCAATTGCAGGTGTTTTTATTGCTCAAGATTACCTTTAGAGTGTGTTGCCTTTCCACATAACTGAGTGTAACTTGGTTGGAGGCATCACCTGCTATGACAAAAATGTGTGATTAAAACATATTTACTGTTCAATATTTCATAGTGTTTTCATGTCCTTGCTTTTTCCAACAGGAAACCAAAAGTGCATTCCAATGAGTTGATTATTCATTCATAAATCCCACTTATCGGTGAGTTACTTTATCAACAACCAACAAATGAACTGTCTGTCCTTCTGAGGCTTCTCTGGCCTGGTCAGTCAAAACTATGTTCCTATACAACACAAAGACGGGCCACCAATCTTAAAAAAAACTCCACAGAACTAACAGCATCAAATAGTGCATACAATTCGGTCGAACAGCCAAAAACTGCTCAAGTAAGAGTAGTGTTACTTCAAAATAATACAGTAGAGGAACAAATTTGTGGTACAAGAAATTACTCAAGTAACAGTAACAACATATTTGGGAAAAGTAACATTTTTGTAACATTTATAATTTTAAGTTAATGTAAATGGAAGGATAAAACATTAAATGATGCACAAAAGTTGGTATTTTCAAAGGATAGACACAAAACGTCATCATATCTGAAGGAGCACCTGAAGAAAGAGAAATGTTCAAATCATTTCATATTTTCAACATAAAGCTTTTGTCACTTGTAGATTTACTCACAGTGGGAAACTCAAGAGTACTGTTACTTCAATAAAAATATTACTCGAGTAGGAGTAAAAGTATCCTGCTACAAAAGAACTCTGAAAAGCACAATTTCTTTGAAAAGTGACTTGAATAAATATAACAGAGTGAATGTAACCCACCTCTGATAATACATTTTTCACAATTTGCATAATTAATTAAAACATGCAAAGTAGAGTCAATTTAAGCTTATTTCCCCTGGCCCTCGTGTTCAAATCCTCAGGTTGATATCTTTGGCTCATACAGTGAAGTCTGTGATGCTGTTGGACTTGTCTCTGTGCCAGTCCTCTGTCTCTCATTCACTTGATTTATCCATCACCTTTTTACACCCAGCTTTCCATAAAGGACACTGCCGCATTGATGTATTACCTCCATAATTGTCTTCCTATTTTTAATTAGTATTATTTTATGAGATATCGGAAATGTTACACGTTTGGCATTAACTGAATCTCACTCCAACAATTAGAGATATTGAGTTCAAGAAATGTGAAGCATATAGTGACATATTATTCTGCAAAAAATAATAATAATAAAAATACAATTAATTTAAAAAGTAAATAGTGACATAACTTAAAGCTGCACTGTGTAACTTTTCTGCAGGCATAGAGATGTTATTGCTTTTCCTGCAATGTTTAGAGCTGCATTAAATATGTCTTTGTAGAATGTTTTTCATTGCAGGTATTTGTAGGTAAACCTGGACGCCTCCCTAGGGAGGTGATCTGGGCATGTCCCACCGGGTGGAGGCCCCGGGGAAGACCCAGGACACGCTGGAGGGACTATGTCTCTCGGCTGGCCTGGGAACGCCTTGGGGTCCCACCGGAGGAGCTGGAGGACATGTCTGGGGTGGGGAAGTCTGGGAGTCCCTGCTTAGACTGCTGCCCCCGCGACCCGGCCCCGGATAAGCGGAAGAAAATGGATGGATGGATGCAGGTATTTTCTTCTTTTTTTTTTTTTTTTTTAAATACCTTGAAAAGCATGTACTCTTACTGAGAGCAGGCTTGCCTCTCCACAGATCTGATCTGACTAGTACTGTGACACCACCCGGTTCTCTTCATGGATATTCTCTGTTAGTTAAACTTAATTTGAATTGAATGTGTTTAATGTTTGTATAAAATATAACCTATTCCTTACCTATTTATTACTTAACTTATTCCTACTTACTGCTTTGTAGAATGACTAACAAGCAAAAAGGTAAGGCATCATTGGGCTTCTAACACAATTCGTTTTTTGGAAATCAAAATTATAAGGAAAATTTACAAAATTACAAAGCTTTTGCCACTTAACTTAACTAACAATAGGAGTAACTGTTACTTAGTACTGGGTTACACTGTCCGATAGATGGACTCAAGTAGGAGTCAAGTATGGTTCCTGAAAGATGCTCAGAAAAGTAAAATGCAAAGAAATAACATCTCCAAGAAGACAAGCAGGTATCAGACCCTCCACCAGAAAAGTTCCATAGCGCTTTACCTTTAACTAGTACAACCCCTGCCCAGTGCAAGAATCCCTCTGGCCTGTGTCGTAATGATGTAGCAGAGTGTGTGCGTCTAATAAACCCTGATGTGGTAAATATTTGGAGTGTGGTTTGAGGAGAGAGGTGCTGACAGGAGCAGAGCAGACATCAGGATATCGTCAAAGTTTGAACAGACACAGGCAGACAAAGGACAGGGAAAGAGTCCACACTAGGTTTGTCAAAAATGTCACAAATCAGATACTAATCGATACTGAAACTAGATAATGAGTAAGTCACATAGTATCTAAATCAAGTTTGAAATCTTACTACCATGAAAAAACTACTAAGGAATAGAGTTGATACCCAAGACCGATTTAGACAATAGACTACATTAAATCATAGTACTTTCTTTTATATTACTATGTGGCCTTATATCTGTAATCTCTCAGTGGTCCAGGTAGGTTCCACAGTGGTCCATGGGCGTATACAAGTCCATGTGGTCTTATACTTGTTCTGATACGGCTCAAGATTATTCTAAAGCTATTCAGCATTTTAAAAGAAAAATCTGAATTCTGTCCTAATATTTTTTGAGAATTTTTTTAACTTATTTTGAACTATTTTCTCGACCCCATGTTGGCTCGCTGTCTGCCACCTGAATCAGCTCTATCTGAGATCTGTGAAAGAAATAATAAAGGAAGGTCTCACTGCGTTTGACCTTTGAGTTTAAAGTTTCAGGTTTTGAATTGAAATGACACTTAAAATTCCATTGTTTGTTTTATTGATCTAGTTCTATATTGTATGGGATATTGCAGTAATCCCCTTCAGATGGTCTTCAAATGGTCTAAATATTACTTTTAAATGCACTGTGTAACTTTCTGGTATAGAATTCACCAAATGCTTGCTTCTACGGAGATGTTATTGCTTTGCCAGGATTGTTCCACAGTAAATTTAAACTTACCTATGTCCATGGAGAAAAGTAGTTGACTCCGCGTTAACGATGACATCTGTGGAAAGGCGAACCTGCTCACAGTATGAATGCATATTTTTCAAGGCATTACTGAGGAATAAACACAATGAAGTAAAGGCTTAATGACATACTGTGAGGGATTACACAGACATCACTCCAGTCGGCCAAATTTATCCATAATAAAAGGAAAGATTCAATTCTGTCAACTGGACAAAAGTTTTAGAGTGAAGACGCTTCTTCAGTTCCGGTCAGATTACTGGTGGACAATGCCTTACATCACGCATGCCCAAACTGTGGCCCGGGGGCCAAAATGGGGCCATACTGTGGAACGCTCATGGTAAAGGAATATCATGTCCATGGAGACAAGCAGGTGGCAGACCTTCCACCAAAAAAGTTACATTATGCACCTTTTATGTAGCTTCAGTTCATAATCTTTCTGAAATCCAACACAAGGCAACCCCAAACTTGGATAAACAGGAGTCAGGAAGGGCATCTGGTTTACCCACATTCACAGAGCAGGTGGTTAATAAGTGTAGTGCTTGTTTGAGCTGCTGTCATGTCAGTTTCACACCGAGTTGTTCATTATTTAAGGATGTTGCTCCCTGTTCTAGTGGCTTGGTATGAATAAGACATGGGTACAGGAATCTGCCCTCCTCTCACCACCGACACACACAACATTACTGAACATATCTATATGGATGGACATGGACACTGCTCAGTGAGTAGATCTGTTCTTATTTTGGGAATACTGTGTAGTGACCGCTCTCACATAGATAGAAGGTATTGACACTTCTAGATTGTCAATGCAACTTTAAATCACACGGATCATATCATGAGTTTTAATGTTAGGTCAAAATAAAATATGCAGTGCGTGTCTGGCAGTACCATAGACTGTATATGCCACCCATCCCAATTCACTTTACACTGAAAAACTGTTGTCCCTCTCACGGTAACTCCCGTCAGGCTCGTCATTTTGGCCTTAAAATGTTAGTATCAACCCGCTCTACGTCTATAAATCAAGATATGAACATTAATAACAGACAAATCAGGCGCCTTCCTTGCCTGACATCGCGGAGGGAAAGGGCCGTTAACTTCAACAGCCTGGCTCCAGATTGGCTCTTTGGTTGCTTTGATATTCGCAGTTAGAATTACAAATACGGGACTCAGCTCCAAATTCGCCCCCATAACTGCTAACCTCCATGAGCTTTATTTGACTGGAACTGAACGGTATGGAATGCCCAGCTCGGCATTGCTTAGTCCATGTTTAGGCCTATGCTAGTCCGTTAAGGTAGACTTTATTGTCCACACGAGGATATTTGTCCTCTGCATTTGACCAATCCTTCAGTACCACTGGAATAACCTGTCAGGAGCATCGGACACCACTGTGCTGCCAACTCTAATTTATGGGTTAGACTAGCCCTGGTGCCAATTGGAAAGCCAAATATGAAAGTGATTTTTGTTTCCAGTACTAAAAACTATGGCAAGAATTTTGATACTCATCTGATACCATAGACTGTATGTCTAAAAATGGGCACAGCTAACCTGTTAGCCGCCACTTTACAATTAGCAACAGGTTTGACTGACAGCGTTGCTAAGCCCCCACTCCCTGCTAAACCAGCGGGAACGGCAGGAAGGGGCATTACCTTCACGGCTTCACACCGGCTTGGCTCGTTGGTTGCTATGATACTCACGGTCGGAATTCCAAATATGGAACTCGGCTCCAAATTCGCCGCTTTAACTGCAAGTCGTGATGAGCTTCATTTGACTGGAGCCGAACGCTATGGGTGACGCCAAAAGGGGGCGTCCATAGGGGGCATTAATTTGTGCCCATAGGGGTCATTAAGTTGTAAATGTAACTGAGTCGACATAATTCCTTGCTTCTCGCCTCTCTTGATGGGGGACACAGAAGCACCCAAAGGACTCCCCTCCAGACAATAGCAGAACATGCAAACTCCGCTTTAAACCCTGACACTTTGTTTACCGTTTGTCCAAATGGCTGTTTAATATTCAGTGCACCATATGTTCATGTCCAGCGCAGACAGCAGGTACAGGTTGGCTAGTCCTAATTACCTCTTCAAACCAGTTCAGCTCTTAATTGTTGATGAAGTCACATGATTGGGCTGGCTGGAGACTAAAACCTAGAGTTTGGGGAGGGCATCTGAGGTCAGCTCTCTGCCTGTCAGTATCTGTCTAATTACCCCTCTGTCACTGGGAGCCTCACTACATCATTCTCACTTTTAATTAAAGTCTACACTGCGGTGATATGGAGCAAACAGAGAAAAGAAGAATAGGTTTTACAAAAAAAGTACAAAAGCCATTAGGGTCGTCAAAAGTATCGAAAATGAGACACTACTTTATACTAAAACTAATATCGAAACTAGATACTCCTTTGAGAAGGTTTTGATGCTAAAAAGTCACATTCACAGGAGAGAAATGGACTTTTCCTGAAGAGCTTCAGACTGATCTTGACCACCAACAACCAACAACAGAGGGATTACACAGATATATGACCACATGGTAATATAAAAGAAAGTACTACCATTTAATGTTGAAAATTACATTCTATTGTCTAAAGAAAGAGGCTTATTTTTTTATTATCAGGGCAATGAGAAGATGTCTGTGTAATCCCTCAATCGTCCAGGTTTGATCCGTAGCAAAAGACAAAGTTTAAATCTGTCAACTGGACAACTATTTGTCCAGTTGACAGATATGATTTCCTCAAAAAAAAAAAAAAGAAAAAGAAATTCATAAACATTTAAGCAATGTGCATGCTAAATGGTACATCGATTGAAAGAGTCAACATTTATAAATATCTTGGGCTTTGGCTTGACAAAAACTTCTTCTTTAAAAAACATATCCCGGAATTATGTAACAGTTTAAAATCAAAATGATCATTTATTATAGAAATAAATCTTGAACCGCATTAAATTACAGAAAATAGTGCAAGGAGCCTCCCTCTCCGTGTTGGATGATGCGGCTGTGGTACATGCAGACTTCAGCCTCTGCTTTGAAACCGTTGGATCCTCTCTTTCACTCGACCCTTCGTTTTATTACAGGTGATGAATTTAAAACCATCACTGTCTGTTAGAAGAGAACAGCACTGTATGAACTGTATCTATACTGGACGACTTCAAAACCTGCCAGAATACCTCACCTGCTTTTTAATCATTGATGCTGAAACATTTAATACCAGATCACATGACTGTATAAGGCTAAAGGATCAGCTGCATCAAAACTGAGACAGGGAAGAGGTTTTTAGGTGTTTTGCTTCATAAAAATGGAATATACTCCAAGAAAAAGAAAAACTGGGTACGTTGGTGCTACAATCGCAATTTAATAATCTGCTAATAAACTCAGATGTGTTTTTGTTAGTTTTTTTTCTGTTTGTATTGTATTTTAAACAAATGCTCTCACTGGGCCCCCCTGTATAAATAAAGATAAAAAATGAAAGAAAGAACTGCTCATATCCTAAGTGGGAGACAGGTGGGAGATATATATCAAAAAAATATAATATTGCAATTGTTGTTTCTGTCTTTATAATGACAGCCTGGTGAGAAGGTCGTTGGTTAGACTTCCAGTTGATATGGAGTATTTGTGGAGACACATGTTTTCCCTGTCCATTCACAGTTTGAACACACACAATTAGCAAAGTCCCATAATTTCCTCCACAAACAAAAAAATATCCTGTCTTATTCGGTATAACATTTTCTGAAATGCAATTCTTGTATTACTTTGTCAGTTCAGTCCTTTTGGTCAATTGTTCTGGACGTCTTTAAAATCTGAACTTTGAACAGAATACTATTATTAAAATATAAAATGAAAATCTGCTTATCAGAAAAATCACAATTGGTTTCACCTCCCTTGCGTGACCACAGCCACAGCCCTGTACTTACATGTGATTATCTGAAAAACTCTGACACCAGTTAATATACAAATGTCCAATAATGCTGCAAAGACATTGACAAAAAAAGAAAAAGAAAAAAAGACTCATAATGAAAAGTTGAAAAGGTTTTAGATCCATCATAGACTGTATAAAGAAGTGGACTAAGTGAGTGTGACATCAGCCATAGCGTTCAGCTTCAGTCAAATGAAGCTCATGGAGGCTACGAGTTATAAAGGGAGGAAGGTTTATAAATAGAAAAAAAAAAAAAAAAAGCAAACATTTACCAGTTTGACAATCGGATTGTGGTCGACTAAGAAACTAAAAGGGGGTATGACAAAAACTCTCAAAACTGCACTCACAAGAGTACACCTGCACAGAATCATGAGTTTAATCTCTTGTTTTTTTTTTTTTTTTTTATAAAATACCAAAACCTTGGGTTATCAGGGGAAAAAATAAATAAATCAGATACTAATCGATACTGAAACTAGTATGCTAAAACTGGACACAATTTGACCTTTCCTGGACAGCTACATCATGAAAACCACATAGTATGATTATTTTGTGTTGAAAATACAAAGAGCTTTTAAAATCATGTGAGTATCCAAATCAGTATTGAATCTATTCTTGGGTATTGAAATGGAATTTGAAATGTTAATATCATGACAACATCTGCAGCTAACGCATTCACTAACTTGTCTTTTCCACTCCTTTCCCATATAAATCTTTGGTTAACCGATTAATCGATTGTACAGGGCCCCTAACCCCTCCAGCTCTTCTCTTCAGACAGGTCAGGCCAGGGGTGATAAAGGTTTGATAAGGTGCATATAAATGACCAAAATGTTACGATTAAATAAAAAGTGAGCTCATTTAAAACCAGCTCTGACTTTTTTTGATGGATAAACCTGTTCCATATTAATCCCATGCTGTTATTGATGTGCCTGCTGTCAGGGATCATCACCTCTGACTCGCGGTTCAGCCCCGATCCTTTCTCCAACAGGAAATGAACAGGTCCACGCCCATTTATGGCATTTATATTAATGTCTTTATCAGTATTCACAATCCCAGAAGCCATCTACCTGCCAGTTAAAAATGCATCCAAAACGCACCGAATGCCAAATGAGTGAGATTTTGAATTTCAGTTTAGATGTGAGCAAATTACATTCAAAAAGCATGTATCTATGAATCTATTAAAGGGCCTATACTGCGTAAATTGCGTTTCCTCATCAAAAATGTACCTAGAGTTATGTTTTGTTTCATTCACACACATTTACAAATCCTGCAAATTTAGGCTGAGTTCACTCCATTTCACCTTGTGACGTCATTGAATCCTGTCGTATAAAGTGCTCCCCTGTGTTTTTAAACTCCTTACACTTTCACTAACTAAACTTATTTGGATGATTTCAACCCTGGAACTGCCTAACTTTGAAGCTACATCTGTTTTGTTAACCTCGCTGAAATTTCACTTCTCGGTACAACAAAGGATGTTGTAGACTTTTTGTGCCAATCTCAAATGAGCAAAAGCTAAAACAAAAAAATTTAATACAGCAGCTCACATTGCCGATACTGCATCACATAATTTACTATGTCGATATTTTAGCACACCCCTAATTGACATGATGGCTGACAACATGCAAAGATGAAGTCTTCTGCTCAAAAGCACAATGTAAGGATAGTGAGCATTACCAACTGCACAATCAGATTATAATTAAACCATTAAAAAAAATTTAAATGGCGGCTGATCGAAGCAATGACATCAAGGAACCACTCACCCATTCACACACACATTCATACACCAGTGTACACACACATGGGTCAAGGCGGGTTAAGCGTCTTGCCCAAGGACACAATGACAGCATTCATCTGTGGAAGCTGGAATTGCACTGCCAACGTTTGGATCAGTGAACAAACCCTCTACCAACTGAGCGGCTGTACTGAGATCACTCAAACACGCATAAATCACTGTAATCACAACTCTGAGTATGTATGAAAAGGGAAAACATGTATAACATAGTTTGAAGCTCGATTAAGTCAATTTTGCACAATATGTCAACAATAGCAACGCTTTCCATGGCGGCTTTTTAAAACTGTCCAGAAACCAGGATCTAGACTCTTTTGCTCCATTCTCTGTAGTGCATAATAGCGTTGGATAATAGACTTTGTGAAACGGACATAAGTCTATAATGACCGCAGTAATCAGCATTCACCTTGTGGAGAGGAGAAGCCCGGACACAATGGCACCTAAACAGATTCACCCAAAGCACTCATTAACTGGAGTTATGTAAGTTATGTACCGTCATTACTTTGTCCTGGCAGCCTCAAAGTGTGGGTCAAATCAAGTGTTCAACAGTCTCTAATACACCACGGAGAACCTCATACAGCAGTTACACTAGTGCTGTCGCCACACTACAGTTTCAAACTCGATTTCGATGCTAAGGAATAGACTCGATACTCAATAATTAAAACAACTTGTTCTTTAGATAACATAATGCCATTTTCAACACTAACATTTACCCAAATTGCACTATTTTCTGATCTGTTACAATGTGGTTTCCTCATCAAGAACATACCTGGAGTTGTGTTTTGTTTCATTTGCACATGTATAACAACCACACACACCCAACATATTTAGGCTGAGCTCTTCTCTCAAACTGAAAACACTCTGTCCCACCTTGTGATGTCATGTGGTAATACAGGAAGTGCTCCACTGTGTTTTTAAACTCCTTACACCTTCACTAGAATCATTTGGATCATTTCAGCCCTGGGACTTTCAATCTCTACTGGACAAAAGGTAAAAGACCATCAGATAATTCACTTTAACTTTCTACATTGAACGTGTTTAACCCCCAAAAAGAAGTACCTGATGAAATTCACGTCTTTTCCAAATTGTGATAAATGCTCAGAGAAACATGATTGGTACTTTTATCCACATGTTTTGGGACTGTAAAAATGTCCATATATTTTGGAAAAGTGTACATTCTTATCTAAATAAAATGTTAAACAAATACTTGTTTTTCCCCATTTATCTTTTTTATTAACGATTTTTCAGACTTTCTAAACTGGTCCTTTACTCACAAAAAGATCCTACTGAAAGGTTTAACAGCAGCGAAAAAACTGCTGGCCCTTCGCTGGCAAACATCCAACAACTTGACTCCTAGTCACTAGATCAATACCTTTCGTTTTATCATTAACATGGAATTATCAGTAGCTAAAATGCATGGAGTTAAAAGAAAAAATCTCATTATGGAGTAATACCTTCAGAAGTGGATAATCTCAAATAAACAAAGTTCAACAACTTAAGAGGAAGAGATTTTTATAATGTAAATATACTGTGAACTAAAAGGTAAACTGAGTAGCTGTATGTAAAAAATCTAGCTGAAATTGTTCATATTTTCAGTTTGGTGTGTATGTATATATATGTACATATATGTCTATATGTGTATGTATATGTTATGCATGTAGGTGTGTATGCATATATATAGTGTGTATATGAATACATACATAACATATGTGTAGATATGTATGTTTTATGGTATAAGTGTGTGTATATGGATGTATGCATATATGTATGAGTTTGTATCTATGTATTATGTGTTGTTTTTTTTAGTTTGTACATACAACCAAATATATAATATATGCCCTGATCTTAAAGAAGAAGGCGAAGTTTAGTCACATTTAAGGCAAAAGTGGGCGGAGCGGAATAAGGTCAATAGGAATCAATCTTCTTCTTTGTTCTTCTTTGTTTCCTGGGAATGGGACAGCTTCCACGAGACAGGACGAGACTCGAGATTGGGGCCACGAAACAATACTTTGACATGCTTGATTTTGAGGAAAAAAAATCAAATTAACATTTGAGAGAATACTGAAAAATAAGCTGCTAAACTAATACAAGAATCCCACGTATTTCAGAACATGTTTGTAGAGTTCTAAACTACAAGTACAATAAGATTTTTCAATAAAGACAAGGAAAATTGTTCTTTGCAGAGGACATTGATAATTGCACCAACATAAATTCGGATTTGACAACGAAAAATTGCGCAGCCCTATTTGACATATAAATACATGTTTGTATCAGTTTTGATTTATCCGTTTGCTGTCATTGCACTACTGCTGGTGGTTTTTGGAAATATGGATTCCCAAGAGATGTAGCTCAGCGCTTTCTTTATCATATCCAAATTTAATCACACAAGATCTTTTTCTTTATGTGTGCACAGCCTTGTAGCAATTTTACCAGATCTCGTGGCTAAGATCTTGTCCCAGTTTCGAGCATCTAAAGCTAACCACATCAGCGTAAGCACAGAAATTAAGCACAAGCGAGGCAGATCAGACGGCCCTGTGCGCGACCTTAAACTTTCTCATATGTATAAAAATAATCAAATACACAAAAATAAATAAGTAATATGAGCAAAGACATTACTGTGCGTTTACATTATTCACCTTATTCGGGAAGTTGCTGTGGGCATTCGTCATTCAGGCTGTATTATTTTGCAAGGGGCTGCCGATCCTGACTGCAAATTAGTTTTATACGGACTGAAGCCTCCCAGAGAATTGGTGCAGTGTTGACTTGTTGCAGAACATTGAACATTTTACACAAATGAACCTACTTTATATTTTCACGGCAAAACTTTTCCCAAATTCGCCATTGAAATAAATGTGATTCCAGCTGAACCAGAAGTGCCACCACAAAGAAAGTGCGGTTTGGAGCATTTTGTCCACGACTTCAACAGCCATTGAGAATCTGGTCATACTTACAATGCTTTTTTCCCTAGCCTGTTACTTCAAAATAATATTACTCAAATAAAAGTTGAACATGACAAAAAAAAAAATCTTTCAGAACTTGAAATTGACTAGTAAGGCGAGACCACTGCCATTACATTTTGAAATATCAGCTTGAAACTCGTTCTGTAGTTTAGTTATATACATGTAAGAAAAAAAAATGTATTACTGTTTTTCATCATGTCATAGTTTCAGCATTTTACAACCAAAACTGACCATTTTTGGGACATTTTATACAGAAAGGTGGATAAAGCCAGGTTTAAATGTCTTTTGTTCTCATATTAGACACAAAAAATATGCAGAGGAGATTTTGGATATCTTATTCAGTACTTGAGTAAATTAAATCCCGCTGAAAAATTGGGCATAAAAAATTCAAATTTTGCCTAATTATTTAGACTTAAAACTTAATCATTCAGACTTGGAATTAGATATTTAAAAAATCCTTCTGTATATTGTGTCAAACTCTTGTTAAGTACAATATTGGAAAGCCTGTTGTATGTAGGCGCTCCTTATGTCTCTATGGCAGAAAAAATGCATTTTGAGAAAGCCGCCGCCTTTGAATTTATACAATATCTCATATAAATCTCTGGCTGCAAGTTGACTAAATGCAGTGCAGAGTGGATGATTTTGTTGAAAGTTTGTATGCTAAGAGATCAAACAGACCAAAAAACAAAACAAAAAAAGAGTTTTGCCTGCAGTGTCTCCCCTTTAAAAAGACCATGATGTAAACATACAGAAGGAAGCAGCAGAGATCCACAGTCTTTTCTTCCTAAAACATTAATCAGTTTATTCCTCTTTCGTCTGTCCAAAACCAAACAGCAGGAGTCATGTTGCATCAGCAGGTCCTGTATATGGCAGTAGCACACACATCTTTAACTATAACTACATCACACATTCTCACAGCCATTGCAGTTTAAAACAACTCATCATTATTATTATGTTATTTTCAGAAGTGTATTCTCCTGAGACCCTGCGTCCACATGCCACGGACTGGACGTTTGTAGTTGTCTGATCTATAGGATGCAATTGTACTTCATTTAAACATGTTGTACACAAACAAGGACACTTATAGTACCATATGGTGGTGTCATGGGAGAAAAATACCTTGCAGTGTCATTTAGGGTGTGCTCACATTAGCACAGACTATATGGGTAGCTCCTAAAGCGTGCAAACGAACAATATCCCGGCATTTTGGGACTTTAGCCCAAATGGAAGAAGTGGACCAAACCACGGCACGGTTGCTCATGTACACACACGGACAATTTATGTTTACGAGCCCTGTCTTGTGCAAGGAGGGAATAGAGGATAAAAGAAAACAGTGAATGAACTCTGCCTATAAACTCACAGTGAATCGGCGCTCACCTTCAGTAAGGACTGTGGGCAGACAGAAGTTTTGAAGTCTCGTCTCCTGTCGTCCTCGCTGCTCCACGCTGTTGTTTAATCCATAAACTCACAGAGAAGTGTATCTGGACTCATATCACGCTGTTGTTTAATAGATATTCCATATCTGCCATCCTCACATTATTTAGCATATCTAATCTGGTTAAAGATATTTCATGGCCCTGGTATTATTTTCTCAGCTAAAGCGATAGCAGTGTTGCGCGACATACAAACAGCACTGTGTGATGAGGTCACTGGGCCGTGTCTTGGCTCGGTTGTGCAGGTGTGAGTGCGGGCCGTAGACTGGTTTCAAGGTCTATTTGCTTTGGTGAGTTTGAACTGGTTTGGACTGGGTCTGGACAAACACACAGATTACAGACATAAAATAAAGTACTATAATTTAATGCTGACAATCATATTCAATTGTCTAAAGAAAGATTTTGATATTTTAGGGTTGCGACAGCATTAGTATTAGATATTATTTTTAAAGGGATGTATAGAGCCACTTTTTAAATAGGTTTATAACTGTAAAAAAAAAAAAAAAAATTATAGACATCATATGGCAGTGATGAATTCCATTATCAAGTATTACCAGCACACTGCAGCATTTGCTTAGTGGAGTGTTTGCCCACTATCCTGAAGGTTGGGAGTTCGATCTCCACTCTTGCCAGTGCGTTGGGTCTTTGTTGTAAATAAAACAACATGTAAACCAGCCCGTAACTTCAGCCTCTTTGTGTCTGTCTCTCACATTTAAATGAATACTTTTGGTCATGCAGTTCTAACAGCAGAAGGAAATTCAATTGGCATGTCTACAGCTGTAGCGATATTTAGTTTGAATTCATTTTCTCTCTAGGAACAGTCCATTACCCGCTATTCAAATCTCATATTTTCAATTTGGAAAACATTGACGGTGCATTCACACTTTTTCTTTTTACGTTCTAGTTTTCTAAAGAAAAACGTCTCCAAAAAGTAGACTTGATTTTGTCCCTGCTCTAATCCTGGTTTAGTTCTGGTCTCGTCTTGCCTGGCAAATCCACAGCAGCCTCTGTCACGTCTCAGGCCAGGATCAAACATACAAGTGCAATCAGGTTTGTTTATTTCAGTGACACAGGTAAGCAAAAGAACTCAGTAGCCACCTATGATTTACAAATTAAATTCCTCTCACCTGTTTAAGTTTAATGTCCTTGACTGGCTAATTCACCTGTCTATCAGCCCATCTAAAAAAACTCATACCTTCATAAAATACTTACAAATTCTAGGTCCTAGGTAAGGTCTCATCCCCAGTTTAACCTCAATTTTGATGTGGTAACTATGCAAATGTGAACGCGTCCTAACACTATCAACACCAACAAATGTACTGCAGTCTTAGCTGTAGAGACGGTGGATTTCAACAAGATAAACTGGAGCTGTTTGATTCTGCTCCCTGCTCCTCTCCTCAGCTGTGTTCATGAGACAAGTCTTACCGAAGCCGGAGTCTGGATCAGCTCCGACTGAGCGGGAGACAGGATGTTTTCAGAGCTTTGAGAACGCTGTCCGAAAGAAGTACAGTATACGGGTGGGCATTTATCATTTGTCATTATAGGTTAAGGCTGGCGAGTAGTGACTATGGTTCAGGTTAGCATCAGTCTCCAGGAAATAAATGTCAATGAGTCAATGTCCCCATAAAGTAGAGCTGCGTGATATAAGAGAAGCTAAGAAGACGCGTTATTCAAGTGTTACGTCATGTATCGCGATAATAAAAAAACTGCTAAATGAATAAAGACTAAAAACGAAACTGTAACTAAACCGTGTCTAACGTCTACAGCTTTTTTCTACATTCGTAAGTTCCTCTCAGCTGGAGATCTTTGTGTTGTTGTGAAATATTTTCCAAAGATATCAATTATTCCATCAGCCAATATTGTATTGTCAATGTTTTTTGCAATATATTGTGCAGCAGTGTGTGTGTGTGTGTGTGTGTGTGTGTGTGTGTGTGTGTGTGTGTGTGTGTGTGTGTGTGTGTGTGTGTGTGTGTGTGTACGTGTGTTTCTAAAGCCGACACCACTTCACAGCATAGAGCCTATTTTCTCAGTACTCTCTATAACCAGACGTTTTCACATCTTCTCTTAGGTACCTGAAGTTCGTGATCAGGGATAAAACTACTACAAAAAAATACATTGCAAAATTAAATCACAGCTTTTATCAAATTTACTTCAAATATATAATTATGAATATTTTTTTTCCTTTACAAAAATATAAACTATATTGTCATTTTTATTTATTTAAGGATTTATTTATACAAGTACATAGTTTACACACCTATCTTGAAATTTGTTATGAAATGAAACCAGCCGGATGACCATGGTCTAGCAAGAAATATGTGCAAACTTCAAAACTACTCAAACCTTGATTTTAATGAATGTAGTTAACTTTGGATTTTTCTACATTTTAATTTGACAGAAATACATTTAAAGGAGGACCAATTACCCAGACACCCTTGAGTAAGAATCTGGTGGTCAAGCGGTGCCTCACTGGGAATAAATAAACATTTGTAGATTTCATTAAATTTTGATGTGGCTTCGTCCTTCTGTGAGGTACGCTGCATTCAATAGCCAATCATATTTAATTTATCACAGCGCTCAATCCCCCCACTGCGGTAAACTGACCACACATGACCAGTAAACACTACAAATCCATGAACACCAGCAATTCAATGCCAAAATGTCCTATGGGCTTTTCTACATAAAAACTAAGTAATACAGATATATACTTACATTTGAACTTGAAAGTATTTTAAGGTCATCCATGTGTAAACTGACAACATGAGACCAGCACTTAAAATCTATAAAAATATGCTTTGAATCCAATGCAAAAATGTCTAAGCTTTCCTATATAAAATTAATACATACATACATAATATGCTTTGAAACAAATGCAAAAACATCCCATGAGTTTTGCTACATAAAATGAATGTAATATATACTGTAAGTGATATATGTATTCTTAAATTTGAACTTGTTAGGATCTTAAGGTCGTCCATACAGTGTTGCTGCTCTAAACTGCAAACACAAGACCAGTAAATTTACAATCTCATACAAAACCATGATTTGACTCCAGACCCAAAATGTCCCATGAGTTTTCAACATAAACGTTTTAATATAGATATAGTTAGCAATATATTCTTAAATTTGAACTTATCATAAGGTCCTGGGTTGAAGAAAATGCTAATCAAACAGATGAGACGTCGACAACTATCAAAACTAAACCCACAAAAAAAATGAAACAGAAAAAATACATAAATAATTAGAAATACAAAAAACTATTTAAGCTAAGTTAAGTCAATATATGTTTTTGATTGAGAATGTACCATTATGGTTTGTCCTGAGCATCTTCTGAAACATCATTATCATCGCCGAACAGAAAGCCAAACACGGGGCAAGAAAAATATTTGTATTTCTAATTTTTTTTTTCCCCCAAATTGTATAATCTGGTATACTTTGAGTGGGTGGTGTTCTGTGGAAACATGTCAATCAAAAAACTGTGCCGCGACTGAACAAAGGTTGAAAAAAGTAAGACAAAAGACATATATAATGTTCAAGATTCTATTGCTTGGGTTTATGAATATACACGGTGGTAACATAAAACAAATATCGGCATTACTGTAATAACATTGCAACTGTAAAAATGAAATATCCAATCTATATGTAAAATAAATATATAAATATAAATTAAAAAAAACAGGAATTCCATATTAACTGCCAAATCGTTTTACGAGTACTCAACAGCAAGTATGTTTTTTTTTGGTTTTTTTTTTTTAATTCGTTTTTTTTTTTTTATGGTAAATACTTGATGTATACGAAAAATGTATTTTAAAAAAATTAAAATTAAAGTACTCGCAACCCCAGTCGGCTCACTTCAATTCTCAGTTTATCAATATATTTGCAAATCATTCTTAGAAAAAAAAAGTTAAAATCGGCTATTGAAATATGTTTTTGTGCGTGTCCATATGGGGACGTCGGTACTGTGCCAGCCAAACTAAAACTGAACTAAACTAAAATATACCGTCGTCACTAGCAACAACATCGCAACTCTACAAATAGTCTGCCAAAGCGATATTAACAAAGAAAATTTGTTCAAAATAGCATCTGTCAAGTAGTTTTACAGTTTATAAGTTGAAGTAACCATCATTAACACTTCTTCTTTAGTCCCGACATGCAAAATATGCCGTTGTTTCAACACTTTTAAAAACGATCGATCACTCACAACCTTATCGACCTCATCAGACCTCTTCAAACCGTCCCAATCTTTATCGACACAATTACCAACACACAAATAAAATAAAACATGATTAAAAAATTAAAAAAAAAACAAATCTGTCAGCAATCGCAGCGCTTTGAGACGCCCCACCCATCAAACTCCATCAATGTACCGAGCCACTGCTTCACCAAGAGCTTCAAGTTTTATGCATAAGCCGGGTATATTATTTGTTTTATTTGACCCGTGTTCATTTTAAGCACCGGTGATATTATTGTATATGTTATTATATTGTTGTTGAATTATTCTTATTCATAGTCATTGCAATATAAATGTGGGTCACGTATCGGACCAAGTACAGTACACTCATGAGGCAAGTGAAGATATTAGATCCAGATGGAGGCGCTTCGTGTATTGGACTGTTCAATAAAACCAAAAAATAGAAGAAATAAATATGAAGCTATAAAGCAGGTGGACTCTGTGTCACTACTTTGAACGAAACACTTGAAACCCAACTTGTATTTAAGTGGATTGAAGATACGGGATCGGTAAAACATATAAAAAGTGTGTGTTACTGCATGATATTTCCAACAACACAGATTATCCACGTATACAACAGTGATATGCTGTTGAACTGTTAGCCGCTAATGGCTAAAAGTACAATTTTCTTAAAGAGAGATGCAAAAAAGCGACTCGATCCACCCCAATGTATCGATCCATTCTCACTCCATTTACCTAAGAAGTCTAAGTTTGCACGTTAACTTTCTTTAGCAGTCACTCAAGTCAAAACTCAGCAAAATAGCACCCACACCTCCTACAAACCAGCTAAACAGCTCCAATCAACTCCAACCAATCACCACTCAACTCCCATTAAACTCAATTAAGCCAATCAACGCGCGCCTTTCCCGCACGTGCACAGCTACCACGCGCCACTCAAATCACACCGCAGCGGCAGTTGAAGCAGGTTGGAAGGAAGTAAAGAAGAAAATACATTAAAAGTGCTTTACCTTACGTTGGCTCCGCTGAGAAAGCCTCAAAACGGTGCGGCGCGCGCGTGAGTGTGTGGTGTGTGTCCCGTGATGCTCTGCGCTCCCCTCTCGCGCTTCTCTCTCTCGGCTCGTGCGCGTAATTTCAGTTTGCGTGTGTGTGCGTGGACGGTGAGAACAGGCGGTACGTGGCGGTATGTGGATGTAGTGTGCAGAAGAAGAAGAAGCGGCGGAGTGGTTGTGAAGTGAGAGCGCGCGCTGTGTGTCTGCCTCCCCCCCGTCTCTTTCTCTCTCCCCCCTCTTTCCTTCTCTCTCTCTCTCTCTTTTTTCCCTTTCCTCGCGCGGTTTAACCCTTGTTGATCCGAACACGTTGGAGAAGTGACCGGCGCACGCGCGGAAAGAAGCATCTATCTTTTATGTTTCGGCGCGCGTGGAGTCTTCTTCTTCTTCTTCTTCGGCGTTTCTTGGAAAAGCTTTGAGTGCACGCGACAGGAGAGTTCTGCGAAGTGGCGGGAACAGCACGAGCTTGGTAGTGTCGCGTGCGATGGATGACAGCGTATAAATTACATGTTGAATAAAAAAAACAAAACGATATATATAATAATAAATAAAACGATATATAAAAATTAACTTAAAATAAATTTACACAAGGCTACATATGTTTAGCCAAAAAAAAAAAAACAGTTTACATTTAAATAAATTCCCATGACACAGTTTGGAGAGTACAGAAGTAGTAAAAGCAAAATTTGTATAATATATCCTCTTGCAAAACCTACTGATTGTTAAAAATGTAGTCCTGAGATTTACGTATTCAAATTAGATCAGATTAGATTAATTAGATCAAATTACAGGTAAAATTGTACAAAATAGTCTCAATGCTTGGGTGCAACCTGCTTTGAAGATAGATTTTTTTGGAAAGTTCAAAAGTAGTAAAAGCAGTATAATTATATTTCATTTTTCCATTTGGAGTTGGGGTGCTGTGTATACGCATCTGTGTAAACTGGCCAATAGTGGCAGCAACAGCAGCCTATGCAGCTGTACCAAAAGCTGGCCAATGTCAATATTCATTAAGTATGAAGTATATTATATTAAGTATACTGTTATTATTATTATTATTATTATTATTATTATTATTATTATTATTATTATTATTATTATTATTATTATTATATTTTTATTTATTTATTTAATTTTTTGATTTTTTTTTTTAGCTTGTCTGTGTAATCCCTCAGTCGTTAAGGTATGAGCCACAGTAAAAGAAAAATGTATCTGTCAATGGGACAAAAAGTCATGTTTAGCTCATTATGAACAAAAAAACAGCTTAAGGACCATGTACACAAACATGGCCAGTGCCGTTTAACGCAAGAAATCCTCATATTTCTGCCTCCAAAAATGAAAAAAAAATGAAATGATTGATTTGATTTGAAATGATTTGATCCTGATTCAAATGTGATTCACTGCACAACCATACTACTGTACTCAAACGCCAATGGAAAAAGTCAAAATAATTATAATACTATAGCATGAATATCTCAGCTTCTTGTGACATTTCAGCCGTGCAAATTTCTCATTCCTTTCTGAGTTTTGCTCAGGACATAAAGCACACATTTGTGACAGACACGACTCTTTATTTTTCCTCCTCTTGGGTCATTTGTTCAAACATGATCTCTCCATCGCTGCAGTCGTCTGGTACATTATAAAAGATGAGCCGATCAAAGCGCTTCATTGAATATTGCGTCACACTTCCTGGAACACAAAGTGGATTAAGCACATTTTAGGGAAACACAAATGATCAGGCTAAATGCTCCCAAGACGTTTATCAAGACGGGTTTGGACCAGCGCTTTCGCAATCCATTTATGTGAGGAATGCACTGGAAAAACACAATATTTATGAGTTCATTTGACTCAAATTCACAATATTTGTCTCTGTTTGGGCAGTTTTGACTTGTTTAACTTGTTTAGATTATGACTACAAGATGAATTGTTGTAAAATGAAAATTGGAATTTGAGTGGCGGCGAAGGGTGTTGTCACTGGGGTAATGTAATAGGATCTGTAAACGACACTGCACCTGTGTCTCTATCAGGTCTTTTTCTGTGTAAAAGCTGTTAATCCTGTAGTTTAGACCCCTACAACATGTTCTGAAATGTCCCTGTGTGTCAGATGCCCTCCCTGTGTCTCCATCATGTCTTATTCTATGTAAAAGTTGTTAATCCTGTAGTTTAGACCTAAACATGTTCTGAAACGTCCCTGATGTCCTCATACCCAAAGCAATATGTTGTCAGTTGCGTATTATATTGCAGTATTGCTTTTGGTGCATTCAAGGACATTTATCTATCTATCCGTCTAGATCGCACAGCTTCACCTCTTTGCTTCGTGACTCGGAAAAATTAAATTAAAGTTTTATTGTATTACTTTTTAATTGAATGAAAATTTTGAGACACCTAGGAGTAAAATGTATCACGGAATAAAACAAAGAAAAAATAATGTGCATTTAAGTCTAAATGTAGAGAGATACAGTTATTTAACACAGTGTAATTTAAGCACAATCCAGATTTGTTTTATTTTATTTATTTATTTTTTGTTTTGTTTTCTTTTCTTTTCTTTATTTTTTTGATAATTTGACTTTTATCCCTTATTTCTTATGTTAATTTCCTTGACATTTTTTATTAGAAATCCATTTTTTTGTTAAAGTCTTTAGTAGTTATTCCACCTGTGAGAGCAGCATATTGTCAGACTGTAGCTGGTAACGTCTTACTTCAGTAATGTGGATAAACATAAATATAATAAGAATCTGTGCGTCTATCTACATCTGCAATCTAAAAAACAATCTAAAGAGGTACAGTTCCATGTTGAATTCCCATTGTGGTAAAGGTGACTCCAGCACTGCTTCACCTCTTTGCTTCCCGACTCTGAAAAATCAAAGTATATTTTTCTTGTATTACTTTTTGCACAAACATAATGCCCTAAGGAAACGGGTGCTACGCTGCGCGATTGAAATCTTTGGGAGAGTAGCTTGTGCATTCACTTCGTCTCCCAATGGCACCGACGACACAAAAACTCACAATGGAAATCGCACAAATAAATGTCTTAAATTTCAAATCGAAGCCACTCGAACTGAAATGATCCCGCAGCCATTTCACTATGTCACAAAAACCCTTTCATTTTTTTACCTTCTCGTTTTAAAAGTTACATTTTGAGTTTGGGAGGTTTGTAGTGCAGGTATTTCCCCACACTGCAAATACTGGGCGTTAAAATTCAGAATTTTTTATCATATTTGACTACTTTTTTTTACTTTATTTTTTAACTTGATGATCTTTGAAAACTTGAATATTTAAAAATGAAATAATGAAAAACTTTTGCACCAGTTGATCATTTTGCTTGACACAAAACTGATTATACTGTTTGCATGTCTTCATTTTATTTGATGATATTTTATGTTCATTGTTCACGTTGTGCACACACTATGTGGCCAAAGCAAATTTTTAGTTTTGAATAAAAATACATAAATGTAATTGTACTGCAGGGAACATATGTAGTATTGGTGATACAATAAAATAGTAATAACGATACATTTTATTGAAAGGATTTTTTTTTTTTCTTTTCTGATGAATGACATTTTTATGAAACAGTTTTTGTCAGCAGTAAGATATAAAAGTCAAATCTGGAGTGTATTTAAGTTACATATGGACTGTCTGGAAGGGCATCTGGTGGTTTATACACCCACACACACAGACACATACACACACACACACACACATTCCCTTTTCTGCGTTGTTATTATTATGTAATGCCCAGATTCAGTTCTTGGAAAATATTGTGTTTTATTGTAACTGAAATCTGTAATTGAAAATTGTTGTGCTGAGTGAAAGTTACGTAAAGTCTCTGTCTCCAGTCACTGCAGCAGCTGAGCCCACAGACGCCTGGCAACTAAATCATACACAACTATAGTAACATACAACTCTCAATAAAACTCTCAATGTTCAAAAAATAAGATCTGACACAGTCAAATCCTTCTCCCCTGGGCCACTGTCTTTGAAAAGGTGAGTTTCTGCTTCATACAAACACCCATAGAATACTAATGCAGCATGTATAATGTCAGAATACACTATGACATAACTACGTGAACTATGTCCCTAATGTAGTTAGTAAAGTGAATCATTAATTCAAATATTTTTTTGAGCTTTTGACCATGTTAGAATATTGTTCCTTCATTAAAGACATACCTGGAGCTGTATTTTACATTCACGCTGGTTTCAGTAATCCTCTGTAAAAGTCCTTTGTTTCTGAGCCTCCACAAACACTCCCCCTTTCTCTCTGTTTGAAATGCCCCAGGACTGTGATCTCACAGATAGAAGCCTTGCTTAGTTTTAAAGTCCATAAATCATCAGCAGACCTGTTTTAAGCATTTCAGCGAGCAAATTGCACCCATTACTAGACATGTTTATCATTCCCTAGTTTAATTGTTTAGGCTGTGGTAATTCCCTCTGCTGCCAGTAGATGGCAAGCTGCACCAGATCAGAGTATAATGAGCACTGTGTGAAATGTCTGTTTTTTGTTTGTTTGTGTTTTTATTAGACATTATTTTAAGTTTAAAATCATGGAATTCCAAAGCAGAGGTACTCAAGACCATGTTTAAAGGCCAATAGCCATACGAATAATACATGACGTTTGTTCTTTAACATTATCATTGGTTTTAGCACAAGAGGCTGAATACCTTATTTGTACTTAGTTTTGAAATAATCATAATGAGTTTGATGAAGTTTGATCATAGTGCCTTAATTATGCCTTAAACGATGTCATTTTTTTTTTCATTCAGCACCACGGACAGCTCCCACAAAGCACAGCTCAGTTTGTGCCGTTGACTCAAGAGAAAGGTTTTCATCTAATATCCTGGATCTTCACAGAGAAAACTTGTTCATGTTTTTGTGTCTTTCAATCAATTCCAATGTCAAATGTTACCATGACGAAAGTATGTGAAAACTGAACCGATATTTAAAACGACGAAATGAAATCTAACGCAACCGTCTGTGGAATGTTGGACCTACAAAAGTTTTATAAGTGATGACGTTTTAATAATGGAGAGGTCAGAGTTTGATTTTATTCTCTCTCAGTTTGACTTTTTAAGCCTCAGTGAATTTGTAGAATCACAAGTTATATTTTCAAGCGCATAGTACAAATAGCAGGTTTTTATATTCTTCTAAAAACACTCTCATTGGGGACAAGATTCTGTGGCATATTGTGCTTTGATAGTTAAACATTTAACACTTTAAACATCAGACAATTAAATGAATTAGCAACAAAATGAAGCAAATTAAAAGAACATACGTTTAATTAGACAAGAGTAGAAAGGAAAATGCATTATTATTTTTTTTCAATTATTTTCTTGAATTGTTTCTTGGATGGAAAATAAATATGTTATAACTGTTGTGTTTTAGGTTCACCCAACAGTAACTGCTTAGTTTAAGCCTTAAGAAGTAAATCCTAGATCATGGAAATGTTTGTCAAAATAACTTTTTTTCCAGTTGTGCTGAAAGTGTGAACATTGTGTGTAAAAAAAAAAAAAAAAAAAAAAAGAAAAAGCCAATTTTTTCTGGGAGTATGTAAATGCCTCGTGTGATGTTTACCGACAACAATTCTCAATACTAGGTCAAAGGTATTGAGATTAAGTTGATGATACTTGTTTATTTTTTTTATTTTATTTTATTGGCTTTTTGGCTTTGTACTTTTGTAAGGGGATTATATTGATCAAGAGTATCATTTTTCTTTGTTTGGCTATTTGATGTTTTTTGTTTGTTTTTGTTTCATTTGTTGTTTTGTTGATTGTTTTTTTTTGTTGGGGGTTTTTTTTTTTTTTGCTTTTTTTTGTTGTCTTTTTTGATGATATGTTTGGATTTTTTTAATGTTTTATTTTTTTTTTATAACAATATGAAAACGACATTCTTTACACCACTTAAAAAGCAGATGCATGATTGTTTTTTTTTTTTTGTTTTTTTTTTTTTTACATTACACCCTTGCACTTCCATAGGCCCACACTGTCTAAGCACTGTCTTCAAACAGAGATCTGCAACTTTTTTTTTTTTTTTTTTTTTTTCTTCTTTCATCCATTCTTCAACTTCAATCACAAAGTCAATCACAAATGAGCTCTGTGGGCATAATTTGTAATGTGAAATTACAAAGACTTAATATAACTTGATTAAGAAAGTTATTGATTCTATTAAAAAGAACAAACAACATTAGCAACCCTTTGAGCATTGGTTGCAACTATGCATCCCAAGTTTGTCATCCCCGCTCCCTGCAAGCCAAAATGCTCCGAAAGACTTACCTTGACAACAATACCCCAATGACACATAACGTCATCTGCTAGCCCAAGCTAACATGCTAACACTCAAGCTGGCATTCGCACGGGGAGCTACTACATGTTTTTAATATTTAGCTAGGGGTACGAGAGGGAGACGCAATGGGTGAAAACTGCCCAGATGGGATTTTCAGTTTGTCTGTGGAGATCTAAAGTAATGCAGTGCAAAGGCGTCGAGAGTGCTTAGTTTTGGGAAGTCGAAAATAAATAAAAATTAAATAAATAAAAAAAACAGACATTCAATTTTGCGGCTAATGAAAAACAGTAACTCATAAATAGAGTGGGAAAGCGCAGGTTGGTTTTTTGGGATGCGGAGAGGAGGAGGAGTAATCAGGTCTAAGTGTTCCGCGGTGGGTTGTTTTGAGGCTCGGGGATGGGTCTGATATGGGCGTCTGTGGAGCGGAGAGCATGCTGCGTTTATTAAAAATATAACGGCCCGATTAGACTCATTAGCTTATTGCACACGCTAACAAAGAGCAGGCAGGAGTGAGCGACATAAAGGGCCGTGAACCAAGGGAATCTAATCTTAAAGGCATAAAGGCACCGTGTTATGTTCAGTGGATTTGTTTGGATTGTGTGTTTCGCAGTGAGAAATATACCTGGAGTGTAAGAATAAAACTTTTGTATTATCAGTGAAGGGTGCTCAAGTAAGAGATATGTTACTTCAAAACGATATTATTCAAGTAAAAATACAAAGTAGTGGTTGAGTAAAAAAGTATTTGGGAAATCTGCTCATTTAAAAAGAGTAATTTATCTCATTTATAATTTTATTTTTTATTTTGTGTAATTTGAAGGACAAAACATGAAATAATGCTCAAAATTTGTAAGGATAGACAAAAATTAGACTAAATCACATGTGAAGGAGCGGTGCAAGAAACACAAATGTGCAAATGATTTCATATTGTCAATGTAAAGCTTTTGTCACTTCCTACTTCAGTCACATTTTTATTAAAGTAACAATGCTTTTAGTTGAGTAAAAGTATGCTGAAAACTACTCTGAAAAGTACAATATCTTTAAAAAGAAATTACTAAATGAGTGAGTAAATGTACCTAAGTACCAGGGCCGGCCCTAGCTTTCAGGGGGCCCTAAGCTGAATTTGTCTCTGGGGCCCCTGACAGTGGATGTATCCTGGCTCAGCTGTTGGTGATTCACATTTGACATTATGACTCTGCTCTCATCACCTTGACCAATTATATTTGTATTTATCTGACCAACATTAGACTAAAAACATCTAAAGTGTCAAAACTACCATAGCCACGAGAACAGCTAGAGGGGGGGCAAGATTTTTACAATTCTAGACATTTTTTCTTCATTTCCAGAGGACTTTAATGTGCTCCAGTTGGCGACAGAATACATAGCTGCCCCCACCTCTGTCCGGCTCAAAAACAAATGTCGTCAGCAGTAGATATTTTTGCTACTAAAAGTATAAAACAGATGTAATTGTTTTAGAGAGATATTTAGGCTGCTGCAAACACACAAGCCCAGTATTCAATAAAACTTGATATATTATTTCCAATATAAATGTATGGGCTCTTGGGGGCCCTCTGCTGGCCTCAGGGCCCTAACCAGCTGCTTATTCTGCTTATAGGCTGGGCCGGCCCTGCTAGCAACCTCTATGTATTATTCTCATATGTTCAAGTCAGTCTGAAGAATTTGGCTGTCATCTCTCCTGAACTGAACTCTGTGCTTCTCCAAGTTTT
Organism: Periophthalmus modestus; assembly: GCA_019594935.1. Lineage (NCBI taxonomy): Eukaryota > Metazoa > Chordata > Actinopteri > Gobiiformes > Gobiidae > Periophthalmus > Periophthalmus modestus. Next base: position 14,073,560 of record JAIEZT010001373.1, on the reverse strand, counting down.
TAAAGTCCCAAAGCTTCACCTGAAATGAAAGATATAAGGAGGAAAAAAGGTATTTGCTACATTTGAACCACTCTGTTGTGATTTACTCCTATTTTACATAGTGCCTTGAGCTGGTCTCGGTCAGGACTGCCTCAGCTGGAACGTTCTTGCGTCCATTCACTCCTCTTCACACTGTCCTTTCTTTGCCTGGCCAGCTGCCTCCATGAGTTTGGGCATGATTGAGAGGCAGAGGAACAGAAAAAAAACAAAAATAGAAACAGCATAGATTTCTGCTGAATGAATTAATGCAGCAGTAAACTCTTATTGATCTCAGTTTAAAGAAGTTATATATTTTATTTTGAATGATACAAAGAAATTACAGTAGGAGATGTCGTTCACATTTGAGAGACACATGTTACAAATATGTGTCTGTGATTGGATCATACCAAAATTGCACTTATTCCATGTACCTTTCCCACAGACCATACAGACATACACTGGTCTCACCTTAAAGAGGGAGTATTATACAAAATAGATTTTTTTCTACCATGTTAAAAAACATTGTTAAAACATCACTCAGCAGGGCATCCATACTGGGTCCTATTCAAAACCTCCTTACAGCTGCAAGATTCTGTCCAATGCTCATCGCACAAGCCTACGTCGCCCACACGACAATTCTCCATAAATATACAATAGCATGATACAAAAAATACACTACAACTTCACAAATCTGATGCGATGTGCAGTAGTTTCATTAGTGAAATGTATGCCTATTGTAAATGGTAAAAGGTCACATTTTTCCACCTTCAAAGCGCTTTACATCAAGAAAACACTCACCCATTCACACATAGGGGTGTGCTAAAATATCGATACACCGATATGTACCGATATTATTAAAATCGATATGGTATCGATTCTTTGTTTCCTAGTATCGATATCGATATTCCCCCCAGACGTTACTCTTTACGGGTGAAGAGAAGCGAGAAGCAAGAGAAACGAAAATGTCAGAAAAAATGTTTCAACCACCTTCCTCCCTCCAGTTAGAAACATGCATTAATCAAAAAGCACTTCATTGTGTTTTTTAATCTTCAATAAATGGAAGATAAATGCACCATTTAATGTTTTTTTTTTTTTTTTTTTTTTGTGAAAATTGGGTTGACCATTTAAGTAAGGTTGAAGGCCTTTATTTTTTTCTGAATCGTATCGTATCGATTTGAAATATATCGTATCAAATCGTATCGTATCGAAATGGCACTGTATCGAGATACGTATCATATCGTGGACTGTGTATCGAGGTACGTATCGTATCGGCAGCTTCTTGGTGATACCCAGCCCTGTTCACACACCAGTATGCGCAGACACTGGGGACAAGGTGGTTTAAGTGTGCCCAAGGACACAACAACAGTATTCATCTGTGGGAGCTGGAATCGCACTTGCTCAACCAATAATGTTTATATCGAGAGCAAGATTCAAATTGCCAACCTTCAGATCAGTCGACAAACACTCTACTGACAGAGCTACTGTCGCATTGTAACGTGATGGCATTCTGAAGAGGGAGGAGTTTACCGTGGAGAGCAAAGCGAGGGAGACTCAGACCGTCAAAAATGAAAGTGAAACTTATTAAACACGTTAATATGTTGTTTTGGCAATTATAGCATTTTCAAAACAATAAAATTTTACATGGTGATCTAAATTAGCATTTAATACCCCATAAAAGTAAAATACCTCCTCATTAAACTACTTAACTGGAGCCTAGCTGCCTTTTCATTGACCTCACCGCAACCCAGAGACTCATGGGAGCTTGCATTTGACCTGTAAATAATCTAACTACTATCTCCACCTTTCCACACACATACAAGCCTACTGCGATTATTAAATATCAAACGCACACAGTCAAAGTCCATGTTAAGTAGTGTGGGACCGGGCGGCCCTGAGCTCATAAAGACCAATGTAACAAGCACAGACAGTGGTACATGTAATAAGTCTGACGATTGCAGCCGTTTCAATGGCTCACTCCGGACGTGTGCGTGTGTGTGCAGGTCTGCGTGACATTGTCGGGACTGAAGAATGTACGCAGTAACTTCAGGGAGGATCTTTTGCGTCATGAGGATGAAAATTGTTTTGGATTAGATTAGATTAAATTAATGGTCTGGTTTAGAGGTCCTGTATTAACCAAAACTGACGGACATGTTAGCTTTTAGCCATGTTACAATGCTGTTACGCCCTCAAAAACATACCTGGAGTTGTGTTTCGTTTCATTTTACACATATTTCAGTAATCTTGGATTGTTAAACTGCCTGCATCTCAAAAGGTCAAAATTTCATGTTCCACCTTGTGATGTAATTTAGTGGTAGTTTCAAGGTTAACAGCTATTTTTATTTTTCAATTGATTTGTTTTACTGCACATTACACTACAGTATCCTTGAATAGGAGCTTTTATTTTTGAATATTTTAGTTTTACCTTTTTAGTTGAGAGTGTCAGTAGAAAGACTCAAATATCTAATGTAGCACCAAGGAGAGAAGCAGTTTCAATGAGGCTAAAATGATTCTAGTGAAAGTGTATGGAGTTTAAAACACAGTGCAGCTCTTTCTGTATTACCACTATTATTGAGTATTTTCAGTTTGAGAGAAAAAACACAGCTTAAATATGCAAGATTTGTGTGTTAAACATGTGTGAGTGAAACAAAACACAACTTCAGGTCTGTTTGTGATGAGGAAACAACATTGTAACATAGACAGTGCAATATCGGCCCTTTAAATTTAGGACAGAGAAGTGAAACCGGGGTGGACCGCTCAAGCACAGCCAATCAGATTCACAGTTCACAGTACCCCAGTTTTATTGTTGGACAACTAGTAATTATTGTTAAAGTTAGGATCACTCAAATAAATCTACGTCAATGTAAAGTCCCCACAAAGCATGAAAACTCACTTCGTGTGTGTAAGCGTGCACATGAGGCTGCGAGCTGATTGGCCGAGAGCTGGAAGTGTCGACCCGGGGCAGAGCACGAGTCTCAGCTCAAACAGAGAAAATAAAATCGGTTTTATGGTTATGATGGGCCCTGCTCGTGCACTTAATAAAAGTACTTATTAGCACACGCATAACATGTAATGAATGTTTAGATTTAGTTTCTTAATTAATATAAATATGTATTTCATTCTAAATATGTCCAAATCATATCCGTTATTGTACTTTTTTCTAATTTTTTTCCTATCTTTGGGTATTTTTTGCAATCCCAAAAATGTATTTATCACTGTAATCCTAATTTGCACAATGCTTTTAATCCAGTCCTGTAATAAGGAGGCAACAGGATAAAAATGCATATTAATGTTTTCTTTTTGTGTTGTTTTTTTTTTTTTTTTTTTTTTTTGTGAAGGACAATGCTTTTAATTATTTGTATGTTTTTATTGATCAAAATGTCAATAGTAACAGTGGCTTCCAACTGGTGAATTGAAATATGCTACATACATGATGGCAATAGAAAGTGCTTGTGTTGAGAAATTAGCAAATTACTACATAAAAATTGTTATTTTTCTTTATATTTATTTATACAGGGGAACCAAATGAGAGCACCTGGACTCTCTTTTTCACCCTGTTTAAAATAAAATATAAGTCCATATAAAGCATAGGTGTCCAAACAAATGCAGTTCTCAGACCAATTTTTACTGGCCCTCAGGCCTTCAGTTGAATTAGCCCAATTGATCATAATCAGTACTTTTTACAGCAAATTTGAGAAATTCTACCAATATAACCTAAATAACATCACATTGCATTGTCATACAGACTTAATATTAGTGTTTCAAGTCTTATTTAAAGTATGAAGTTTAAACTATGTTAAATGCACCATCTGAATTATCCACTATACTGACCACTGTGGCCCTGCATGTGCGGCTGGTCCTGAGCCTTATACAGTCATGTGATCTGGTATTAAATGTTCCAGCATCAATGATTAAAAAGCAGGTGAGGTATTCTGGCAGGTTTTGAGGTCGTCCCTCATAGATACAGTTCATACAGTGCTGTTCTCTTCTAACAGTCAGTGAAGGTTTTAAATCCATCACCTGTAATAAAACGAGGGGCCGAGTGAAAGAGGATCCAACGGTTTCAAAGCAGAGGCTGAAGTCTGCATGTACCACAGCCGCATCATCCAACACGGAGAGGGAGGCTGCTTGCACTATTTCTTGTCTTTATTTATTGGGATACATTGTTTGGGATACAATCAATATATGCCCTAGTTTTGGGAAAAAATATAATTATTATTAAAATAGTAATAATAATATTATTATTATTATTATTATTATATTATTATTATTATTATTATTATTATTATTATTATTATTATATTATTATTATCATTATTATTAATATATACAGAGATGAGACGAAAAAGAGAAGGACTAAGAGGGCGAGGTATAGACTATAAGAATAATAACCATCTATTGGATTAGATTTATATACGTAGTGTAAGAATTAAATGAAAAAAGAAGAGAAAGACAGTGATAAAGAGAGGATGAGAAAGAGGAAGGGATGAGGGGGTTAAAGAGTATTTAAATAATAACAATAATAATATCGCTCCTGAATTCTAAGAAAAAAGATATTTAAAGAGAGCATATTACACTTTTATGGGGTATTAACTGCTAACACATGACATATTTAGATCACCATGTTTTTTTTGGGTTTTTTTTTTTTTTTTGAGAAAATGCTATATCTGCCAAAAACTACATATTGACACGTTTATTAAGTTTCAGTTTTGCTTTTGACACTCTAAATCTCCCCTCACACAGCATCAGGCATGTTTTTAATGAGGGAGTAATGTCGTAACATGGTAGAAAGCTCCAGAAAGTTGAATATTATTAGGTAATCTAAACCAGTACGATTCCTTTTCTTTCACTAACAATGTATAGTAACAATATAGTGTTGTTGTGTTGTTGCAGTGTGCTGGATCAGATTGTGCTCTCTTTCGTTGGCTCCTTTGACAGGCCCTGCTTCTAAACGCAGGTTTGTGAGCCCCGAAGATTCAACGCTGTGTATTTTTATAGTCAAATGAGCACTTCTCTCACAAACACATTCAAAAACACAAAACATAAAAACAATATTTGGGCAGAAAACGAGCTCCGTTCATGACAAGCAGAGGACACATCCACCGTGCACAATTACCATTCCTCAGAGTAACAGTGAAGAAAGCACACACATGTACACACACGCACACACACGCACACAAACACACACACTTACACACGTGCTGGGTTTACATGCTTCTCGGGGACGTTACATTTACTTCCATTCAAGACTGGACTACTCATTTCACTAAAACACAGTTAATTATTTATACAATTTTAAAGAAAAAAAGTGATATCTAGGTCAATTTTAATTACTCAGATTAAGATCATTTTATTTTATTTGAGTAGAATCAGCTTGACAAGTTAAATTATTTACCAATGGAGTATTTTTTTTTTCTTAATTCAAGCAACACACAATTTAGTTGTTGTTGTTTTTTTGTGAAATAAACTGGCTGCCTCTATCGCCTGACCTGACTAGTCCCCATTTCTTCCTGTGGGGCAATCTTAAAGAAAATAAGTTTGTGACTGAACCGCAGAAAATAAACGACTTAAAACGTAATGTCAAGGATCAAATAAGAGACATAAACCCAGAAATGCTTTCAAATGTTGTGCAAAGTGTGTTGGATCGGGCTATTCAGTGCAAAACCAAACATGGTGGACACTTAGAAATTAGGTCATTTTTACCTCCCTTAGTTTAAGTAGTGATAAGTTCAAGTGTAAGCGAACAATTATAACCGTATATATTGCCAAAAATCTCAGAAGGTTCAGTTTACCTACTGCTAAAATTTGGTGAGTATAACTTAAGAATTATAGGAGCTATGGAAGATTTAAAAGTGTCAGTGACTTTTGGGCCACCCTGTATATGCAAATAGCTGTTAGATATGACCTTAATGTTAATCCTAATCTTAACCTATATCTGAACTTTATACCGTGTTGTTCATCTGATAAAAAAAAAAGGGTTTTTTGTTTCCACGTGGAAGGCTGGTCCCCATAAAGTGAGCGTGTGTACAGATCCGAGTCCTCACATAGTCCTCAGTTCGTGCACACACACATATACGGGAGTGTGTGTCCTGCTCCTGCTGCTCCTGACAGGAATGTCCGCACTGGGCCTTTGTTAGTTCTGGTTGGGCAGCTCTTATTTACTCTGAGGGAGGGATGAAGGAGGGAGGAGGGGGTATGGAGGAAAGGGAGAGAAAGAGGGGTTGAGAGATGAGATCAGGGGAGAGGGCTGGAGAGAGACGGAGAGCAAGAGGGAGAGCGAGAGAGGGAAGAAATGTGGAGAAAGAGGGAGAGAGAGGGAGGAGACATGTGGAGAGAGAGGGAGAGAGGGGAGAAATGTGGAGAGAGAGGGAGAGAGAGAGGGGAGACATTTGGAGAGAGATGGGGAGAAATATGGAGAGAGGGGGAGAGCAAGAGGGAGAGAGAGAGGGGAGAAATGTGTAGAGAGAAAGAAAGCAAGGGGGAGAGAGGAGAGAAATGTGGAGAGAGAGGGAGAGAGAGGGAGAGCAAGAGGGAGAGAGAGAGGGGAGAAATGTGGAGAGAGGGGGAGTAAGAGGGAGGGAGAGAGGGGAGAAATTTTGGAGAGAGAAGGGAGAAATATGGAGAGACAGGGAGAGCAAGAGGGAGAGAGAGAGAGGGGAGAAATGTGGAGAGAGAAAGAAAGCAAGAGGGAGAGAGAAGAGAAATGTGGAGAGAGAGGAAGAGAGAGAGGGAAGAAATGTGGAGAGAGAGGGATAGAGAGGGAGAATAAGAGGGAGAGAGGGGGGGATAAATGTGGAGAGAGAGAGGGAGAGCAAGAGCAAGAGGGAGAGGGAGGGAAAGAGAGGGGGAGAAATATGGCGAGAGAGGGAGAGAGAGAGGGGAGAAATGTGGAGAGAGGGAGAACAAGAGGGAGAGAGAGGGCTAAATGTGGAGAGAGAAGGGGTTCAGAAGAAGAGTGCAGGGAGAGAAAGAAGGGGAGGGAGAGCCGTGGAGGAGAGGGAGGCAGAGAAATTGATAAAAAGAGAGTGGGGATGGATGAGAGGGTGAGACAGAAGGTGAAAGGGAGGGGGTTAGAGGACAGGGGTGAGTGAAAGAAAAGAGAAAAGGGGGATATAGGAGACAGAAGAAAAAGAGAGGAAGAGGACTTGGGATGAGACAAAAAGGGAAAAGTGGGATTGATAGAGCTGGAAGGGGAAGAGGAGGTGAGAAAGAAGAGAGAAAGGGAGAAGAGAAAAGGAGGAATGGGACAGGGGAGGGTAAGAAAAACAGCTAGTAGCGCCCATTAACCATCAGCCTTAGGTTCAATCCGCAGCTTCTATCATTTTAAGCAAAGCACAGTTTTGTTTTCCTCATTATTAGTTAGGGGACAAAAAAAACAATTACTAATTTGTCCATGAAAACATTTTTAAAGAAGTAAAAATGTCCAAATCCTTGCTAGCATGAAAATTCAGCTAAACTAAAATCAAATTGTGTGTCTGTGCATGGAAAACGCATGGAAAATATAAAAAAACATTGTCTAATTGTTTCATGATCAAGATTTATGACAGAATATTTCACAGTCCAAAAGCCTCTTCTGCTCTTTTGAACTTTCTTGCTTAAAATGCGTAATTTGCATATGAATATTTGCCTAGTAAATCCAGACTGATATCTCTGTGTATTTTTACAAAAAGGGATTTTAGTCTGGTCCACAGTCCCTCAGTCACGTCTTGAGCCAGAACCAAACACGTCCCTGCAGTCGGATAACTTTTTTTTTTTTTTTAGTGACACATGTGAAACGAAGGAGCTCAATGGTCACTGATCATTTACAGATTAACTTTAGTGCTTTGCTCATTGATTCTGCAGAAATACACAATGTTTTTTCAGCCCCCTGTGATAATTTTTCTGTCTTTTTTCCTCGTTAGCAGCCATGATGGGCTAATTCACCTGTCAGTCACGCCCATGTATGTATTCTGCACGCAAAAGGTTTTACAACTTTTTTTTTTTCATCTACAGTCTCGCCTCAAACCCATTTTCCCACAGCTCAGACGTCATAAGCCAAAGCAGCTAAAGCATCATTATGGAAAGAGCAGTTTTAAAAAGACATATTTGAGTGTGGGTTTTGGGTTAGATTTCCCAGGGCTCCAGGACAGATGATCCACTACACCTGCTCTTTTTGGTGGAATATTGCAGGTAATAATATTCTGTTAAATTGCATCATTAATATTAAAACACCAGGAAATGATAACACTATTGGTTTTAGCCATTACTGCATTTTTAAATCACAATTTCACATGACAGAGAACATTGTATTTCTTTCATTTGTAATTGTTATAAGTTATGAAAATTCAGAAATTATTCAGATGGGTTTTTGCAGATTATAAAGAGGATGAGGAAGGAAATATTGGATAATTTTTGCTAAAATTGGAAACTGAAGGGTCTCAAATCTAATTACATTTATTATTTTACCATGGCATTCTGGCTGTCGCCTTTGTATAAATTAAAGATGTACTATGTAACTTTTCTTGACAAACAGCTTGTCTCCATGGTGATGCTATTGATTTGTCTAGAGTGTTCTTGCCTGGCATCCAGAAAACACAATTCTTCAATTTTCCCCAGATTATGATTCACCAGTGCATCACCCCAAGTTCAGATGACATGATTGACAGGTGGATTAGCCAATCAGGGACATGCATGGCCCGTCTGTGTCGAAACAAATATAACCTGGTGTAGATTAACCCGAAAAAATATGACCTGGTGTAGATTAACCCGAACAAATATGACCTGGTGTAGATTAACCTGAACAAATATGACCTGGTATAGATTAATCCAAACAAATATGACCTGGTGTAGATTAACTCAAACAAATATGACCTGGTGTAGATTATCTCAAACAAATATGACCTGGTGTAGATTAATCCAAACAAATATGACCTGGTGTAGATTAACTCAAACAAATATGACCTGGTGTAGATTAACCTGAACAAATATGACCTGGTGTAGATTAACTCAAACAAATATGACCTGGTGTAGATTAACTCAAACAAATATGACCTGGTGTAGATTAACCTGAACAAATATGACCTGGTGTAGATTAACTCAAACAAATATGATCTGGTGTAGATTAACTTAAACAAATATGACCTGGTGTAGATTAACCCAAACAAATATGACCTGGTGTAGATTAACCCGAACAAATAAGACCTGGTGTAGATTAACCCGAACAAATATGACCTGGTGTAGATTAGCCCAAACAAATATGATCTGGTGTAGATTAACCCGAACAAATATGACCTGGTGTAGATTAACTCAAACAAATATGACCTGGTGTAGATTAACTCAAACAAATATGACCTGGTGTAGATTAACTCAAACAAATATGACCTGGTGTAGATTAACTCAAACAAATATGACCTGGTGTAGATTAACTCAAACAAATATGACCTGGTGTAGATTAGCCCAAACAAATATGATCTGGTGTAGATTAACCCGAACAAATATGATGTGGTGTAGATTAACTCAAACAAATATGACCTGGTGTAGATTAACTCAAACAAATATGACCTGGTGTAGATTAACTCAAACAAATATAACCTGGTGTAGATTAACTCAAACAAATATGACCTGGTGTAGATTAACCCGAACAAATATGCCCGGGTGTAGATTAACCTGAACAAATATGACCTGGTGTAGATTAACCTGAACAAATATGACCTGGTGTAGATTAACTCAAACAAATATAACCTGGTGTAGATTAACTCAAACAAATATGACCTGGTGTAGATTAATTTAAACAAATATGACCTGGTGTAGATTAACTCAAACAAATATGACCTGGTGTAGATTAATTTAAACAAATATGACCTGGTGTAGATTAACCCGAACAAATATGACCTGGTATCATCAACCACTTATCTGTAGATTAACCCATTAAATGCCATATCGTGTTTAATATTCCATTCAAAAGCAATAACATCTCCATGGAGACAAGCACGGGACAGACCTACCACCAGAAAACTTACATAGTGTAGCTTTAAGATTTCCTTCACTTGTGGTAAAACATAAAGAACTCTCAAAAATGGTGCATTATTTTGGTCCATGTGTATTCGTGGTGACTTCTTATATGACCCTCTGACACTGCAGTAACCCAATGCCACACAAGTTGACGTAATGTCCGCTCGTACAGCAGCACCCGTGGGAGACAGCAGTCAGCTCTGTGGCATGTCCTTCCTGAGGAGTACTGCATTTGTGTAAAACATGGTCAAAGTGAAAAGAGATGCAGGAGCTCGGGCACACAGGCTAGTTTAAGTGACACGTGAGAGCATAGGAAAAGACAGCACCTGATTAAAATAGTGAGAGAAGAGAGAGGGAGGGAAAGTGACACAGAGAGAGACAGAGCAGGAGATCTATGTGTGTGTGAGAGATAAGTATGAGGGTTTCATCATCATTTTATAATACCAGAGCCTTAATTTTGCTTAAGAAAAAGTTTATTAAGGATGATTCGGCCGAACAAATTACGGTGTTAGGAGTTATGGCTTAGTAACTGTTTAATTATGGCATTAGTTAAGTAATTACAAAGCCTGAATCCCTCTTAATCAATTATCTGTTATTACTACAGTGTAACAAACTGTAAAAACTTTATTAAATGAAGCAGTACTCACCTAAACCTCAGCAGCTGTAGCCGATCATAGTGCGGCCTCTGCAGCTCAGTGAGTGAATTCTGGAGGCTCTGCGCTTTCACGGGAGGCATGGACTGTCCCTATTGAGAAAAACAACCAGGTTCAGTTGTAATTTTAGCATCTTAAAGGTCCTATATTACGCAAAATTGGCTTTTGTGAACTTTTAGCCATGTTATAATGCTGTTATCTCCTAAAAAACATACCTAGAGTTGTGTTTTGTTTCATTCACACATGTTTGAGTAACCCTACATTATTAGTCTGTCTACATCTCCTAAGCTCAAAATGCTCTGTTCCAACTTGTGATGTCATCCAGTGGTAGTTTTCAAGTTAACAGCTACGTTTTAGCTTTAGTTCAGTAGAGATTGGCATTTCCAGGACTGAAATTATCCAGATGACTCTAGTGAAGGTGTGTGGAGTTTAAAAACAAGGTGAACCAGAGTGTAATGGAGCTCAACAGTGACCTCCTACCCCTCTGTTCTGGGTAAATGTTTCATTCACTTTTCCCATAGAAAAATGTATATTAAAAGTTTGAAAGCTTGCTCAGGGCTAATCAGCTTTGTCGTAACTAATAACCACACGAACCCTGTGTCTGAATCTTTATAAACTGCCTAATCTTGTGTTTCAATCATGCTTTCTGGACAACCACATTATGGATATTAGTTACGTCATACCTGGTTTGTCTTAGAACTCTTAACATTTGATTTTTTTAGTCCTTTTTTTTTTAGTCTCTGGGAAAAATGAATGGAAAATTTACTTCCAGAACACGGTCACCGTTGGGCTCCATATAGGCCCTTTAAATGTAACACCATAGGCTACACTACGATCAAGATGTTTTTTTTGTTTTTTTTTTTCTGTTCTGAAGTGGAGCTGGAGAATGATTAATGAATGTTATGATGTCACCTGTACATTTTTACTTATATTTAGACTGCCATGCACTTTTTATTCTGAAAATGCTATATTGGGTAAAAACAACTTAACATGTTTGATAAGTGTCGTTTTTGACGCTCTGACTCTTCTCTCAGCATTAATTCGCTCCCCCTTCACAGCGCTATCACAACACGATCGGTGTGCATCCCGCTAATGAAACTACAGGTTTGTCGAGTTGCTGTGTACGGTTTAGTGTCATGCTTTGTTTATTTATGGAGAACTGTCACGTGGGATCTGAACAGGGCCCGGGAGAGATCACTAAATTACTGAAACATGCATGGATGACATCTAGAACCTCTCCAGGCATGTTTTTGATGAGGGAACAACATTATAACATAAAAAAAAAAAATCTATTTTGCATAACACCTGCTCTTTAAATATAACTTTTTTGTCTTACGCCTTGTCTTTCTTGTTATTGTCCGGAGCAGTGTGTATCCACCCCTCTCTTTTCCCCCCTCTCCTCTGTGCTCGGAGCAAGGGGCCGCCGGGAGCCACTGAGCATGCCTTGTTATACTCTGACAGGGCAGACCGCTCCACTGAAATGCATGATGGGATACTGTGATGAGCAGGAGGACTGTGAATAAACATGGTTGATTTCTGCTCCTGCGTGTGTGTTTGTGTGTGTGTGTGTGTGTGTGTGTGTGTGTGTGTGTGTTATGGTGGTAGACAGTCTGTACCAAATTCACTGAAGCTTTTTATTGAAGCCTTGTGAATGTTTTTCCCTCCTCAAATATTCGGCAGTCCTCTTCTTGTGCTTGGGCGCTTGTATCTCCTCACTGCAGTGTCCCGGGTTCCCTCTCCCCAGACGACTCCTTCTCACCCTGCATTGTTTATTTACTTTACACCTATAGAACTGCGTACACTGGTTTTGTATAGAGACTATAGTTCAAAATTCATAACAATAAAACGTTTGATCTTTATTAGATTTGGGACAAGATGTCACCAGATACAATTGTCATGAAATTGTGTACACATGTGGATAAAAAAATAAAAAGGTTAAGCGCTGATGAGTTACATAATAAATATTATTTGCAATGAATCAAAAATTGTAAGGATATATTGTGAACCTAACCACAATCTTTTTAATATAAATTACATAAAAAAAATCTTGTCTGGTCCCACCCCTAATCAGTATCATTCTGAAGGGTCTGCAATTTGAAATTGAGCTGGTGGAAAGCGAAGACTTTGTTAAAATAAACATATTATTGGTTTATGGTTAATATGTGCAGTTATTGGTGCAATCAACATGTAAAGATGGGTAGAGTAGCCAGAAATGTACTCGAGTAAGAGTAATGTTACTTCAAAATAATATTAGTCAAGTAGAATTACAAAGTAGTAGTACAAGAAATTACTCAAGTAAGAGTAAAAAAGTACTAGGGAAAAACTACTATTGGAAAGAGTAACTTAAAGAGTAACTGTTAGGATGCATAAAAAAAAAAAAAAAAAAAAAAAAAAATAATAATAATAATAATACAATAATGGCAATGATAATAATGAAATAATAATATATATAATAATAATAATAATAATAATAATAATAATAATTTATAATTGTAATAATAATTCTTTATTATTATTATTATTATTATTATTATTATTATTATTATTATAATTATTATTATTATTATAATAATGTCTTTAATTGTTATTATTATTATTATTATTTCATATTGTCAACATTAATAATGCTTTTGTTACATGTAGTATTATGGAGACTTATTGTGGAAAGAGAGCTGCGAGTAAAAGTACTCTGAAAAGTACAATGTCTTTAAAAAGTTACTCAAGTAAATGTAACTGAGTAAATGTAACTGCACAAATCTCTGTCTTTTTGAAATACTGACCTGCATTTCCCATTCATAAACACATCTCAGTTTGATTTTATGCTAAAGTGCTATTCTATTAAATATATAGATAAACACCGCACATTTCTACACAATTTCACAGCATGTTTTTATAATTTTTCATTAACGGTAGAAGGCTGTTTTTGCTGTTTGCTGGGTGATTGTGTTGGGAGCTCCCTTGGTTCAGTCCAGTGGTTGTGTTAATTTAAATGGCAAGAGGATTCAGCTTGTGGCCAAAACACACTCAGCTCAAATGAAATGTATTCAGTCCAATCCAAACACGGCCTTTTGTATCGTGCGGGACTATTGTTGACTGTTTCCCGGGTGACAGAGATTAAATTATGACAAATTAGAGCCATGTTTTAAGCCAGGTGTGTGAGGATCTGCTCTACTTTATCCAACACACACATAACATGACATTTTAGGCAAATAAAAGGGTAAATATTTCTCAAAATATTATACAATTATAATTTTATGTTGACAATATATGGTTTTATTTATTTATTTTTTTTTTTTTTTTTTTTGCACCTCTTCAGATACAATTTCAATTTTCTGGTCTATATTTCTGGTCTATACTTATTTTTTTTTGCATTTATTTACTTAACTAATTTAATGTTAAGGCACACTTTATTGTCCCCAAAAGGGAGATTTGCCCTCTGCATTTGACCCATTCTTCAATACCACTGGGATAACCCCGTCAGGAGCAGTACGGTGCCTTGAGCTAGTCTTGGTCAGGACTAGGCCTATACCTTAATTGGAGATTTATCTCTATGGTGCATGTTTTGGGAGTACTGAGAAGAAATCCACCTACGCACAGGGAGAACATGCAAACTCCACACAGAAAGGCATGAATTACTTGATAATCGAACCCAAAACCTTCTTGCTATGGGGCGAGAGTGTTACTTATCCCATTCTCCTTTAATGTACATGCAAACTGTGCAGTAGAAAAGGCCCGAAAGTTACACCCCGAACCTTATTGCTGTGTGGTGAGAGTGCTAATTTTGCAGTAACCCCCCCTGCTCTCCTTCCATCCTTCCTTACTCCCTCCATCCTCACACAGCCGCATTCCTCCGCCTCATATGCCCCCTCTCCTCGTCATTTACCCCCTCCCCTGTTCCCCCCGCTCCTCTGCCCCGGCTGTGATCTGAACTCTGTGTGATTCCCTGACATAAGGCCTGCTGTGCCCTGTGCTCTGGAGCTTATGGCACAAAAGGCTGGTGTGCAAAAAGAGATGGTTCAGATAGAGTCAAACCTGTGTCAGACATGTGCTATTGTGTGTGCTGGACTGGGGCATGTAACTGTCTGACCACTGCATGTGTGGCTGCTGTTAGACGAGACCCTTACGCGAGTGAGGTGTTTAGAATTGTTGTGCACGCAGCGCGAACCTCATTTTAACAGGAAGCCTCTCAAATAGAGCTGCTAAACTGGGGAGTACCTGGAGGACTAAAGAAAATAGTTAATGAGAGCGGGGCAGGGCAGGGTCTGAAGGAATAGCGTGATTGGTCTAACGGGTATCCAGGTATTTAATCAGGGCAGTCTTTTGTGATGTCATCAACCACTGCGCTGGAATTACAACGCATTACCGCGCGGCTAACTGTCAAACTGTTGTGGCCCGCTATATTTTTGGTGCACATTTGTCCAGCATAACCTTAAGATTTAAGTAACGTTTATCGCTGGTATGCATGCTAATTTCGGCGCTAATCGCTGATATTAATAAACAATACAAAACACGTACTCTGATGTTACTCACGTGTGGTCAAGTAGTTCTCAGTTGCCAAAACAGCCCTGGTTTCTCATGGATCGTGATATCTGGAGACGTATATTTGAAGGCTGCGTGGAATTGTGTGACTTCCCAGATGAATATTACATTGCAGCAAAGTATTGACTTCTTTTGCTACTTGTCATTTTTTTTAGATAGGCCTCCAGTATTTTTAGGCTCTAATGTGCCTTGCGTAACTGTTTGGGTGGAGGGTTCATTGCCTGCGTGTCTCCTCTCTGTCTTATGATTGTTGTACCTTGAATGTTCCACAGTATCGTATTAAGTTAATCTATTCAGCAAGTATTCATTTTATTGCGAAAATAAATCCTGTAAACGATGCATTCTTGCTGTAAGTGGTATTGTCTCTCCACAGATTTGACTTAAAACTTGTCCCGATGCCATCATCTGCTGACTCCGTTTGTTTAATGCCATACTGTGGAACACTTCAGGCAAGGCAGTCTGCATGAATGAAACAAAACACAGCAGTATTAATAAAAACTTAGACTTAGACAAACAAGGGAACAAGTTTTGAAAAAGAAGCTCATGCATTACAATTTAAAGGACATGTATTATTCTGTTTTCTGAGCTATATTATAATATTATTCACTCATCAAAAACATACCTGGATTTGTGTTTCGTTTTATTCACACATGTTTAACACAAACCCTGCATATTTAGGCTGAGCTCTTCTCTCAAACAGAAAACACTTGGATCCACTTTGTGATGTCACATGGTAATACAGGAAGTGCTCCACTGTGTTTCCATACACGTTTACTAGAATTGTTTGCATGATTTCAGCCCTGGTATTGCTGGTGTTTGCTGAATTAAAGGTAAAAAATGTATTTGTTAACTTGAAAAATACCACGGCATGACATCACAAGGTGGAACAAAGCATTTTGAGCTTTGGAGATGAAGACAGACTAATAATAAAAGGTTACTCAAACATGTGTCAACGAAACAAAACACAACTCCAGATATATTTTTGACAAGTTAACAACATTTTTAACATGACTAAAAGCGCAAAAGAATCAATTTTGAGTAATATATGACCTTTAAATAACAAAATAAATGAATAGTCATAAAAAGCAGAAAAGTAGCAAAAAATGGTGGAACAGTTCTATTAACTAAAACTTTAACTCTATTTCTGACAGCGCAAAATATTTCGTGGTTCCTCCTCTTCTCACTGTAGCACAAAGACACAGTGACACATCATTAGACACTGCCTGCTTCCCTCTGGTCCACTTTCACTTATGTTTTATCTAAACTTGAGTGGGATTTTTCTCAAGCACTTTATTAGCTCCTTCAACTTTCCTACTTACTTTCTACTTCCCCTCATGTGAACTCAACAGAGAGACAAAAGTGAGGAACCAAAACAGCAAAATAATTGGCAAAGACTCGGTTGTGAGAAGCTGTGAGCAGTAATTACAACCCAAAGACAAGATGGCGGCTTGGCGTGGTGTGGAGTTGGACAGGGTTGTAAATGTGATGTGATTTTTTGTGATTTATTCAGACTGTTGATGTATTCAGTTGCGGTGCAAAAACAAGGCCCTCTGACTTTTCCTCTATCAATAATACAACGCTCTGAGAGATCGGAGCGGATCTTCTCGTGCATATGGAGCTGAGATGAGACCGAAAATCAACCACGGAACTGAGCTTTCAGTGACAACCTCGAAAGTACCACGCATTGTTTTTACTTTAGACTTCTGACAGGTCAACTTTTTAGATTTATTAGCGCTCGGCTTAATCCATCTGCATGCTGTGAGCTAGCACTGGACCATAGAAACAAATACATGTCTGTGGTAATTTATCAACATAAAATACATTATTCAAGGAAGCAGAAGTTTTACGTGAAGCTCAAAGACAAACCCGGGCGTTAACTATTCATGTGTTCATGCATTTATTTGGTATGATTAGTTTCAAGAGATGTATTTGAAAACGATTGGAGGTCCATTATTTTGAACGAGCCGTTGAAGTAACTTTCTGGAGGTGGAGCGTCACCTTCATGATTCTACGGAAACAGGAAGTTAAAAATACTTTGGAACATTCTACATGGAGATATAGTGGTGGTGTATTAGTGTATTTTTGGGCAGATTAAACTCGTGATTCACAAGTTTAATCTGTCATTATTTAAATACATTGTTCACTTTAGAGATATGTCATAGTTTTAAGAGCTTGTTTGGCAGGAACACGTCTTTAGTTGACCAAGAATTTCTTTAGTCTACTTCAGCCCTATGCCATACTGTGTAATATTATAGCCAAAGGAACAACATTTTGATGGAAACAAGCAGGAAGATCTAATTTCTCTCACCTCAGATTGACAGAGTTTAGTGCTTGGCTCATTGATTCTGCAGAAATCCTATGCGATTGCATTGGATTTATTTTCTTTTAATTTTTTTTTAATTACATTTTTGTTTCTTTTCTTTTCTTTTTATTTCATCTCATTTTTCTTTTCTTTTTATTTAATCTCATTTTATTTCATGTCATTTTAATTTTAATTTGTTTAATTTAATTTAATTTAATTTAATTTAATTTAATTTAATTTAATTTAATTTAATTTAATTTAATTTAATTTAATTTAATTTAATTTTATTTTATTTTATTTTATTTTATTTTTAGGATGAACCATGTGTGTCCCTGATTGACTAGTTCACCTCTCAGTCACTCTCATTTGAAAACGATGACTGGACTCACATCTTAAAATATTGAAGAAGTCTGTATTCGGATGCGAGGTAAAAAGGAGGAGGTCCTCTTCCAGGTCAAGACTTGAACTCTATCTGCAAATGGATGCTCGTCAGGTCTGGTTCAGTCTCGGTCACATCTACAGCCTGTCCATCCATAATTCTCCTTATATTTGACTTTGGTTTTTTTTTACCCCTTTTATTTATTTATTTCTGAAGCCCTCTGAGATGACTGCAGTTGTGATTTTGACCTAAAAATAAATTAAGTAAGTCAGGTTTGTGGAGATGCAGCTCAGACACATTTTCATTGTTTTCTGTGCATGGTTTAGCCAAAAACAGACGATAACGGACTAAATAAGACTTAAATAAATATCAATGTTCTCAGGTGGTGCCACTATAAGTTAGGTTACAGTAGAGAGGTGATCCCACTCACATACTGTTGTCACGATACTAAAATTTCATGCTTAATACTAAGGACAAACTAAGAAGAATGCATGTTTTTCAAGATACTTCTGAGCAATGAATATCTGAGCAAATAAAAGCTTTAATGTCATGCTGTGGAAAAGTTCCGTAGTGCATCTTTAATGTTTGTAACCTTCACACATACACAGATAAGCCCCTGGTGTACTGTACATGTGCAGAGTGATGGGATTACTGTAGAGTGAGTCATCCGTGTGCTGTTTGTCTCAGTCAAACCAGGATCAGTGTCACATCAGACAGATCTCCACGCACAACACACACTGTATTTATCTGTCTTTCTCTCTCTCCTCTCTCTTTGTCTTCTCCTCTTTCATCTCCATCTCTCCTTCTTCCTCCCGTACTCTTCCTCATCTTTCTCTTTTCTCTCAGTCTCCTTCTCCACCCCTTTCTTATTTCAGTCTGACTGCCTCCTATCCCTCTCTTTCTCCTCCCCATTTCTCCTCTTTCACCTCTCTTCTGTCTTCTCCTTCTCTCTCCTCTTTTTCTGTCTCCTTTTCTTCCACTTTTTTGTTCTCTCACGTCCTATCTCTCCATTTTTCCATGTCCTTATTTCTCTCACTTCCTCTCTTATTGGCCTCCACCTTCTTTTCTATACTGTTTAAGAGTCGTCGCTCTCCTAAGGTGTGCTTTGAGGTTTGATGCCGAACACCAACATGGAGGCTTATAGCTCCTGTATCACTTTATTTATTTTGTATTTCAAGTATTTCTGCAACATGTGTCTTTCCCCAATACAAATATATTGTATAAGCAGGTCTTAAACTCAAAATAAGTTGCTATGTACTATCTGCATCTAATTGTAAAGCATCTGATAAGTGATGTATAGTAAAAGTCAAAAGTAAAATCTGTCAGTTCTGGTGGACACTCCCTTATATCTATCCGAAGGGAGGGGCTAACTACACTGAAACTGGAAACAGCTATTGTTTGAAGTTTCTGTTTGTAGGTGTTGTAAGTGTGCACTGTCATACTTAGCACATTCATTCAACTATTTATGGGTACTTTCACACCTATTGGCATCCTGGCTAGTTCTATTGCTCTCTTTGTTTCCTTTGTTTCCTTTGTTTGCTTTGGGTCTGAGGGTGGAGTTATAAATGGAGTTAAAAAATAATGTCTAAGATAAGGATTGTCTTTCCCCTCTCAAATCAAGAGCTAAGATCTGTACGTCACTATCTTCAAAGGAGTGGTTAGATGCACTGAGATAGAGATGTACGGCAGACTGAGGTCCAGAGGAGCTCTTGCGACAGTGTTGGTACATTCTCTTATGAAGTGAGCCAAAAGTAAAATCTGTCAACTGGACAAAAAGTTGGAGTGAAGACTTTTCACTGCTCACCCACGCCGGTTCTTCAGTTCTGGTCAGATTGTTGGTGGACACTATATCTATTTGAAGGGAGGAGCTAACTAAACTGAAAATGGAAACAGCTATTGTCTACAGTTCCCGTATGTCGGTTAGATCTACTGACCTACACTAAGTTTTCACTGTGCCTGAGTCATACTTAGCATATTCATTCATCTCTTAAAGGGTGCTTTCTGTGATGGCAAAACTCCGCTCTGGTCTTTGAAAGATGTGAACAGTGCTTATAAACTGATTGCGGTGATCACTGCAAACGTTTAAAATGAACTAGTTCAGTTTTTCCTTTTTTTTTTTTTTTTAGGAAATAAAAATGAGACCTTTATGGAGGAGCTAGAATGAAACAGGACTTCACAAAAATACAGGTAATGCAGTTCTAGTGGAATCAGCTCCACCTAACTTCAAATTTGAATCTGAAATATGTGCACAAAAAAAAAAAAAAAAAAAAAAAGGTGGAGGTGTGTGTGCATTTTTTAGAGATAATTTAGTTTCTCACAGGTTGTCATTTGGGGTGTTTTCATCATTTGAGTAAGTTTAATTGATGATTTTACTGAGATGAGTAAATATATATAAGGAGTAAATATTTCAAATGTCAATGTGGTGGATGTTGCTCTGTCTGATCATTTCTGTGTCTTCTTTGACCTGTCTGTTATTCCCAAACAGAATTGTTGTTTGAAGGAGACACATAAATGATAAAACAGGTGGAATGGAAATGATGCACTTGGAAAATGCCTCATGTTCTAATGTTGATGACTTGTTGAACTCTGTGACTTCGAGTGTTTTGAATGTTCTGGACACCAATGCACTGATGAAGGTTAAAATGGTTAAAGATAAGCAGAAGGCGCCATGGAGAAATGATGGCACCGGAAAGGGAGTGCCGGAGGGCCGAGAGGGAATGCTGCAAGTCAAGAAAAGTTGTTTACCGACAGCTTATTAACTTTCTCCCAATTAGCGACTCCTTTGATGTTTTCCAGTCAGGTTTTTGACCCCACCACAGCACTGAGACTGCTTTTTATAAAGGTGACAAATGACATGATCCTGTTTGATCTGAGTGCTGTCCTGTGCGCAGGTCTCTGCACTGGCTTCCTGTGGCTCAGAGATTTTAAAGCAGCTCTGTTTGAGTTCTTTTCATTCCTGTCCATGGCCTAGCACCAAAGTCCATCTCCGACAGGACTGCATGGACCGGCCTCCTGCTGGTGCCCAGAGTCAGCACAAAACGTGACAAATCAGTGTTTCAGTCGTATGCAGCTAAAACCTGCAACAGTTTTCCTGAAGATGTGATGTTTAAATCCGGGCTCAAACTGGGTCTGTTTACCTGTACATATGATTGAATGTTGTTTATTTTATTCTGCATTAGTTTGATTAGTTTGTGTGATTTTAATGTCTTTCCTATTCTGTAAAGTACTTTGAATTGCTTTGTGTATGGCTTGCTTTACAAATAAACTTGCTTTTATTTCATAATTTTTTTGTCTGTAAATCAATAACAGAAGAGTCAGATCTCTTCTTTCTTCGAGGTCAGGTCCTTTCACAACCTCGCTCCTGATTGGCTCTTTGGTCGCACACTCAGAAGTCCAAATATGGAACTTGGCTCCAAATTAGCCCCTATAACCGCTAGCGTCGATGAGCTTCATTCGACAGGACTTGAACGCTTCGGGTTACGTCACACTCCCTCAGTCCACTTCTTTATACAGTCTACGGTCCCTCCTCTCGCTCTTACTTTTCTGTGTAAGTGGCCAATTCTCTCTTAATCTGTTCCGTCTCCTCTCCTTTTCCGTTCAGTCATCACTCCATCTCTGAATCTCCAAGCACAAATGAGCGTCCCGCAGGAGGGGGGCCGGTCCCATCGGCAAACAATGATCTGTAAAACACACTGGATGAGATGTAAAACAAGCGCGCCTCCTGGACCACCTGGGACGACCTGGGATAGTCAATTCAACGCACCACTTCCCCACATTCAGTCCATTTGTGCGCAGACTGCCGAGGGACGCTAGCACAAGGAACATTAGCTAAACGTGTGTGGAGATTGGACTGGGGATGTGCTTAAGGCTTTTAGCACTGCAGACAGGTACACAGGGGGACCTTCAAGAAAACATATTGTGCTTCTTCAGGTATTTAGTACTAAACTATAACATATGTGGAACAGTCTTTTACATTTTGTTTGTTGTAAGAGGCAATATTGATTTTAAAGTGGAATTAAAAACTAAATCTTTTTTTTTTTTTTTGCTGCTATATGCTGTATATATGCTGTATATAGTGTTGCATTGTCTACTGCTCCTAGTATTTTTATTTTTTTTAATTTATTTTAACAAGGTACATTTGCAGCTTTGTGGTAAAAAAAAAAAAAAAAGAATAAACGCCAAACACGAACAACAATCCACAACTGATGGGGAAAAGGGAGCAATATCACAGCACATATAAGCCCGGTCTTCTTTGCAATTCAGCAATCGCTCGACATAATGTGTATCTCCAAACATTTACAAAACTGCAACTTTTACCTCACAGTGATATTGTTCACAACTGCCTGGCCTCTCAAACGCCTCTCTGCTCCTGACAAAAGCCTCCATTTGAGCAGGGGAAAATATACATATACTTCTCTTTGCCTGCGTTTGTATCCTGCATGGTTTTCCCATTTCTTAAAATTCAAAAACAGGTTGCTGCATTTGCTAACATGGTACTATTTTACTTTATACACATTTTAATTATTATTTACACATTCTTCAAGTACTAACTTAGCATTTGGAATGAACTTTGTGTTTTCTAAGTTGCTTATTTCTCCAACATTTTTGGACTTTTTCCTCATAGGCGCCCCGTGAATGGTCAGTTTGACAGATTTGGTAGCTCTATCAGACTGATCACCCTGCTGTGGCGTGGTAGCCTCCGGAGAAGTGAGCCCCATGTGTGAGACAAGCTAAACGCCCCCTTGTCTCCGTTGATGGTCCATGTGCCCCACTTCCTGATTTCAGTAGCCTCTTATATCCATCTTTTGCATTAGTTCTCCTTTGTTCCTGCTGTTTCGCCCTTGTCCCAGTCCATGACATAGTTTCCACATTAGTCAGATATTGCAGACTTTAGGTTTTCTTGTATTGCCTTTTCTTTCTCAGATCTTGTTTGCTGTGTTATTGGTTCCTTCCACTTTTAGGTCCCTTTCTCCTTGTGCCTGTGTAATCCCTCAGTCGTCCAGGTCTGAGCCATAGTAAAAGCCAAAGTTAAATCTGTCAACTGGACAAAACGTTGTCGGTTGACAGATTTGTCTAGTTGACAGATTTAACTTTGGCTTTTACTCCTTTTCTCCTTGTGTTAAATGTTCTTCCCGTCTCCCCGATATGTGTTTTATTCTATGTTTTCTCAGACTCTCGTAAAGGACATTGCGCTTGTCTTTGTCTGGTCAGTGGTTGTCTTAGCTGGTGTGTGGTTTTATTATTGCATTGATACAAAAGGACAGGCTCAGGAAACAACAGCAGTATACCACACAAGCGCTCAGTTACATAGTGCACTTTATTGTTATTGTCCATCAAACACAAGTTATTTTTTTTACATCTGCTTCCAGTTGACACCCTTGCAACATTTGTCACAATATTTATTCATTTATTTCTGTGGTTGTTTTACATATCGCACAATCTGAAAGTAATTTCTTAAAGATTAGCATTTTTCATATTTCTCTTTCCTTTTCTCCATCTCTCTTTCTCTCCCTTTGTGTCCTCCCTCCTCCTTCCCCTCTATTCCCTACCCCCCTCACTTACCTCCTCCTCTCTGTTTCTACCGCCTATCTCTCTCTTTTTCCCTCTTTCTCTCTCTCTCTCGCTAAAATTTTTACTCTTCACTTTTTTTTCTCTTCTTTACTCTTCACTCTTTCTCTCTCATACTCTCTCCGTCTGACTTTTTCTCTTTCTGCTACCCTTCCTCCCTCCTTTCTCTCCCTTTACCACCCTGTCTAGCCTCCTCCTCTCTCCCTCTCACTTTTTCTCCTTCTCCGTTTCCCACCTCTCCCTGCTTTGTCCTTCTCCCTTTTTCTCTCTCTCCTCTCTCACTATCTCTCCCCCCTCGCCCCTAGTCCTCTCTCTTTTTCTCTCCCTCACTCCCCCTTCCTCTCTCTCTCTCTTTCTTCCCCCTCTCCTGGTCTCTCTCCGTCCTCTCTCTCCTCCATCTCCCCCTCTCTTGTTTGCGAAGTTATAGCGGCCTGACTTGCTTGTTTGTTGCCGTGGACGACAGTTGCCAAGGCCGGCTCCTGTTTATATGACTTATAGGGCTGAAGTTGTAAACGGCTCCAGAGCAGAATCGCTTCACTTTCTTTCATGATTAAATACACTACTTTTGACACTTTGCCTCGGCCTGGTGTCACCCAAACTCTGCATTATTTGTGTGTTTTGAAAGCTCCTCAGTGCCCTATGCATATGTATGTAAACTAGGAAGATGGGAGCGATACGCACTTCTAGCAAATGCAAAATATTGTGGTGGAAGAATAGAATAACTGTACATGGACTTTTGTGTTTCATTGTTTAGCTTTAAAAGTCTTATATTATGCCTTTTTTTTCTTTGGTACATCTTGAACTTGGTTTGTTTGATTAACTTCAAATAATGTGCAGTATCTCATTTCTGTGCAAATAAAACAGCATTGTTTCAAGTACAGAGGTAAAGCAGCTTAAATAAGGTTCAAATTAATGGTTATAAGTAGCGTTCTTTGTATAGTGGATCATATTTGAGCACTTAAATGATGAGAACAAGTAGGCATATTCAAGATTGACATTTTTTGAGCTTTAAACTATGTTAAATGGTCTCCTCCTCAAAAAAACATACCTGGGAATTTGCTTCATTAGCCCTGTTTATGAAGTCTTTTTGCTCAGAACATAAATCGCTCTGGTTACATGTTTACCCAGATAGTTGCATCACAGATAAAATCCAGGAGCTTTTAAGTCCTTAATCCGTCACTCGGATTGTTCTGAGCATTCTTGTGGTCAAATCGTGTGAACAGCTTGATTATATTTTTATTTTTTCATTGTTTTTTCAGAGTGCTGACAGCAGAGGGCGCTACATGCCGAAATGCCTCATTGGAATTGGAGGTGAAGTATACTTTACAAATGAAGACATTTATTTTAAATTAGACAATGTAAAACAGAGGTAAAGTCAATTCAATCTACTTTAAGGATGCGTGCACACGTGCAAACATCACATCTAAATGGGCCCTATACCCAAAACTAAACGTGGACAAGACCTGGACTAAACCAGGATTAGAACAGATCCAAGTATGAAACACATCCTTAAACATAAAGATGCACTTCCTTCCACCATTCCTCCACGTCATGACATCAGACACAGATAGTTTTGAGTTTGTGAGACGGAGATAGATTGAATCTTAGACTTCTCTGACATGTGAACACACTAAATCTTCTCCCTCAAATCAAACGAGACAATGGGACAATACTTCACTGTTAAAGAGATACAGGTGCAGTTTATAACACCTGTGTGAGCCTCAGAGCTTCAGTGACAGACACCTGTGACGACTGCAGGCTTTTGAAACTCACTACAACCTGCTGGCATGCTCTGGGGGAGGAGGGAGAGAGGGAGAGGTACTGACCCTATCCAGCAATACTACTACTACTAATCAAAAAGGCGCCCACGGCAACTTGTGGAATAAAGTGAATAAAGTTAAAATGTCCTAAATGCCAAGGCCTTTAACCTGGACTTGTATAGCTCTGCAGAAACATATTTAAATCCATTTTATGAGCACTTATGGCCTGAGGGATGTTCTGCAACTACAACCCATCTATGCACATCTACTCACTCCTCTTTCTTTCTTTCATCTATAATTTCTCTCTCATTTCTCTCCACCCCATTTCTTTTTTCCATTTTCTTTCCCCTTGTTCTCTCTCTCTTCCCCATCTCTGACCCTTCCTCCTTCCCTCCCCATACCCCTCTCTCATATTCCTCTGTCTCTCTCCTTCATTCAATCCCTCTCATCTCTCCTTTTCTCTCTCCCCTTATCTCTTGCTTCTTGTCTTTACTTCCCTTCATCTCTCCTCTTTCTCACCCTCCCTCTCCACCCCCATCTCTCCCACCTTTCCCCCTCTCCTTCCCTCTCATTATTTCTTTCTGTCTTTTTCCTCTCTTCTACTCCTTCTCATCTCGCTCTCTTTCTTTTTCTCTCTTCCTCTCCAGCTGGTTGAGTGAAATTCCTTCTTTCTCTCTACCACAGTTTTTAATACCTTAATCATTTTTTTTTTTTTTTTTTTATATGTCGCCCCTCCACAGATCTAACCTGTAATCTGGCCCATTTCAGGAGTAAAAAAAACAGCCCTATGACAGGTGGCAGACTCTCCTGCCAGAAAAAAGTTCAAATATGAGGTATTTCCTTCAACATAAACTCATAAAACTGTATTTTTCTTTGACACAAATAGTGACATACTGACAAGTGACATTTAAATATATCCGGGCTCACCTGGAGTACAGCTCCTGACGGGGAAGAGATTATAAAAATGGGTCAGATGCAGAGACTGGACTCACCTTTTGACAGTGGATTATGATCTACTCAAAACATGTACATTAATGGAACATATACTATTGAAAGTGAAAAGCTGATTTAATGGAGTTTGAGCAAAATGTATAATCACAAATGAATCACTGTAGTTTGTTCTTGATGTCGGTCCATTATTATTGGAATAGTCACATGACCCTATGCCTCCCAGAGTGATTCATTTTATATCGATAATTATTTTTGGAGCAAAATGGCGATATAAAGATGATACAGTCGACATGTTACTCTGCAGAAGACACACTAACAGAAGAGCCATAGTGAGAGAGCAGGAGTCAGTTTGAGAGGCTGCCATTTTCGTCCTCAAAATAAGAAATCTGTGTGAGAAAAAATGTATTTTTGGGAGGTAGTGGGGTATTTTTTATTATATTTTTTTCAGTCCTGTGCTGAAAGAGATATAACTTCCTACTATAACTTAATACACTAGAAAAAACAGTTTACTGAAAGTTATGAGTATAGATTTTTTAATGTTGATTTCAGAAATTTCAGAAACAAGATTTTTACAGGATAAAAATGATTTGACTGGGCATAGAAATGGGTGGGTCAGGAGTGCATTTTTTTTTATTTTTTTTTTTTTTTTTTTTTCTTTCTTTTTTTTCCAAATTATTATAAAAAAAAATAATAAAAAATAAAAAAATACAAAATAAAATAATAATAATAATAATAATACTAATAAGAATAATAAGAATATAAATTGAAATAAATTGACTGATTTATTTATTTTTGCTATGCTGTAGAAAATTTCAGGCAAAGCAATACAATCTCCATGGAGACAAGACGGCAATGTATCGCCCACCGGCAAAATTACGCAGTGTACCTTTAAGTGTAATTATGTTCTATAAATTTTCAGTTTTTTACATCGATCTTACCCTGATTAAATCCATAAATTTGGCATTGCGCCTTTGGCTGTGTCTCCTTTTGTGTGTTTGGGCGTATTTAAAGCATGGCCCCGATCCACTGTGGCGCATGAAACATTAACCACATCCAAATCATGTTTTAAAACTCCTGACTTATGTTCCTCTTCGTGACAGCGCTGTTCTTATATTTATAAACCACCTTTTGTTTTGGGATTTGAATTTCATTTTTAAGGCTTGCATTTGAGCGTATCCAGGTGCGCCGTCTTCACTGCAAAAACATGAACTCACTGCCAAATTCAGAATCTTTTTTTTTTTGTTTCCTCCACTCCCCTTATAGTAGTCAGAATGTACCCCTTCGTTCTAACTACTAGACGCATCTCCCCTCAATATGAAAGAAACAACACACACATTTAAAAACCTTTGGAAGCTTGCTATCATTTATAATGTTGTTCCCCTCAGGCCTGGAGAGGTCTCAGATGTCATCTATGTATGTCTGCATATTTTAGCGATCTCTCTCAGTCCCTTTTCAAACCCTGCTCATGGTTAACTGTAAGATTCTGAAACTATTCTTAAAGAGTAATAAAAGTGAGGGGAGACTCAGATTGTCAAAATCGAAATGTTACCATGTTGTTTTTGGTGAATTTCAAGACAATAAAAGTTAACATGGTGATCTTGGAGGTGATGGTGGTGATGTTATGTGTTAGCGGTTAATATCCCATAAAACTAAAATCTATCTGTGTCACCTCTTTAATTAATTTGACTTTGTAGCACTACATTAAATAACTTCTTTCAAGGTCATTTGAGAGGGTTTTATTTCTATAAGTTTTATTCTTTAAGCTAAATGAGCCGCCAGTAGGCTGAGACGCCTGCACATACTAAACCAAAAAATAAAAAATAAAATCTGAATTTAAGTCAATGCAACAATTTTGTTTTCCTTTTTTCCTTGTAATAAACACTTTTTTTTTTTAATCATTTCATACATTTTATTTTTACAGCACAGTCATTTGTTAAATCTGTGTGTGTGTGTGTGTGTGTGTGTGTGTGTGTGTGTGTGTGTGTGTGTGTGTGCGTGTGTGTGCGTGTGTGCGTGTGTGTGTGAAGACTGAACTGAGCCTACTGTCCCAAACTCAGGGAATAATCATTAAAATTACATGACACCATTTTTTTTTGTCTCTTCTGGATCTCTGCTCTTCACTGCGGCCTGTCACTCAACTCTCACCGTGTGAACGACTCCAGTGCGGTTGGAGCAGATACCATGGGATTTAAAGACAAAATGAAAAATAAAAAGTATAAAAATGCAAATACTAAAATTGGTGACGTTATTATATAGGAGGTGTGTGTTTATAACTAAGTCTGGTCGGCATCCAGGTACAGTGTGGCCGAACATAAAAAGTATATAAAAATGCATATAAAATGGTGATAACATAATAAAATAAAGGAAAATAAAATAAAACAAAACAGAACAAAACACCAAATGAATTATGTAATTAAAAAAAAATATCAAACAAATAAATGTAATTGTTAATAAGTATATATTCATTTCACAGACAACTACAGCCTTTGACCACAGATTTCTAATTTCATAAAATGTGATTATTAAGATACATTTATAATATTATTTTTTTATTACATTTAATTTTATGAATTGACTCAATATAAATAAAACAAGCGCCAAATTCTGCTGCCCATTTTATCCTCCGCTCCTGCTTCACCACGGCGATTCCTTCTCTTCTCCCTCTTCCAGAATCTGTTTCTCTCCTCCGCTCCCTGACCTTCCTCCTTTCCTCTCCCCCTCCCCTCTCTTTTCATAGCTCCTCCTCCTCTTCACCCTTTTCCTCTCCCTCCCTCTCTCTCTCTCTCCTCCACCGCACTTCTCCCTCCCCCTTTCTCTCCCTTTTCCCCAATCCCTGCTCTTCTCTCCCGCTCTCGCTACCGCAACATTCTCTTTCCTTTTCTCTCTACCCTTTTCCTCTCCCTCCCTGTCAGTCTTTCTCTCCCCTCCACCCCACTACTCCTCTCCCCCCTCCTTCTCTCCCCTCTCCCCTCCCCAACCCCAACCTTCTCATCATTCCTTTTCTCTCCACCCCCTTTCGTTTCCTTTCCTTTCCCCCTCTCCTCTCCTTTCCCCCCCTTTTCTCTTCTGCCCCTCCAAACCTTCCCCTACTCGTTCTTTTCTCTTTCCTCTTTCCTCCCCAACCTTCATCCTTTTCTCTCCTCTCTCCACCTCCAAGCCTTCCCTCTCCTCGCCCCCTTTCTGACCTCCACCTCCTCCTCCTCCTCCCTCGTTTTCTCTCCCTCCTCCCCCCCTCGTGTCACCCGGCTCCTCCGCACCTGCTCCGTGGGCCTTATGTGACAGGGGCTGACAACTTGCTCTCCGGCCCTTATTCCCTCCCATGCACATTAGCACTGACAGCTAAGTTCACGCGTGTAAGTCTGTGCCCACAACTCCACTGCTCCAGCTAATACCTGGGCTACAGTCTTCCTCACTTTCCTCTTCCTCCTCTGCTCCTCCACAAACTTCCATAAGTTGCTCTATGGGCTCTGTGTGTCTAATTACATGTCAAATTTGCTGTAGGCCAACTCATGTACTGTCCTCTATTAGGGGCTAGCGCTGTCCCACCCAGTCAAAATGTCACCTGTGTAGCCTGGCGCACCCTTAGCCCCCACGCACACACACACACACACACACACACACACACACACGCACACCACACACACACGCACACACACACACACACGCTCACAGCCATTGTCTAGCTGCTATATGTCACGTTATGCTAATAATCGCTCTTTTGGGGAGTGGGAGTTGATAGCTTGCTCCCCTATACTTTAGTCCAGTCCAGGTAGAAGTTGGTCCAAGATATTTTTAGACTTTTATTAGCTACCCGAACTTGTCGCAAAATAGGCCCGAAAATATCCTAGGTTAAGTTTGAAGGTTGAAATAGACTTAAGAAAAATCAGAGGATTGACCCGCTTGAGAGCTAAGGTCCAAAATGTATTCATGCGTTTACAAGATGGCCGTCGCAGTGGGGGATTTGCATGTTTTTTTGGGGGGAGAAGGGTCTGTCGTAGGACTCGAGTCGAAGTCCGAAAATAAAACAGGAGACAGGAGTGGAGAGTAAGTGGAGACACTAGGGAAGTCTGTGGAGTGGTGGTTATGTGTGTCACTGTGCAAGAGGTCAGACGCTTTGTATATTTGCAAATAAGAAAACCTACTGACCAGTGCACGAGACAAATCATGCATGACAGCTAGATTATTTATTTATTTGGTTGTTACTTCATTTTGTTTTGTCAAGGGGCTCCCACAGCGGCCACAAGCAAAACCAGTGCTGCGCTTTGTTAACATCAAATAAAAACATCTAGCTACAAAAAAGAGAAAAAGAAATTTTGACCGTTTTCCATCGAATTATTGCGTTGTTCCAAGGTAAATAATTCAAATAATTTAGAAGTTGATCTATTTAAAAATAAAAGCTGCACCCGGGGAGGACAAAGGGACCGAGGACCTCACACTAAGCGTCAGATTGTCTGCGTATCCTCAGTGGTACAGCTCTGCTTGGCTCAGTCTCGTTTTTGCATTTATGCCTCTTTCCACTCAGTTGGATATCTTTGTTCTTTGCCAGATCCCGCTCCCTGAACCTACACCGCTCCTCCATCTCCAGCCCAGCTCTCCACGACCGGTACGAACCTCTCACCCTTCGTCTCAGTTCACCTCGACCCCCTCGTCTCTGACCCCGCCCATGACGCGCTCGATTCGCATTCTTAAACTGTTCTTATATGTTTTAACGCTGTAAAACCCCTCACCACACACTTTATACACTTTTCTCAGACAGGCGTTAACATTTTCTCACATTTCTCTCTTGTTTAAACACTTTCAAAGTTCAAATCTTTGTAGGCGCCTTTGTCGGTGCAGAACGTTTCATCGACTTTGTGGGTTTTGCAAACATACAGCACTTCAGAGTCACACTGTGATCCAACATTTATGTAAATTCACACATTCTGTACTGTACAGGAGACACGGCACAGAAGAGACTGATGGACAATGGTCTACAGTCCCTCAGCCAATCAGGACGCAGAACACAATGCACGTTCACACACTGTAAAAAATCCACAAAATACAAATACTTGATGTTGGAAAGACATATACATACGTTTTGTAGTAGTAGGAGTAGTACTGGTAGTTAACAGTAAGCTGAAGTAGTAGTGATAGTAGTAGCATCGTTTTAGGAGGCCGTTATTTCTAATGTTTTACTACATTCATTTGTAATAGTAGGAGTAGTAGTAGTGTAAGCAGTAAGTTGTAGTAGCAGGTTTAGTAGTAGTAATAAGCAGCAAGCAGTGGCTGTAGGTGTAGTATTTAAGTTTTTAGCTGCTACATTCTCGGTTGCATCGTTTTAGGAGGCCGTTATTTCTCATGTTTTACTACATTCATTTGTGGACATGCCAGACTCCATATATTTATCCAGGAGAATAAGAGTAATCGTCTGGATATAAATGTATTAAACATTCAGCCCTGTGGCTCCACATACGAGTCCTGGATGTAATACTCAATTATGCTAAGTGCCCATAATGTAAATCTCTGTATGTATATATAGAACAAAAATATAAAATAGACTTACCAGTGCATTTTATTACACAAGGGACAAAATAACAATGACAATACAATAAAAAAAAAAAAAAACAAAACAACAAAAAATTCACTTTAAAACTAAAATGTCTTCTAAAAATTCAGTGTAGTAAAAAATCTGGCTTAGATGTGCATTATATAACTGATAACTTAATGTATAACTTGTGTGTCCGCAACTTGCTTGTAATTTTAAAGACTTGTCTGGAATGTTCCACAGTGTGGCATTAAACTCGTCCATCTCCATGGAAACAGCAAGAGACAGTCAGTGCTCAGAGACTCTTAAAACTTCAAAATGTTACAAAGAAAGAGAGAGTGATATAGAGAAACTGGAGGGATGAGACCGAAAGAAAGAAAGTGCAGAAAGTGGAGAGACAGAGAAAAAGAGAGAGAGAGAAGAGAAAGAGGAGGGATGAAGAGTGAGACACAGAGAAAAAGAGAGAGACAGAGACAGAGAGAAAGAAAGAGAGAAGGGGAGAGACAGAAAGAGGAGGGACAGCGGGGGGGAGAAGTGAGAGAAAAGAGAAGGGGGGAGAAAGTGCAAGCGGAGAGTGGAGAAAGTGGAGAGACAGAGAGAAAGTGAGAGAGAAGAGAAAGAGGAGGGACGGAGAGAGAGACGGAGAGAAAAAGAGAGAGACAGAAAGAGAGAGAGAAGAAGAGAGAGATAGAAAGAGGGGGAGAAAGTAAGAGAGAAGAGGGGGGAGAAAGAAAGTGCAGGTAGAAGAGAGAGAGAAAGTGGAGAGACAAAAAGAAAAAGAGAGAGAGAAGAAAAAGAGGAGGGATGGAGAGAGAAACAGAGAGAAAATGAGAGACAGAAAGAGGAGAGACAAAATGAGAGAGCGAAAGAGAGAGACAGAAAGATGAGGGACAGAGAGAGAGTGAGAAAGTAAGAAAGAAGAGAAAGAGGGGGGGAGAAGAAAGTGCAGGTGGAAGAGAGAGGGAAAGTGGAGAGACAGAGAGAGAGAGAGAGAAAAGACAGAGAAGGGACAGAGAGAAAAAGAGGAGGAACAGAAAGAGAGAAGTGAGAGCGAAAAAGAGAGATACAGAAAGAGGAGGGACAGAGGGGGGGAAGTGTGAGAGAAGAGAAAGAGGGACAGAGAGAGAAAGAAAGCGCCGTCGAGAGAGACAGAGCAGTAGAGGAGCTGTGCGGCCGATAAGAGTGAGTGACAGCTCCAGTTTTCATCTGAAATCACAGCTGTTTATTTCCTCCTCTGCTCTGGACTCTGAAGGCTCAAAGGGCCACGTGGAGGTACGCAGGTGGAGAAAGTACTCTGCAAAACTTATAGATTATTTGAAGTTAATTACTGCAACTTAAAGTAAGTGACACCTATGTCTGCTGCAGTCTTCATATCTCTGAGTGGAGTGAGACTTTAACATTTTGAAGATATGGAAGATTTTGAAGTGTAACCAAAACTAATGTCCTGTTTTTGTTTATTTTACAGACAGTTTTTTTTTACAATTTTATATGTGGTATTTCGGTTGAGGTGAAGCAATTTCATACTTCAACATATACTGTGTAACTTTCTGTTGGAGGTCCACTTCTACTTTGTCTCCATGGAGATGTTAGGGCTTTACCTGTAATGTTCCAATATGGGAGTAAACTGAACTATTTTGCATTTATGCATTTACACATGTTTTTATTGCTCAAAATACCTCGAAAAACATCCATTCTTCTAACACGCCTCACCACAGACCTGACCTGTAACTCGGCTTGTTAACGTCACCTGCTTGTTCTAGGAGATAAGTTTAATGTCATAACGTGGAGCATTCAGGGTAAAGCAGTAACGTCGCCATGGAGACGCGCTGGTGCCAGACACTCCAGTAGAAAAGTGACACAGTGCAACTTCACTTTTGAGAAACGGTAAGAAAAGAAACGCAGTCTTTCGCATTAATAGTAGCACACTTGATAAAATGTGTGATGATGTGTCGCTTTGTTGAGTTTTGGAGACTTTTTGACCCCAAAACAAACCAACTGGAACTGTGTCTGGAGAAATACAACTTTTATGTGTCAACAACTTTTATTTTCTTTTTCTTCCAGTGACAGCAAAAGTGTTTCTGTTTACTCATCCCACGATGTTTCATGAGCTACCATCTGGTACATATGAAACCTGTGTCATTATTATCACGAGTGCAGAGGTGGCTAGTACTTACCTTATTTTCTGGACTATAAGTTGCACTTTTTTCATAGTTTGATCAGGGGTGTGACTTATACTCAGATGCGATTTATATGTGAAATATATGTTTTTTCTTCATTATTATGCGTTTTTTGGCTGGTGCGACTTATACTCCCGAAAATATGGAGTTACATTTACTTATAGAAATTGTGTGTTGGTTACTCTTTCCACTGTGAGTAAGTGAGTGACAAAAGCTTTATGTTGATGATATGAAATGATCATTTGAACAACATGAACATTTGTGTTTCTTGCACCGCTTTTTCAAATATGTTTTTTTTTGCTCATTTTCTTGTCTATTCTTAGAAAATACCAGGATTTGTGGATTACTTATTTTTTATTACATTAAATTGACTTCAAATTGTTGCCTCCTGACAGTTACTTACTTACTTTAGTAGTAATACTGTACTTTAAAAAAAAAAATCTTACTTGAGTATTTTTTTGGTCCACTACTTTGTATTTCTACTTGAGTAAGGGTATTTTTAAGTAATGTCACTATTACTTGAGTACAAGTTTGGTTACTCTAAAGACATCTGGGACTGTGCAATGACAGATTTTTTTTCTACATGCTTATGTACATGCTTATACTCTAGGTCAGTGGTGTCCAAACTATGGCCCGGGGGCCAAATGCGGCACTTCAGTTGAACTGGCCCAATTGATCATAATCAGTACTTTTACAGCTAATTTGATTAATTCTACCAATATAACCTAAATTACATCACACTGCATTGTCATACAGACCTAATATTAATATTTCAAGCCTTATTTAAAGTATGAAGTCAAAACTATGTTAAATGCACCATCTGAATTATCCACTGTATTGACCACTGTGGCCCTCCGTGTTGAATATTTTTCAAAATATGGCCCTCTGTGAGAAGAGTTCGGGCACCCCGCTCTAGGTCTTTTTACTCAAGAGGTCTACAGCCAATCATCTGTCAGGAAAAGCAGGCATTACTATACTAACTGTGTTAAAGCAGTTATATATACTGTTATGCAAAATCAACTTTTAGAGAGTTTAACCTTCTCATTTACCCTCTCAGAGTTGTATTTAGCGTGATTCATGCCTGTTTGAGTCATCTTTATACTCCTCAAGGTGTCATCGCTCGGATCTACCCTCGTTTTCGCCTCCACCGGCAAACGCCCACAATATGTCGTCTTTAAGTGGCAATCATTACAAGTCTGCATTGTTTATCTTAATGAAATTTATCCTGATAGACATTTTTTATTTGGTAAGAAAAGTAAATAATAAGAACAAATATATGTAAATTGTGAATAATAAGTCTGAGACAATTATGTGTTTGTAAAATTGTTTACATGCATTGAAAATAAATAATTCATGTTAAAACTGTTACATTTGCTTATGTTTTAACTAGACTATATTAAACTCCAAATGCTTTACTTTGCATCACCGTAGACCCCAGTGTACTTCATATTTGTTTGCTGTCTTTCTACTTGAAGAGTTCATTTGCAGCACCATTTAAAAAGTGATTCGAGGCTTGCATTTACTCTTTGTATAGAAATGTTTCCCAAAGTCAATTTTTTTTTTTACTACGCTTCTACTGCTAAATATTATTCCATCCCTCTTTGATAAAATCCTATTTGACCTTTTTTTTTTTTTTTTTTTCAACATAATCATTCTTGGTTGAGTGGTCAGATCCACTGGCCCACAAGTTGGCCTATACCAGCTCCATATATGCTCTATGTTAAGCAAATGTTTTATCTATGTTATAATGCAGTTTCCTCATCAAAAACCTACCTGGAGTTGTTCCACCTTGTGATATCAATACAGGAAGTGCTCCATTGTGTTTTAAAACTCATACACCTTCACTAGAATCATTTAAATTCTTCAACACGCAGATGATATTAGAAGCTTTCTGTGGCAAACTCAACTTAATAAAAGGTAAAACTATCCTCCATTTTTTTTTCCTCTTATATAGGGCCAGGTCGTAGGGCAGCAGTCTAAGCAATGACTCCCAGACTTCCCTCACCCCAGACCAGACAGCTCCTTTTTTTTTTTTTTTTTTTTTTTTTTAAGGTTAACAATTTAAGGTTATTTTATTATATTGTAGAGTAAAGCAGTTCAATTGAGGCTAAGCTCTTCACTCTAATGAACACACAAAAGTAACTTAATGACATCACAAGGTTGAACAGAGCATTTTGAACTTTGGAGATGTAGACAGACTAATAATGTGAGATTACTTAAACATGTGTGAATGAAACAAACCACAACTCCAGGTCTGTTTTTGAGGAGGTAACCACGTGCCGGCATAACTAAAAACTCACATGAGTCAGTTTTGTGTAATATAGGACCTTTAACAACATTGCGTTTGCTTTGCTTGTTAACTTTTCTTCCTCATCCTTCAAACATATAGGTTATTTTCATCGCATACGAAGTGAAACTTTTGTGCCGAGGTGTATTTATGTTGAAAGTTTCCATAGTGCAGACTGAGGTGCAAAGTTTGGGTGCGGAGCTTTGGGTGAGTTAGGCGTATCTTTTGTCTCTGGGCTCCGGTTCAGGGCTGTCACACTGTCACCACGGAGACTGTGGAGGCCAGATAGAACTGTGAGGATGGAGGGATGTAAAGAGAGAGAGGGAGAGAAAGGGGGAGGGAGAGAGAGAGAGGATGGAGGGAGGAACAGGAGAGAGGTAAGAGGAAAGAAAGAAAGAAAGAGAAGGGATTGTGGAGGCCGGTGTGATTCATACAGAAGGAGGCATGTAAAGACAGAGGGAGAGAGAAGAAAGGGGAAGGGAGGAGGGATGGAGGGAGAGAGAGAGAGCGGAGGGAGAGAGGAGGCCAGAGGGAACAATAACGAAGGGAGCATGTGAAGAGAGGGGGGTGAGGGAGAAAGGGAGGGGACTGTGGAGGCCAGAGAGAACCCATAAGGAAGGAGGGATGTAAAGAGGGAGGGGACTTTGGAAGCTGCACCAACACAAAGTCTATACAAAGTCTCATTGTTGCCGACAGACCAGGCAATGTTTTTTTCTGTTTAAGAAAGAGGGGTCAGGCTCATCAACCTCCCTCTGCGAAAGGTCTGTCCCAGGGCAGTGAAGAAGAGAACTCAGTGGTCAAACTTATAAGGGAGACAATGTGTTTATAGTAGCAGCTGTGGTTGTATCCTCCAGTGTGTGTGTGTGTGTGTGTGTGTGTGTGTGTGTGTGTGTGTGTGTTTGTGTGTGTGTGTGTGTGTGTGCGCGCGCGTGTGTGCGCGTGTGTAGGTTCAGAGAGTTTGCCCGTTCTCCACATGAGCTTTGTGCAGCAGTGGGACTCGGTCATGTCCTTTGTGCTCTCCTCTGAGGGGGCCCTCTGCAGGCTGGTCCTTGTAAGACCAGAACAGGAGCTGGGTTCACTGCAGTGGGTCAGACCTGTTCTGCTGTCTCCAATTTCAGATTCCTTACAGAATTTGTGGCCACATCCACCGCAAAAAAAAAGAAACAAAAACACACATTTACAAAAGAGTCTTAATTTTAAGGTTTTCATCAAAAAACTCTATCTGTCGTTCAATTGCAAACCTGTATGAAAGAGCTGTGAGTCTCCATATAACACTTAAGAATGATAACTGAGTGTCCAAAAATATATGCATGTAAATACTAGCGATGTGACAAATTAAGGGTTTGTGAGAGCTAGAAACAGATTATATTAATGTTCCTACTTCCTCCTTTCAGGTACATCAGCATTATGGTTAGACAAGACTGTGCGTGAGGGAGAATTCCTTTAAAAGGTTACAACAAAAGGCCAGAAAAGTTATAGCTTTACAATCTTACAAATGCCAAAACAGAAACGGCATGTTCCTAATAAGTAAACAACATTAGTATAAGATTTCTGCAGATACTGACCTAATAGGACGCCATAGTGTAACTGTATCTCACGGGTCTCTATGGGGGGAGCTCTCACCACCTCTCACCTGGAAAAAACAGCCCTCACAAACAGACACTTTACTCCTGTGGCTGCGGCACTTTGGAATATATTGCCGTGTTTGGATACGGAGCAGAGCATAGCATTAGCATACTTTACCGCGTTGACATCTTTGAATTGTCAACAGCCTATCCATCAGTATAAGCTAGCCTAGCCTTCTCCTTATCCACAAAAACACATGCATGCCATAACAGTGCATATCTGAGGCTCGCATGTCCACCCACAGTCAATATTCATGTATGGATATCCCAATGCATGCAGTGCTCCTCGTCAATCGCATGGGCCCGTGTAGCCATATAGACCCGTGCTTAAGTCCTCACTAATGCAATATTAATAACATCATTTAAATACACCTATGCATTATGCCTATGCAGTAAACTTATGGACCAGTTGGGTAAATAAACTAGCTAAATAAAAACTTTTTTTGTTTGTTTCTTGGTTTTGTTACATTCTAAAATGATTCTTGTGTGTATATTTAGAATTCTTAAATTATTAATGTATTGCTTGAATTGAATTTAACGTATGGTTGATCCAATCCAAAAAAAAAAAAAAAAAAAAGTTTATTAAGTTAAATAATAATAAATAAATAAATAAAAAATCTGGTTAGAAAAAATAGAGCCTGT
The DNA here is from genome assembly GCA_019594935.1 of Periophthalmus modestus. Classification (NCBI taxonomy): domain Eukaryota; kingdom Metazoa; phylum Chordata; class Actinopteri; order Gobiiformes; family Gobiidae; genus Periophthalmus; species Periophthalmus modestus. The sequence goes on along the minus strand of JAIEZT010001373.1, from coordinate 14,035,148 downwards.
AAAAGTCCTGTAGATTTATTTAATATAACATATTTAATATTAATGTTATTATCTATTTAAACAGTATATTTAAGTGTCCCCATTGTGAAATTATATATTTGTGCCTTTACTTTGCACAATTTCCCAAATCTCTAGATACAATTATTATTATTTATTATTATATTCTACATACAAGATCTCATGATTGTCTACATCAAAAAATTGGCTGTGTTAGAACTGAAATGGGAGAAAAAAAAAAAAAAAGCTTTTGGTTATTTTATTTCCCAAACGTATTTGCAAAACTGGATTCCCTGGTGCCACCAATTTTATTAATCTGATGAACATTTATAATCACACCTGCACCTGTTTCGTTTGTTTTTGTTTGTATTGTTCTGTATTTTCACAGGGCACTCACGGAAAAAAGTCTGATACTCTCACTGGACTCTCTCTTTATAAATACAGATTAATGAAAAAATATGAACTTTTTATCATAAGAAACTGTTCTGATTGTAATTAGTGACCTATCAAATTACCTTTAATGCGATTCAGTCCTAACAGCTATTGTCGTTAGCCCGCTTTACACTGCACACTGACGTTTTGTGTGTGCTGGTAGATAGTATCCTTGCGCCCTCTGCTGGTGTTTTGAAAGACAAAATTATTGATAACATTTTTCTGTTATTTTCTTTTACTGTTTTTATGCACACATATACATTGTCATTATGTTATACATGCTAACATTAGAAAAATATAACTTAAAATCAATGCATATTATTCCTATATAACTCAACATTATAGATCTGCGTCGCTCCTTTAATCTATATTTGTGGACCTTAAACTTCTCCGCACAAGATAAAAGCTATGCCCCCCATTTAAGTGCCCCCTTTTTTTTATTGATGGATTGATTTCTACTTCCTGGTTGCGAGTAGCCTACATAAATACACATAAATCTTGTGTAACACTGACTTAAACCCCAAAAGCTTTCCTATAGTCCCCATAAATCCTTTGAGTACGATGTTTATCTTGTTTTCGGAAATATCTCCCAAATTAAAACTCAAAATTACAAATGAAAAAAGCACGCAGAGGGAGAGAGAGGAAGGGAGCACTGTCCACATGAGCGATGCCGGGCTAAAATGACAGAGGTATTAGCAGTAACGATCCAGCAGACAGATGATGCTGCGGCCGATTCAATTTAACATCTACATTAGCCGACTGATGCGATTTACACGCGCACGCTCATCCCCCGACACATGTGCACGGCCCCCGGCAGAAACACAGAGGCAGAGGCAGAAGCAGAGGCAGCTCAAAGGGCCGGAGCACGTGAACGAGGCAGGGGACGTATGATTATAACAGATGGAGAGAGGGTAAAGAGTGTCTGTGACAATTATCGGTTTTGTTTTGTTGGGTTTTTTTTTTTTTTTTTTACATTGTAAGAAAATTATTAATAATTGAAATTCTTATTTTTATTATAATTATTTGTAATTATACTCAATGCTATTAAATACACACTTTTATTATTATCTACGCCATTCACTGTATAAAGAAGTGGACTGAGTCATTGTGACATCACCCACAGCGTTCGGCTCCAGTTAAATGAAGCTCATCGAGGCTAGTGGTTTATAGGAGTGAATTTGGAGGCAAGTTTCGTATTAGGATTTCCGTCTGCGAGTATCATAGCAACCCAACATGTTACCGACATGTTAGTGCCATATAAACCATCTCACAGTCTGAGGACTTCAGGGACCGAGCCCAGAGTCAGGACTAAACATGGAGAAGCAGTGTTTCAGTTTTATGCAGCTAAAACTTGGAACAGTCTTCCTGAAGATGTGAGACAGGCCTCTACTTTGACAATGTTTAAATCCCGGCTCCAAACGATTTTGTTTAGCTGTGCATATAACTGAAAGGTTTTTATCCTGCACTTTTCTCCTTGAATGTTAATTTTATGATGATTATTTGATTGTTTTGTTTTGTTGTATTGTGTTTTTAATGTCTTTTTTTATTTTGTAAAGCACTTTGAATTACCTTTTGTACAAATTGAGCTATACAAATAAACTTGCCTTGCCAAAGAGTCATTCTGTGTTGGCTTGAGTTATGGACAAAAAAGAAAAATTTAAATCCCAGGATCACGTAGAGCGGGTTAATACGAACATTTTGACAGCAGCAGATACAGAGAGAGGGGCCAGTTTTCCAGTGTGAATTGGAGCCCGAAGCACAGCCCATGCTCACCTCCTATTTGGAGCGCGGCAGCTAGCAGGTTAGCTACGTCCATTTACATGTACAGTCTATGATCTAGACCAGACCAACTTATTTTTTCACTGAGGACCACCTCTTGAAACATATTCAAAGTGTAGGATGATTTTGCAGTAAACGAGGCCATAGTCTGGGCACCGCTGATCTAGACTTCACCGAGTTTAAAGAGCTGCCATGACAACTGAATTTCTTTACTTCGAGATCAGTAAAGTTCTGTCTTATCTCGTGTCAAAGAGTTATTTTGCCTCTTGAATATTTTAATTTTGCGAGATGTATCTGAAATGTAGTTTTTGAGCATTTTGTTTGTTGTGTTTTCTTGAATTATAAGATATGCTAAATCAGTTGTATGTTAAATTAAAATATCTACAACAAAATGATTGAATATTAGCGAAAGCACAAGGGGACAATATAAAATAATAATAATAAGAATATATTTGATTTGCTGTGGTCCTAATCGAGCCTCCATTATTAGGGTTAGGGTCAGGTGCACATCTATGAGCTTTCCCTCACTGCTCCTTGCCGTTCATCCATGCTCACTAATTAAAGCAAGTATACATCCTGCGTTCTTTAGTCCTATAGTGTTTCCCTATAGACTGTGACTGACAGTGTCTGGGGAGTCTGTGAATCACCGGAACTGAGACGTGTTCAGTACATTCTGGTTTATGTAAACATTGTCTGACGGTTTGACTATCCATGCATTTCAGTAAGAATTAACAACACAATATTGTTTTCAGCTTCTACATAAATGCTATTATCATTTTTAGTTAACAAAAGAAAAAATCTAGATGACATTTTAGTCATTTTGTTTTTCATTTGATTTGTTTTAGCAGACAGTAAAGTACAGTGCTCTGAGACGTGGCTTTGAGCAATTTCTCTGAGTAAAGTCCTGGTTTGAACATGGTTTTGTTCTGATGTTGGACTTGGTTTGGTTATAATACTAAAATGTCAAACTCAATTTTGATAGTAAGGAATAGACTTGATACTCTGATTCTGATACCATGATGACATAAATAATAGTACTTTTTATGTGATCATGTGGTCTTATATCTGTGTCATCCCTGAGTTGTCTGGGTAGGTTCCATAGTGGTCCATGGGTGTACACTAGTCTATGTGTCTAATACTTGTTCTGATACAACTCAAGATCATTCTAAAGCTATTCAGGAAAGCTTCATTTCTGTCCTGTGAATGAGACACTTTTTAAGTATTGATACCTGCTCAAACGATCTCGTAACACTTTTGATTCTAGTTTTAGTATTGCTTTTGCTTGTCAAATCCAGAATGATATCTCTGTATTTTTTATACAGATTGATATGAGTCTGGTCTCCACCTTCTCCCTTGCGTCTCAAGCCAAACGTGGTCGTGCAGTCGGATCTGTTTTTTTTTTTTAGTGACCTGTGATTTACAAATAAAATCTAATCTGCGATGTTTTCCAGCCCCCTGTGATATTTTTTTTCCTCTTTATTTTATCCAATAAGGACGGACCATGCGTGACCCTGATTGGCTAATCCACCTGTCAGTCACGCCAATTTGCCACCGGTGACTAGAAGTGTGTAATCTAGACTCCAGGAAAGTACTGATTAGTATCTTCAATACTTCTGCCAACCCTCCTTGGCCTCTACTCCAAGTTTAGAAGTCTAATCTCAAAATTGATATAGAGTGTGCAGCGCGTGTTAATTTGTTAATATGGTGCAAAAAACATTATTGCAAAACACAGCAAACTCATCAGATTTTATTCTTATATTGTTCCCTAACTCTCCAATCAAGTCCAAAAGCGGCTCATTTTAGTTAATAATATAGCTGCTAATGCGTTCACCTATTTTATTAAGTAATTATAATTCGAATGAGTGACCACGCTTCTTTCTCAGCGGGGGAACGTTTCCTTTTTAAAATGATCTATCGAGGCTGCGTCAACCGTCCTGCATATTGGTCGTTATTATTTTTAGTTGGCTCATCTGCCAGTCCCCCCCTCCCACATCCAGACCCCACGCCTACAGATGGTTCCCACCTGACTTGTGTTCCTATCTCACAGACGTAAATTGGTTGCGGTGGAATTATGATGCTTTGTGTTTAATTAGCACTAGCCGTCACTCTATTGAGAGGTAAATATGTGAATGCTCCCACTGGGCCAGGCCTCCTCGTATCTGTTCATAATGTACTATATGCATACTGTATGTTCTGTGTACACCAGACGGATAAGGCACTTCACAAGACCCTTCAATCCCTGTGGTTTAAACTGAACTGGAGACAGGACAGAATTATATGGATTCATGGTAAATATCTAAGTAATTACTCGGCCTATCCACATGAAACAAAACCCAGCACAAAGTCTTTTTAACAATAACTTCATTTTCCAAAACAGATTCAGAAAATGGTCTCATTATCCAAACCCAAAGACATGATTGTTGTCAGCTGAAAGGAGTTGAAGCTATCACTTTAATTAAATGGCAGGTTTTTGGAGTCAAATAATTAATGGATTTGTCATCATTGTGGTCATTATATTAAAACAAATAATATAATGATATACAAAATGTGAGGGATCTTGGCACATTTCCCACATGTTTATATGCAGAAGAATTGGTATTGGCAAAATGATGTACACTTTATGTGAAAAAGTGATTAAACATTGCACAGAGACATTGATAAATTGCAAATTACAAAAGGAGCATTTATTCAAACAATTCATAAAAGTGGCTTCTGTTTAAAAAAACTAAAAAAACAAAAAACTTATAATGGCTGACAGCACATTTAAAATATAATCATTTGTGGACTATATTAAAATACAGGTTCTGTTAGAGTTATGCAAATATGCACAGTCCACAGCAAACAAAAAGACAAAGAGCTGAAAACCAAACACTGAATTGATACAACACAAACCAATTAAAATGTAGGCCCAGATGATGGTTGGTACATATCAAACAAAACCAAGCATACATTTCATTTAATGATCACATCATTAAAATACCTTCAAATAAAAACAAGGCATTGATCAATTCTCGAGCTGGAGGCCTGCGGGTGACTGCAGCCTGGTGAATGTGTGGAAGTTCTGAACTGTATTCTTAAGTGAACAGTTTGACTTATCTGAAACGGTCTTTACCTCATTTGTCTGTTAAAGAGCCTATATGCAAAGATCACACAAAAACGAACACAGGCGACTGACACTTTGGCATACAAATACATACAAATGGTTGTTTTTTAACTTAATTTGTAATTGCTTGGATATTTTTACCTTGTTGTGAGAGACATGGACATTTTCTGTTATTTTGTCATGATTGACAGACAGACATTATTCATTCATTTTCAGTTATATCTGATTAGATTATTAGAAGCATGATCATTGGCTTTAAACATGATTGTTCAGTGACACCTCTCATTGTTTGTATGGTTAAGTTCATTTCTGAGCATTGTTATTTACGAGGTGCATGTGAACACACCGTATTGTTTAGTCCGTGAGCCTTGAACTAGACCTCAGTTCTTTACAGTACCGCCGCAGCAGGGCACGGGCTGTGAGCAGCTGAGCCTGTAAGCCTGTTTTTAACTTTTTGTTGCTTCGAAATAAATATCCCATGTGAATAAGACAACTTAAATTGTCTTTTGTGCTTAAAAATCTGCATACCGAGGAATGAAAAGGCCCCTCCTTCCACTTCCTGTTTCTGCTTTACCCTTATACATTTATATATGTTTTTTTTTCCTGGTGTACATTCTCTGTGCCTAAAAATCAGCAACCTTGTCCTTTAGTTCAATCTGCAAACCAAGATCAGTTCTTCACACTCTCCTCTAGCTCGGCTGCTCTCTGCTCACTATGAGGAATGAAAAGGCCCCTCTTCCACTTCCTGTTTCCTGCTTTACCCTTTTACATTTATATATTTTTGCCTGCGGTAAGTTTTCTGTGCCTGAAAATCTGCAACCTTGTCTTTTTTTCTGCATACCAAGATCAGTGCTTCAAACTCTCCTCTAGCTCGGCTGCTCTCTGCTCTCAACAGTAATGAGAAATGAAAAAGCCCCTCCTGCGCTTCCTGTTTCCTGCTTTACCCTCTTACATTTACATATATTTTTTCCTGGTGTATGTCTTCTGTGCCTGAAAATCTGCAACCTTGTCTTTTTGTTCAGTGCTACAAATTCTCCTCTAGCTCGGCTGCTCTCTGCTCACAACAGTAATGAGAAATGAAAAGGCCCCTCCTGCACTTTTCCTGCTTTTTCTCTTTTACATTTATATATTTTTTTCCTGGGGTAAGTTTTCTGTGCCTGAAAATCTGCAACCTTGTCTTTTTGTTCTGCATATTGAGATCAGTTCTTCAAATTCTGCTCTAGCTCGGCTGCTCTCTGCTCACTATGAGGATGAAAAGGCCCCTCCCTCCACTTCCTGTTTCCTGCTTAAGCCTCTTACATTTATATATTTTTCCTGGTGTAAAATGTAAAATCTTTCAGTCCCATTTTGCCTGTAACATAAAAATCCAATTCATATAGATTTCCAGTGAGGCTTATAGTAATTTGTCATATGAATCAATACGTGTTTTGCTTTTCTTGTTCGCATATCTATTAGGTTTTAGAGATGAAAACTCAATCAAAACCTAACATACAACATAAAATTATTCCCAGGAAAAAGTGTGTTAATCTTGTCCAGTCCAGATTCCTGTTTTGTACTGGGACTTTAAACCCCGCGGCGCAGAACTTATCAAACCCTTTCGTTTATCTTTTGACTTGGATAAGAAAAGTTTGGAGATTCCCAGGAGTAAATAACATCCCGTGGAAAGGTGAGTGCCGGAAAATGATGGATAAAAAGACGCAAAAAGAAAATATCCGGAGTTAGTTTCCGTGGAGATGATGAAACGCAGTGGGAAGCCGAGTGGAAAAATGGAAAATAAGCAGTTTGTGGAGGGAACTTAGGCTCTCGCACTTTTAGTCAATTAGGGAGTAACCGCACGGAGGAGATGCATATGCTACGGCTCACATAAACAAGAGAATCAGGTGAAACGTGAAGATGGCAGTTTCTTTTTTTTTTTTTTACCTCTGCACCTGTCAGAGCGTCAGACGTCGGGCAGGCTTGAGTGGTCAAAGGCATCGCGTTGGTGTGGGTGTGTGGGGTGAATCTGCTGATCAGGTGCGATGTGCTTCAGCGATCGCATGGTAAGTTTCTCGTGAACGTATCAATCTGGAATCTGAGGCTTGAGTCGTGGCTTGTTAGGTACATGCGTCACGAAAAGGAGATTCAGTCATTTCTGAAAAGCATGAGGTTTGTAGGAGGTTTTGAACTTTGGGGAAAGAAATATGACCATTTTGTGGTAATAATAATAATAATAATAATAATAAGTATTATTATTATTATTATTATTATTATTAGGGTAACACTAAATACTGTTACTAAAGACTGCTTTTATTGTATCTAATAATTCATTTTCTATATTTGATTTGCAGGTCTTAGGTTTATTTTATGTTTTACTTAAAGAAGATTTGTGCTAGAAGTAAACGTGTTATTATGCATACTGACATCATGTACGCTGCTGCTCGGGTTCTGAAGAGAACCAGGAAGTACGAGCACATGCGTCCTGTGCTCAGGTCTCTGCACTGGCTCCTGTGGCTCAGAGAACAGACTTAAAAGCAGCTCTGCTTGTGAACAAGTCTCTCCATGGCCTAGGACCAAATTACATCTCTGACATATTTGTGCCATAAGAACCATCTCACACTCTGAGGACTTCAGGGACCGGCCTCCTGCTGGTGCCCAGAGTCAGGACTAAACAAAGAATTAGTGTTTCAGTTTCTGCGGCTAAAACCTGGAACAATCTTCCTGAAGATGTGAGACAGGCCTCGACTTTGACAATGTTTAAATCCAGGCTCAAAACAGTTCTGTTTAGCTGTGCATATGACCTACAGGTTTTTATTCTGCACTTTTTTCCTTTAATGTTAATTTCATGATAATTATTTGTGATTATTTATGTTTCGATTTGTTGTATTGTGATTTTGAATTACTTTGTGTACAAACTGTGCTATACAAATAAACTTGCCTTGCCTATGTATGTCTGACTGTTTTGTGTTTTTCATTTTGAAATTGACCATGAAATTAAGTAAAAGTTTAATTTCACAAACAGATGTATTTATTTGTCTGAACGGGGGCAGTGCACAAAAGGTTAACAGCAGAAGCAAAAATGGAGTTTATCCTGATTAAACCTTTTTACCTAAAATATTTATTTTGCAAATAAATGTTAAATTGCATGGCCTACTGTATTGCACTTCCAAAATGTTATAGGGTTATAGTGTTATGATCAGAGATTATCAGGCCATGGCGAAAAACAATGTCCATTAAACAAACAAAAGACACTTATTCTTAGTTGAAACTTCAAAACTTTGTAGTGCGGCTCTGTAGGGTGGCGTGACTCTGTTGCGTGGCTCTGTTGCGTGGCTCTGTTGCGTGACTCTGTTGCGTGACTCTGTTGCGTGACTCTGTTGCGTGACTCTGTTGCGTGACTCTGTTGCGTGACTCTGTTGCGTGACTCTGTTGCGTGACTCTGTTGCGTGACTCTGTTGCGTGACTCTGTTGCGTGGCTCTGTTCTGTTGCGTGGCTCTGTTGTGTAGCTCTGTTGTGTGGCTCTGTTCTGTTGCGTGGCTCTGTTGCGTGGCTCTGTTCTGTTGCGTGGCTCTGTTGCGTGGCTCTGTTGTGTAACTCTGTAGGGTGGCTCTGTTCTGTAGCAGTTGTCTTATTCATATGTTTTTCCTGTAACACTTCTCCTTTATGTTGATGTGGACTCGAGCCTCTGCGTCCTACAGCGCCGCTCTGATGGACAAGATTAATATTTATCCACATAAACATAACATCCATATTTATCATCTTAAAACATCTGATGTGTTGTGTTCCATGAGACAGATGTAAAAACAGAACAAATCTTTTTTTCTTTTTTTTTTTTCCATCGCCACTGGAGTTTAGATTTGACTGTGTCCATAATGGCAAATTTACGCCCATGCGGCAGGCAAGACTTAAATATATAATTATAATAAACAGCAGACAGCGCCATGCCATAGGAAAACCATGAGAGAGAAAATAGTGCTTCTATAAAACTGATAAAATACCTTACACTCATCCTTTCTCAGAGCACCTCTCCACAGATCTGACCTGTAACTCGGCCTGGGAGTATCACTTCAGAAAAGTTGCATAGCGTACCTTTACAAATCTGGTCATTTTTCCTACACTTTATGCCTAGCAACAGCGTGATTTGGGCGCTTAGCTTCCCGTGGACTCTCTACTCTGTCCTGCCCCCCTCCCATTCAAATCTTTTCAGCGCTCGCTCTATAACTCCTGTGTACCGTGAAGCATCCAATCCCTGAAAAGAGAAAACGAAACTACCTTTTCTTCAGTAAACACGGTGGATCGGCAGAAAATCCAGCTCGCCACATGTCGACGTTAACCTTGGACATCTCAAAAGCCTTTCTTATCCCAAAACCTGTTGAAATGTTTTGGTCACTGCACAAAAACCAGGCTGCCATGGCGACGGTGTGACCAATGGGACTGTGTGGTGATGTAATGTAATGTAAATGCAGGAAGAAAAGCGTGGACACTCTTTGACTTCGGAACATGTTCTGCTTTTAAAGACACAAACACAGAGGTACAGTAGAGTTTGAATACACGTGGGAATGTTTTTATATGTTTTTGTGTTCTATACCAGATTTTGTAAATTATTTAAAGGGCCCATATTACGCTATTTTCTGATCTAGTTATAATGTTGTTTCCTCATCAAAAACTTACCGCATGCATGTTTAACACACAAATCCTGCATATTTAGACTGTGTACTTCTCTCAAACAGAAAACACTCTGTTCCACCTTGTGATGTCATGTAGTAATACAGGAAGTGCTCCACTGTGTTTTTAAACTCCATACACCTTCACTAGAAATATTTGGATGATTTCAGCCCTGGAATTGTCAATCTTTACTGAACAAAAGGTCAAATGTAGCTGTTAACTTGAAAACTACCACTTCATGACATCACAAGCTGCAACAGAGCATTTGGAAATTTGGAGATGTAGACAGATTATAACACAGCTAAAAGCTCACAAGAATCCATTTTGTGTAATATAGGACCTTTAAAGGAACTGTACCTATTTTTTTTTTTAAATGTGGGAAAAAAAAACTTTTCAGAGGCCAGAGTGAGGTGCTAACAGTGCACAAGTCTTATTTCCTGGTTCTCAGGCAATAAAAATGCTTTATAATTAGGTGCACACAGCATGCAGCGGTCTCATTTTTGACCCTAAGAGCTGCTTTTACAATACTTACATTACAATTAATTTCAGTCTGTTAATATATTGTCAAACTTGCAATTGCATTGACTTCATATTATAAATCAGATCCAGAGAGTTACTCTTACTTGAGTAGTAGTTTCCCCCACATACTTTTTTACTGTTACTTGAGTCATTTCATGGACCACTGCTTTGTATTTGTACTTCAGTTATATTATTTGGAAGCAACAATACTCTAACAATGAGAATCCTCTAATACTAACTCAGAGAGGTTATTGCAAATACATGAGAAGGAAACATTATCGGATGCATATGAATGAATTGGACCTTATCAGTCATAATTTGGGACACACTTTTTCATTTCTTCTTTATTTCCATGATTATTCCCATAACTCAAAACCTATTTTAGATTAAAAAATAATAATAATAATGATGAATAGCCACCTGTTTGCTTTGAACCTGCCTTGCACCTTTGGCATTTCTTGACCCTGATGCAGCACAACTGTGAAGTGAAATTCATTCCAGGAGACTTCATCAAGAAGCTCACTGAGAGAAGGCCAAGGTTTTGCAGCGCTGTCAACAAAGCAAAGGGTGTCTACTTTGAGGATTTGAATATAAAATACAAAAAATAGTCAGTTGAGTCATTTAACTTTTTTCTTTACTGCTTAATTCCGCATATCTTGCTTCATATATTTGATGTTTTCAGTATAACATGTAGAAGCAGTAAACCTTCCTCTAGTTTAGTTTGCAGTGTTGGGTGACAGAGGAAAATTGAAGCGCATGGAAGAATGTGCCATATGCAAACTTCAAACGGCGAATCTAACCTATAACCTGCTTGCCATGACACTAACCACTCCACCACTGTATACCCAAATACACTACAACAAGCCCCCACATACACAGGCAAAAATATGGCTCAAATCCTTCAAAAGTTGAGTCTATAACGCCACTTCTCACCGAGCGCAGCATCTCACTGTCCCATCAGAAAACTGCCAAAGTGTCAGTGCGCAGAATGACAAGCTCCCACCCTGACAACCCAATCACTCCACCACTCGCCAGGTTATACCACCAAAAATGTGCCACCAAGAACATTTTCGAGCCAGATGAGCCATAGTGCAGACTGTACATGTGTGGAGATGAAAGTGGAAACCATGACTGCTCAATTTGGGGAAGGGGCGGGGAGAAAAGCCAAAAATACAAAAGAGTAGCATTACAGCAAGATAGGAAAAGAAAATTTCAAATCTGTCAACTGGACAAAAAGTTGCTTGAGTGAAGAATTTTTCATACTTGGACGACTGAGGGATTACAGACATTACATCAAAATAATATTACCGGTCCAAGAAATTACTCAAGTAAGAGGACAAGAAAGTATTAAAGGGAAATTACCACTCAAGTAAGAATAACTTAAAGAGCAACTGTCTGGACTCAACATCTGATTCATAATTTGAAGTTAACGTCATTGGAAAGACAAACCATTAAATACAGCACAAAATCTTGTATTTTCAAAGAACAGACACACAGGATAGACTTTTGTTGGGTTGCTCCCATTCATCTAACGCACTCGCCTACATTGATGTGCGAGGTCTGCTGCTCCTTTTTCCTGTCTACAAAGGATAGGCACAAACATGAGTCTAAATCGAAAATCATATCTGAAGGAGCGGTGCATGAAACACAAATGTTAAAATATATTCTCAACATGAAGCTGAACTAGACTTACTCACAGTGAAAAGAGGAGCTAAAAAGTTTACTCAGGTAAAAGTGTGTGTATATATATATATATATATATATATATATATATATATATATATATATATATATATATATATATATATATATATATATATATATATATATATATATATATATATATATATATATATATCATATCACTACTCATGTGCATGAATTGTACTATACAAAAAAACTTGCCTTGCATTACTTTTCCTTGGCTACTCTTATTACCATAAATTTCGGACTATTGAGCGCACCTGAATATAGACCGCACCAGCTAAATTTTAAGAAAATCTATTTTTTACATATATACGCCGTACCTGCATATTAGCCATTGAAAATCGGCAGTACAGCACCAACACGCCATCAACACAGGATGAATATACCTGCATGTTTAAAAAATAAAACAGCATCAGCACGGGCCCTCTGCATTTATTTCCTCTGAAAGCTTTTGTCGTTTTTTTTACATTGGCCAAATTTACGTGCAGTGGCTCTATTCTCTTCTTTGATGACCAGATCGATTGCCTTTAACTTAAAAGCTGCATCATATGTATTTCTGTGTGTTTTCTATGATGACGGTGTGTGCCCGATGGCAAAATGACAGTTCAAAACCAAGACTAGTTCTTTAGCGCATAATCTTTCCCCACGTCTGTCTCACTTCTGCATTTACAGGTAGAGAGTGCCCCCCGGTGGCCGTTAGCCAGTAAAAATCCATAATAGCCGCATTGTTGTATAATCCGCAGGCTTCAAATCGTGGGGAAAAAAGTAGCGGCTTATAGTCCGAAATTTACGGTACTCAAGTATAGTACAATTTCTTTTAATAGTTACTCATGTACATGTAGCTGAGTAAATGTTAAGTGAGTATTACCGGCTCTGATTTGGGGGAGATAAAGTAGGATATGAACACTGCTTTTTAATGGACTGGTAAATCTCATTCAGATTTGAAAATTCATAAGTGTACCATGTCAAAACTGGGACTAAATGGGACCTAAACCCCCAGCTAAACCTGGACTAGACCAAGAACAGAACTAGAACAGGATCAAACCAAATGTAGGCCTACATTAGGATTAAACTCTGCCAAAATCTGGACCAAATCTGAGAAAAAGGCACTACGATTACATATTTTACAGTGCAAAAGACGCAGAAATCCATAAATTATTAGTACTGAATTTCTATTTACTTTGATCAATGTTGTACCAACCGTATTGTTGTAAATGAGTAAAAGAAAATAAAAATAATATCTTGTAAAAGGAACGCTTATGGACAAAATCAGAAGCCTGTGTACTCCTTATCTGTAATAGTGGAACATTTTAGCAGAAGCAAACCTGAAATAAACTGAAGTCTCTTTTTATAGGACCTTTAAACGAGGACTAAACCAAAACTAAATCAGTCACTTATGTAGGTTTTGTTAGGATTTTTTGTGGGTACACTTTTTGCAGTAATCGAACACATTTTATTCAAGTTATTTTAGTGATACTTTGATCAAGATTTCCACCTTTTGAAGCAAATTTTAACGCCATCTGTCCTTTTCTATTCCATCCCTTCCCAGAGTAGTACTCCACAATGTATAAGATGCACCATACGCCAAGCTAGTGCACATTTGTTACTGCCACCAGCGGCTCCATTATGTTCGGGTTTCACACAATAACGCTTCGGCACAGCTGGTCGCCGCTAATCTTTCGCTAATAGTCCTTTTTCTGAACTTTTGCCTGACTGATGACCTCTCTCTCTCCCTCTTTTCTTCCCTTCTTTTTTCCGTTCTTTTTCATCAAATCTGCCCCAAAAAATCCTCAACCCCTCATTTGGCTCTCCTGCCTGCTGATACTCGAATCAAACCGATCCATCAAGCGCTTGATAATGGAAGTCGACGGTGAGAAGAGGAGAGAAAGCGCTTCCGGGTTTTTTATTTTGTACATTTAGCCGGAAAATGACTCCCGAACTGTCATAAAGAGTGTGTGTGTGAACCTGCTAGCCTCCTTCTGCACGCTTGCTAGCTAGCGCGCGTGTGTGTGTATGCATGTGTGTGTGTGTGATGGCTTCCAGCGCTAGTCCTCATGAATCATTGGTTTAAATGATCCTAGCATGCTAATTCACGCTGATTCCTTTGCCATGCTGTTATTATAAAAGTCAGCACAACAGTCATTAACAGCCGAAAAACGCTTAAAAACTTTACCCGCTTGACTCCTGGATGAACCCGGCGCAGCACGACTTGAAACATGACCTCGCGTGGGTGCGTTCAAACACTATAACTGTGTGTGTGCGTATAGAAGCTGAGGCCGAGTGCATGCTAGCTCCCTAATCCAGGATTTATTGGCCATTAGTACAGCCTGAAAGTCATTACAGTTCATTTTGCTGCTGGCTTGACGTTTTATTAGGACAAATACAAGCTTTTTGGAAGTGTGCGCGGAGCCTTCCATTGTTTATGAGGAACTTTGCATGGGGTTCGGTGCGCGTGTGTGTGTGCATGGTTGAAAGTGACATTTTATAAGTACAAATTTTCCCCACAGGGATGGAGGGTCATAGATTGGGAGAGCAGGAGGAGAAAGCAGAGATGGATAGATAATAGAGATTGACAGATGGACAGCGAAAGAGAAGAGGGAAGATTTTGACGGCGGGTACAGTGGAGGTGTGATGGAGGTGGAGGTGGGGGGAGTAGTGATCAAAGCCAGAGGAGGGGTAGACAGCTTGGATGGGGTGCTCAGGTTGGAGGGCAGAGCGCATTTAGGTAAATTATGGCGTGAATTATTGCGCGTAATGGAAAGTAGAAAGCAGCGTACGAAGATGTCAGACAGGAGGAGCTGACAGATGTTTTGGGCGCAATAGGATTTTAACAACACGAGGGAAGGTGGAGGGTTTAGAGGGAAACGAATCCACAGGCAGTTCTGTTACTATGTTAAGTCTGCGTTTAGAAATGCTTTTGTAGCTATTACGCAAAACCGAATACTTCTCATTATAACTTCTTGCAGTGTATCGTAATATTTCAAATGTCAGACTGACTTGGACGTAGTAGTGGTAATAAAAGTTGCAAAAGGACCAATCAACCAAGTCAAACGAGGTACAAATATAAATATATGTAGACTAATGTGCAGTATAAATAAATAAATAAATGACTGAATAAATAAATAAATAGATAAAATAAAAGTAAATAAATAAAAAAAAAAGTAAATAAAATATATAGATAAAATGTTCATAGGCTAGAAAGATCTAATTACTGATTAAAGTAATACTAAAATACTAGTATTCACAATGGAAATTCCAATCAATAGAACCAATATTTCCATCTTTTTTTTTGTCTTCTATTAAAAACGGTTTCAGGTTTCAAGCTTTTTGCCGATAGCAAATTTGTGATTTTATTTTTAGTACAACAATAACGGTTTGCTAACCTAAGAAAGCAGCGGATGCCTGAACTACAGATGAAAGTTAAAGCTACTATTATAAAATGCTTGGAATAAAAATAGTGTTGATTTAAAAATATGAGGTGCTAACCCCAAGGACACAACAACGCTATTTGGTGTATGCCCGGAGTTTTTTAACACAGTTCTTCATTATGATTGGTTTTTAATTGACTTATGAACACTTGACGCACTGAGGTTAGTTTTTTTTTTTTCTATTTAAGAAGTTGCCAATCGCCTTAATACCATTTTCATGAAGTAATCCTGACTTTATCTCGACTCGAGTGCACTGTTTATTGAAAAATCGACACACGTGGAAGAGCAGTTGGATCTGAAAATGAAAACAAGCTTTTGAAGTGCGAGATTTCTAGTTAATTATCGTCCGACTTTCGCAACAAACTTCAGATTTAATATTCTCTAATTAAGGCCAACTCAAGTTTGAGTTAATTTTAACCAATTTCGCAGTTGACTGATTTGCTGTGTTTACGTTCTAACTTTGTTTCGGAAAGTTACATTTGCAGTTATCGCCACAATTACTTTCAGAGAGTTTTGTCTGTTACATATGAGCATTGTGAAATATGCATGTTGTTTTGCAGTAAACTGTGTGTGATCAATCAGACCAGAGCCTATGGGCAAAAACATTACGAGTGTTTAGAGTGATCAATGTTTTAGACCAGCTCGAGATGGGCGCTGGTGGAATTATCATTGTAATATTTATGTTCTTTTCCCCAGTTGAATCTGCTGACCTGAAATATGGACCCTGTGTCGGTGATTGACCACAGGCACTTCTGATCAAAATCAATATGTTGACATTACCATCTTTGCCCCAAACAGTAACAGTACAGTTGAATGTGACATTAACATAGTTGCTTCACAGCGAGAAGGTTCCGGGTACGGCTCCTGGGCCATTAGGGCTTTTGCTGAGTTTGCATGTTTCCCCCATCAACCTAAAGCGTGCACAGTATGTAAAATCCTCCCGCTAAGGTAATCCTGACCAAGACTCGCTCAAGATCTGGTCCCACTTCACCTGACATGTATTCCCAGCAGCACTGAAGGATGGGTCAAACGCCTATGGAAATGGTCATATTTTTGTATATCTCTTTTCCACCTTCAGGACATTTCAAGACCTCTCACCCATCCCCATCTCCTTAAACAGCTTCAAACATGGCCATTTTGATCTTCCAGTATTATTTCGACGTAAGATTATTTTTAACAGATGAGTGTGTTGTTCACTCATTCCTGACATGTTTCGGATGCCTTCAACATCGTTCCCATACCTTAAACAAGCCGACTTATAGGTCATATCCTTGGAGTGGTAGTTGAAAAATGTTTTATTTGTAAAGTTTCTATACTGTGAAACATTCTGGGCAAAGCAATAATGTATCCATGGAGGCAAGAAGAATCAGTCAATCAATGAACAACTTTAGTAGTAATGCCAAAAGTGCACTTCCGTTTGCAGATCTCTGGTCATGTCAGCAACATTTTCAACTTTAAAATGTAGTACTTGTAGTTATATTACCTTGTGGTCTTATGTAATCCCTCAGTGGTCCAGGTAGGTTCCATAGTGGTCAAGGGGCATATACTAGTCTATGTGTCTTATACTTATTCTGACACAGCTGAAGATCATCCTAAACCTATTCAGGAAAGACCCATTTTAGTATCAATTAGTATCTGATTTTTGATGCTAACTATCCTAACGTCCTACATGCACTCACACCTCTTCGTCAGGGTTTTCAAAGTAAAAAAGTAAAAGAAGAAGCAGGAGGTGGATCCCCCCAGTAGAAAAGTTACATAGTCTGCCTTTAATTAGTATTACTTGATGACTTATCACAATTAGCTAATTAACAAAAGTGAACTAAAATCAGCAAACGTACTCTTTTCTATCAGCTAACACAACCCAGTGCCCCGGGCTCTGTATCCACATCTGCACGGCTCCACTGAACGGTCTTATTTATTTACACAGCTTAAGAGCCTAATGAGCTGCGAGCACAAATTGGCCTTAAGTAATTGTCTCTGCAAATAAATAAAATCAAAGTGACACCGCTTCTTTTCTGCGAATCCTCGGATCAGCTTCAGTTTCCAGTAAACAATGTACAAAACAAATGAACTTGATTTAAACTGTATTACACATCCGCAGCAGTGCTTTATCTCCCAATTAGCTCCTTCCCCTGCGTTCCGACAGTCACTCTAATCGTCCACATTCCCATAAAGTTTGAGCCGTGTTTTTTGGCTCCTGAGGAAGAAGAATGTCTGTTTGTGTTTCCCTCCAGCGCTAAACCAGATTTGGCAAAACAAAAGTGATGAGGGGATCCAACACAGGATTCTGAGTCGAGTCGCTGTACTGAAATTGTTGCTCAGCTAGAATTTGTGTTTTGTTTTCATCCTTTTACTAGTTACTTAAAGATGCGCTTACAGAAAGGTTACATACTGCATTTTTAAAGTTACTCTGCGAAATCCCTTAATATTTCAATCAATGCAAATTAACAAATTGTACTTTTCCTTGTTTTTGTCATCTGGCGCCCTCTGGTGGCAGCAGCAGGGAATGGTTCATTTTGAAAAGACCAATTAGCTGCGCAGCTATTATTGCGCTTACAGAAAGGTTACATACTGCATCTTTAAAGTCACTCTATAAAATTACTTAATATGCCAATCAATGTAAATAAACAAATTGTACTTTTCCTTGCATTTGTCATCTGGCGCCCTCTGGTGGTAGCAGTAGGGAGTTGTTCATGTTGAAAAGACCAATTAGCAGCAATGTGGCTGTAGCAATATGTTTTGTGTTAAAGCTTTGTGACTTTTTAGACAAAAATAGATTAAAATAATAGTAGTAATAATAATAATAACGGCAAATAAATAAATAAATAAAAACTTTTGTCTTTTTTTTTTTTTTTGTATTTTTTATTTATTGCACTGATAAACATGCATCCTTACTCTGAGCGGGCTTGCAACTCCACAAACCTGCTGGAGGGCCTCACGGAAATATTCCTTTGTCTAAAATATTCCACAGTATGGCATTAAGCAAATCTATCTCCTAGGAGAGCGTTTTGTAGTATTGTTTTAAATTTCAGTTTTTATGGAATCATGCATAAATTTACATATTGTATTTCTGGAGGTGGAATTTCAAATATTTCTGTCCAAAACCACACTTAAATCAAATAAAAATCATTATATTTCATTCATTTCTGAGACAAAAACTCCGACCACATATTCCTGCTTCTTTAAATCTTCACCAGAATAATGTTTGAATGTAATTAGTGCTCACTTTAGCCTCGCATTACAGTTTGCAGCATTAGTTAACAAACAGCCTACAGCAGTGAAACAGTGAGCACATTGTCCAGGTTTGTTCACTGCAGGCCTTACATTTTTGGAACCTGTAGCTCTTGTTGCCAGGTGTTTGAGACAGAAATATCTTCCTTTCCGGCTGCATGTGCCCGGGGTGCTGTTTGGTTCTGGCACTCTACGACCATAGTTCCCTCTTCCTCACATACAACAGTTGTGTACAGAGCCGAGTGCAGCGATTTCCTCTCCCCAGGCCCCCGGAGCTCGTGCTGTCAGACGCTAAGAGTTTTGTATTTGTCACTTCCTGAAGCTGCTGCGAGAACACATTTTGGATTTGGATTCATGGCAACACTTCAGAGCACTTAAGATTTCTTTCCTTCAAAATATGTTAACATTGTATATTAAAACTGCAAGCAGATATGAAGGCCTGTAGCACCTTTATCCAAAAAAATAAAGTCCCGGAATCCACTGAACTAACATAATAACAACGGCAAGATTTATGTAACTAAAAAGTCATTGGTTTATGTGCAAAAACAACCAAGCTCTATATTAAAACTGCAAGCAGATATAAAGGCCTGTTGTACTATTTTTTTTTTTTTTTATAAACCTTTATTAAACCAAGTAGAAACATAGCAAACCACAGAACCACTGAGCAAATTTGTATAAATAAAAAAGTAATAGATTTTTGAGCAAACAAAACATTATGAACACTATATTAAAACCGCAAGTGGATTTAAAGGGAAGGAGGCAGGAAAGAAACCCAGGATTTACTGAACTAACATATAACAATGGGAAAATATATATAACTAAAAAGGTTGATTGGGAAAATTGATTGAAGGGGTGTTGGACTCATTTTCCACTTTAACCGGAGTAGCACTTCCTGGATTACCACCTAATGACATCACTAAGTGGAACCAGGTACCTCTTATCAGGAAGACTGCCTGAATATGATTTATTCAAATGTGCGAGAATGAAACAGGTTGGCCTGTGTTTTTTGTTGAGAAAGGGACACAATTGATTGTTTTTAAATTCAAATCGTCAATATACTGTAATAATAGGCCGATTTCTATCACGTAATAAAGTGAAAACATGTTTTGCTGCAGTACAGATATAGACATGATCTTTTTGCATCTAATTTAAAAGTATTTTTATCATTCACAACCAGGAACTGTACTGGTAGCATGTACTAGCTTCTGTTAGCAGTAATGCGACCCCCCTCACTCCGGTTTCTGAGAGATAATTAGGATGCTGGGAATGCACAAGGTAAGTCAGGAATAACTTTGGAGCGTTGCAGATTGTTCGAACCAGTGTTGTTTTTTACATTTGTAAGTAAAAAATGAGGTATAGCCCCTTTAATTAAGTGTATACAAAAAGCACAATGTCTAACAATGTCTCTTTTCTACTGGACACACACTTAAGATCTCGACATGGACCGCGCAAACCCACACAAACAACCTCTCTCTCGTCCTCTCCTTCTCTCCACCTCCTCTCTGTCCCTTCATTCTTTCTCTCTAAATAAAATATATGTGGTAACAGAAGTGCTTTTACTCCTGCTCCGAGCGGTGTGGACCTGTCTGCGAGCATGAAACGCTAGCCCTGAGAATTTATGATTATTTAATGCTTTCACTGTCAACAACCCTATAGGAACTGTTTACCAACTTTTTCCTATTAGCTAGTCCCTGTACCCAACTCCATCCTGGAAGTCGCAGCATATACAGTAGAGTCAATGTATCGTACAGTTATACATTTAATATTTCATAGGGAATCTTCCTAACTTTACCAATTAAGCGCAGCCTCGGGGTAAAGTCGAGCGGTTGGGGCAGGCTTGGTTCTTCTCTTCTGCTCTGCTCTCCTTTGGCACAATGTCAATTAAAGTGACACCGGCTGTCACTGTCAGGGTGGATGGGATGACATGCTGCTTCCATAGGCTCTAATAGGAGCTCGCCACCTCCACTCAACTCAAATCTCCGCCATAATTGTTCTGCATTGGCGTATACGCTTACCTGTTTGAAACTTGGCCTCGCCATTTTTCTTTTTTTTTTTTGAGTTTTTGCCAGATTTTTGCATGCCTTTCTCTCTGCAGACTGGAGTTGTCACTGAATTTTTGCTGAAAAATGAGATACTTTTCAAATGTGGCACACAAAGTTTGACAGCTTGTATGGCTTTATTAAAATACTAAATCTAATGGAACATAAAGAGTCACTTTACAGGTATGGAAAAAGTGCCATGAAGCTTTAATTAAGTGAATTTTAATTAACAAATAATAAGTTGAAAAAAATAATAATTACACTTTAAGAATGGGTATACAAATGCTGTACACATGATTTGATTTTTTTTTTTTTTTTTAAAGGGCACTATTATATTATTGGAACTAATTTAACAATGAAAAATCCATTTAAAGTTGTTGGGTTTTTTTTTTTTTTTTTGTAACATTTTTTTTAGCTGTTTGAAACAAATGTATTTTTTTTCACATAATATGCACTGGATAGGAGTAAACCAAATAAGAATTTATATTAAAATGAATTACAACAATATTATTAATATTATTTGACAGTGCTAAAACAGTCCAAAGGGACATATTTTTTTTTAAACTTGAAATTATTTACATCTAAGCTAAACATAATTGGTTTTCTCACGTTCACATATAATATAGCATGAGCAGTAAATAAAATGTACACGTGAGGGTGATTATGAAAACACAGGTTTGTAATTTATAAAGTAAATAAACTGCCTGTACTCTCCATAAACTCTACATACTTATAAAACCATACATAAAGCAAGAGAAATAGTGTGTTTTAAACTGCCGCAGCTTCATCTGAATTCTATAAATCATGGAGATTAAATGCCTATTTAAGGTGAGTTTACAGTTGAAGAAGAGATCTAAAAATAAAAGTATTTTAAATCTAGTGTAATAATATTTAAAGGTGCATTATGTGTATTAGTGATGCCAAGGTTAAATTACAGATCAAAAGATTGAAGAGGCCTTCCTGTTTACAATAAGAATTTATGTTATTTTTGGCCAAAAATAAAATTAAATTAAATTAAAAAAAATAAATAAAAACATAAATAAAATAAAAAATTTATTGAAAACACAAAATAATGGAAGCTATATTTATATTTATTGCCTTACTATGGTACATACCAGGCAAAGCAGTAACATCGCCATGGAGACAAGCAGGTTACCTAACCTCAGACTCCAGCTTTATATTCAGCTAATGCATGTCTATGAAGGTTTCGTTTCTTTTCTTTTCGTTTCGTTTCTTTTCTTCCTTTCTTTCTTTTCTCTTTCTTTCTATTGATCTATTTTTTTTATCTATCTGTTTACTTATAATATAATGTGAAATAATATATTAAAATATATATTTAATAGATCATATGTTAAATATAGACTAGCCTGTGACTATGTGAAATCTGACTTGAGTTTGGTGGAGCACCACGAGGCAGTGCCCCCTTCAGGATAAAAACATGTACGTGTTTGTCTTCCCCGTGTCGTTTCTCATGTGGTCTGGTTGAAGTGTCACTGTCGGCAATAGGACCCACGGCTCCTCTTCCACACACAGAGAAGGAAGCGTCCGGGGAGATGGAAGCTCCAGGCGATCCCCTCACATCTACAGTATTTGTGCTGCATCATGTCACTGGAACAGGTGACAATGAGAAAGAAATGTGATTCTGAGTTTTGGAATATTTGGATGATATTTTGCTTCCTTTCACACAGGATACAGGAGATGGTGAGCGTGACAATATAAAATTCATTTTGCACTGAAAAATGTAGAATAACAATGGTCCTATAGCTGCAAGCATTATAGCATCTCAATGTACTTTCCCTCTGCTTGTTTGCATGGAAAATAAGACTTTACAATATGGCATAAAATGTATCTTCATGGAGAAAGTTTCAAAGTGTGCACTACCCCTAGAAAGTTGCACAGTGCTGCTTTAAAGGTCCTATATTAAACAAATTGGATTCTTGTGAGCTTTAAGCCTCTATATCCTCTCCTACCCTTCTACTTTCTCTCTCTCACTCTCTATCCTCCCTTACTCTCTTCTTCCCTTCCCCTCACTTGCTCCCCCTAACTCTCTATCCTCTCCTATTGTCTTCCTTTATCCCCCCCTCCCCTCTCTCTCTCTCACTTTCTATCCTCCCCTACTTCCTTCCTCCTCCCTCCCCATACCTCCCTTCCTCCTCCCTTCCTCTCTCCCTCCCCCTCTCTCCTCTCCTCCCTCTCCACAGGTGTGTAAAGACGCTCACACCATTATTACCCCTGGCTCCTGTCCCCGTTGGGAATGGGCCTCTCCCCTGTCACAGCTGACATGTCTCCCTTGGGTGCCTAATGGTCTCACCCTACAGCCAAATACCACCCAGCTGTCAGAGTATCCCTGGCCAGAGGTGTCCTTGCAACTTACGACGTATGTGTAAAGAATAATTCAATAAAAAAACAACAAAAAATACAATAAAAAAATAACACAACTTGATCCATTTGACATGATTTTCGCCTCCCTAGGACAGCTGTGTTTGTATGGGCAAAATTGAAACTAAATAAGAGTATAAATAGTGTTGTCTTTTGGGGCTATACTTGTGGAAGTGATTGGCAGAAATCCTCCAGGGAGAAAGAGGGAGAGAGAGGAGAAAAAAGCCCTAGCGATGACACCTTTTTTGGGCTAAGAGAGGAGAGGCTGTGACGGACACGTTTCCTGAAGGCGTTATTGACAGTGTGCTCATAATGATGGGGGTTAAGGTTAAAACGCTAGCATTTCTTAAACCTTTAAGAGCTATACATTATGGTGGTTAAAAGTAGCACATTTGAGCGAGTATCGATCTAAAAAAGTCACATTCACAGGTCAGAAATGAACCTTTCTTGAATAGCTTTAGAATGATGTGAAGTATAAGACCATATAGACTAGTATACGACCAGGGACAACTATGGCACCTACCTGGATGACTGAAGGTATATACACAGATATAAGGCCACGGAAGCAAAAAAAGTACTATGATTTAACCCTATAGCGTCGGATGCTATCACCACCGACAGACTCGCGGTTGTGAACTTTCTATTACCGTAACTCCGCAACCATGTGAATTCAAACGGCATCTCAAAGCAGAGGCATGGAGCTCTTTAAGGACCGACAACATCATAGACCATTATAACTCGCCTAGACATTTTTTCTTTAGCCAGAAAAATCAAAAATCAGGGAAGTATCAGCCTGTACTTTTTACTAACTCACTGGGAGAATCCTGGCGACACCTGTGCTCTGATTGGTCATCTTGAAGGGACAATGTAAGCACATTATACATTATCGTAATGACAGTAACATATTTAAGGAGCGCCCTTTGAATTCACATGTTAAATTGGTAATGGAAAGTCTGCAACCGCGAATCTATCGGCGGCGATAGCATCTGACGTTATAGGGTTAATGTTGAAAAGTACACTCTATTGTCTAAAGAAAGAGTTTTTTAATCATCATTGTGGTATCAATATTGAGTCTACTCCTTAGTATTAACATTGAGATTGAAATTTTAGTATTAGGACAACACTACAGTACATGCAATACATTTTCTGTAGGAGGGTATGCCATCTGCTTGTCTCTATGGAGATGACATTGATTTGCCTTGAATCTTCTGTTGTATGGCATTAAAACAGACATATTGTGCTTGTGTCTGCTATATAGTTTTAATCTATGACACCCATGCATCATTATGTTATCATTTGCACATTTTCAAGAAACTTTTAAGACTTCCATGTTGGAAAACTGCTGTGCCCAATGGGAGCCAATGTCGGCGTAAACGTCATCACCTCCAGCTGGACAGCTGTGCATCATGCTGGTGAGCAACAGTAGATCAGCAATATGGTGTCTTAAAATTGCTCAAACATGCGTGAATCACTCCAAAAACAACTTTTTAATGACTAAATGGTGAAGAGACACAACTATAACATGGTTAAAAGTTCTGAAAAGTAAATTTTGCTGAATAGGTCTTACCTGCCTTATATTTAACTGCCTTATGCATTCTTACTTAAGCAGGCTTGTTTTTCCATAGACCTGACCTGTAAGTCAGCCTGGTGGTGTCACCTGCTTGTCACTATGGACAACACTAGAGTTGTATGTCATACTGTGAAACATTCCAGGCAAAGCAATAACATTGCTGGCAACAGCAAAATACATCAACATGGAAAGAACTGCATTTGGCTCATCACACAATTTGCCAACTCCATTTACATTAACACGACCAAATCAGTTTCACAGAATGTATGCAAAAGAGTCAGTCAAATAAATATGGAAATAACAGCGTTTGGCTAATCTTACAAAAATACATGCATAAAATCAAGTCTACTGAAAAACTGCACCTCATACAAATGTTCCCATGTGTTTGTGCATAATGTGTCTTGCCCGAGTACAAATATATCATATGTATCACTTGAAGTAAAAATAAGTCTGCTGGCATGCTGTAAGTGTCTAAAAAAATGCATTGTCCAATAATCAGGACACGTGCATTAGTATGTTAGTTGATGTTGGCTTTACCGTCCCTGCAAAACTCTGCTCATAGTGCTCATAAACTCATCATGGTGAGTAATTAGGATGCTCGAAATGCGTAAGATAAGTGCGGAATAACTTTGGACCAGTGCAAATGGTTTAAAATGAGCTAGTTCCGTTTTTTATGTTGTTTTAAGATGGTAAACATCAGGTACAGCGTCTTTTAAGTGAATAAAAGTAATTGAAATGAATGTCGCCTCATAGAACTCTTGCTCCAAACTGACGCGTCACAATTCTTTGTATCCCTTTCTCTCTCTGTCGCTTTCTCTTTCGCTCTCTTTCTCCCACTCCTTCTCTCTTTCTTCTCTCTCTCTTCTTCCCTCTCTCTGTCTCCCTCTCAGCTTTGTGAAAGTGTAGTCTAGACTGCAGAGGATGAAGGCTCTGTAACAGCTGAAGTTTTCTGATAGACCTACTTCTAGGAGATCAGTGACAGAAAACTTTTACCACCAACTACCATCTGGTGACATGAAGCACTTGGTTTTAAATGGAGACGGGGAAACCAATTATGTCTAAAAAAAGGAGGAAAAAAAAAACAGATTTATTACTGAATATGACATAATTGCGTTATTATTAGGGAAACAGGTCTAAACCATGTCCATGCCAGGGCTACAAGGATTAAACTAAGACCAGAGCAAGTCTAAACCAGGATTAAACCAAGACTAACCCAGAGCACACTGTCCCTCCTCTGTACCATATATTTAATGACCCTCCTCTGTACCATATACTCAATGTCCCTCCTCTATACCATATATTTGATGACCCTCCTCTGTACCATATATTCACTGTCCCTCCTCTGTACCATATATTTGATGTCCCTCCTCTGTACCACATATTCACTGTCCCTCCTCTGCACCATATATTCACTGTCCCTCCTCTGCACCATATATTCGCTGTCCCTCCTCTGTACCTTATATCCACTCTCCCTTCTCTGCACATGTCCAAACCTTCTCAATCTGGCATCAAACTGACGCCAGCAAAATAATGAAATTCATCACACTTTGACAAACTTTTACAGACATAGATTTTCCCGATTTCCTCACAGATTTGTCTCTGTGTTTCTGGACTTTTGGGGGGTAATTTGGGGCCAGAGCATCATCTCATTCATCACGTTTTGTTTCTGATGTTGTTCTGACAGCACCTGCTGCTCTGCCGGCTGTGGTTGTGCCGCTTTTGTTTTGTCATTGGCGCCGCGCGGTGAACACCTGGAGCTCGTCGCATCCTTCAGAAATAGAACCCACAACCCCCAAAGAGAGACCGCTCCTCTGGGACTGGCTGACGCCCCTGGTGGTTAGAGTTATAAAGGATGGGATAATAAAGTGGAGTTCAAAGGAGGCTTTTTTTTTTTTTAATATCAGGGCTACAAGGACTAAACCCAGACTAAACCAGGACCAGAGCAAGTCTAACTCGGGACTAAGCAGGTCTTAAAATTAAAGGTGATGTTGTTTATTTTTATTGGTCTAATTGTGTAATATAGACAAGTTTGGTTCATTGTTAACATTATGGTGATAAGAATGAGGAATGGGCTACCTCTGTACATCATGTCTGTTGCCCATATCCAACCAGGAAGTGAAATAATCTGTATTTCTTCATTAATGGGAACAGAGAAATGTGAGAAAATGTTAACGCCTGTGTGAGAAAAGTGTAATAAGTGTGTGGTGAGGGGTTTTACAGCCTTGAAACATCTATAATAATTGTAAAAAAATAAAGCTGACAACTTCGTGGATTTCGCCTATTGCAGGTTATTTTTAGAATGCAACTTGTTATGATTGACAGTTCTAAACATTTTCATTTTTCATTTTGATGGAAAGTACAAACTACACCAGTCAAAACAATCATTACTTAAGTTGAGTTAAGATAAGTTTGGGAACCTCCATCTTAAAACATGCATTCTTATATTGACTCGAGTCTCTCCACAGATTTGACCTGTAACTTGGCTTGGTGGTGTCTCTTGCTTGTCTCCAACATTAATGCCATAGTGTGGAATGGTAAAGCTACATTGAGCGGGTGGACTACATAGTGCAGTGTTTAAAGGCCCGGTATTAGTCTATTTTTTCTCATCAGCATACCTGGAGTTGTGATTAGTTTCATTCACACATGTTTAACAGACACATTTTGCATATTTAGGCTCTCAAACTGAAAACATCCTGTTCCATCTTGTGACGTCATCAAGTGGAAATACAGGAAATGCTCCACTGTGTTTTTAAACTCCATACACCTTCATTAGAATCACTCACAATCTCAACTGGCAACAACTTAAGCTCATTGTTGTGTATTATAGACTATAGCAATTTGAACTGCAAATTCACTTAATGACATCACAAGGTGGAACAGAGCATTTTGAGTTTTGGGGATGTAGACACCCAGGAAAGAGGGCAGTGCTGGTGGATACAGGATTCTTAACAGTGTGTCTGTATCTGTTCGGGCCCCGTGTGTGTGTGTGTGTGTCTATATGTGTGTGACTGTGTGTGCGTTTTGTGGTGTGTGCATGTGTGTGCATGTGACTGTGTGTGCATGTGTGTGCGTGTGTGTGGTGTGGCCCCAAAGCTGTGATTGATCATTAATATTTGATTTTGCCAGGCTTCTGCTGCAGGGCCCTGAGCAGGAAAACATATTCTTATTATTCAGTCCTCTCTCTCCCTCTCCCCTTCTCCCTTTCCCTCAGTTTCTCTTTCTCACACTCTATCTTTTCTCTCTCTCTCTATTTCTCTCCCTCCCTTTTCTCTCTCACCCCTTCTTCCTTTTCCTCTCTCTTACTTACCCTCTCTCTCCCAATCACTGTCTTTCTCACTACTTCCGTCTTTATCTTCTTCTCTTTCTCTTGCTCTCCCTTGTCTCTCTCTTTTTCTCTG
Organism: Periophthalmus modestus; assembly: GCA_019594935.1. Taxonomy (NCBI): domain Eukaryota; kingdom Metazoa; phylum Chordata; class Actinopteri; order Gobiiformes; family Gobiidae; genus Periophthalmus; species Periophthalmus modestus. Next base: position 14,006,924 of record JAIEZT010001373.1, on the reverse strand, counting down.
CCACCTCTTCCCCTTCCTCATCTCTTTGTTTTTCTGCCTCCCTTTTCTCTCTCCCCTTCTTCCTTTTGCTCTTTTGGGTCCCCCCTCTTCTTTTTCTTACTCTCCCTCATCTTTCACTCTCCCTTTCGCTGTCCTTCCTCTCCCTCCTCTCTTTCATAGACTGTATATATAAATGGACGTAGCTAACCTGCTAGCCGTCAAGTTCCAAATAGGATGTGCTCATGGGCACACTTCAGCTCCATCGACTCGGGCTCCAATTCACTTTACATTGAAAAATTGTCACCCCTCTCTCCGCTACTGCTGCTGTCTTAAAATGTTCGTATTGACCCACTCTACATGATCCTGGTGTTTTCATTTCGCTATTGTGTCAGTGAGTCAAGATATGAACATGAATAACAGACAAACCAGATGCCTTCTTTCTCTGAGGTTGCTTCCACTAGTGTTAGCAACAGGTCTGATTTTCAGCGTTGTTAAGCGCCCGCTCCCTGCTAAACCAACGGTGCAGGTGGGAAGGGGCGCTGCCTTCAACTGCCTCACTTCGGATTGGCTCTTTGGTTGCTATGATACTCGCAGTCAGAATTCCAAATATGAAACCTGGGTCCAAATTCGCGCCATAACTGCTAACCTGGATGAGCTTCATTTGACTGGAGCTGAACTCTATGGGTAACGTCACACTCTCTAAATCTACTTCTTTATACATTCTATGCTCTTTTCTCTTTTGCCATCCCTCTCCTCCTCCATCGCTCTTTCTCTCCCGGATGCATAGGCCCACAGTGGCATACCTATACAATCCAATTTGTCTGGTGCATGGTGCATGGGGTGAGTGTTCCAGATGGGATGTCCACGGTGCGACCCAGGGCTTGTTTTGGGGGGGTCAGACAGAGATGAGGGGAAGGAGGGCAGGAGAGAGGAGAGAAGAAAGGGGGGGGTGGACATGCATGACATAAGGAACACAGGAACAGCGGTAATGAACCAGGGTCAGGTTATTGTGGAGTGGTCACGACTGCACTTGTTAAAACAACATTGGTTTGGAGAACTTCTCACAAAAGATGTTCCATTTGCTCCCACTCTCCATCTAGTGGTGGTGCCAAAAGTAATAAAAAGCAGGTCTCAATAACCTTACATTGTTCATTAAAGGAGAAATATTATGCAAAATCAAGCTTTTAAAGGGCTATTATAATGCTATTTTATTTTATTTTCTGATCTATGTTATAATGTTGTTTCTTCATAAAAAAAACATACCTACATTCTGTTCCACCTTGTGATGTCATGTGGTAATAGAGAAATTGCTCCAGTTTGTGTAAACGTTACACACCAGAATCATTTGGAGGTTGATTTTTTTCCTTAAGCACTAAGCAGTCATATTTATTTTGATATCTACAGACCATATGTGTCCCTAATTGCCTAATCCACCTGTCACTCACACCCATTTGAACTCTGGGAGATTCACCGGTGACCAGACTCACATCTTTGTAAAGTATTGAAGAAGTGTGTATTCAGTATCCCAGGCAACTGGCTGGGTACTTTTCCAAACACCATGGGATTAATAAAAAGTACTTCAAATTTACTTCCAACAATCCACCTGTGAGAAAACTTTCAAATCAAGTCTGAGCAATATAACCTTGTTCACTACAACATCACTGATCCATCAGCCTGTTAATAATAATAATGCATATTATCAGTCTCAATACCACAGCAGGGGTAAAGTTGTGAATGAACCAGTTTGTTCCTACCCATTATTACGCAATGACACCACTTACCATGTATTGTCATAAATTGTGTTCAACTACCATCTTTTTAACAATATTCCAGACTTCAGCTTTACTTCCCCTTTGTCAAAACATCTGGATTTTAATTGGCTCTTTTTCTGCCTCATTCACTGCTAAGGTGAAGCGCTCCGCAGTTTGCCCGCGTTGAGTGCATGTACGCCATTGTTACGCTAATTGCCAGGCTCACGTCACTGCTAAGCTACGAGGAGGCAAGATACAATTTTCTTTCTTTATTGCCTCTAAGGGGCGCTGTGCATTGTTCCGACATCTGGTCTCCTTTCTTAACAAGTTGGCAGCGTTTATGTACATGTTATAGGGTGTGTGGGATGGTTGCATGTGAGTTTGGGAAAGAAATCGGATTGTTTGAGTTGGCGAGAATGCAAAACGTGGCACTGATAGATTGAGTCGTTTGTTGCGAGCTCAATAGGAAGTAGGACTGATTGCGTGGTTTGGCAGGTCCCAGCCACTTGACAGAAATAAGCCCTCTCCACAAGACACAGTGCACAGTTGGTTCAAAATGCGAGACAGGAAAAGCAAAAGGTCAATTGTTAAAGTTTCTCTCATTTAAAAATTGTAAATACTTGTACTAATTTGAAAACAACTTTTGAAATAACACTGATTTGTTGTGGTAGGGCAATACAATGGATCTAACAGTGAAATCTAAAGCTAGTCTAGGTCAGTAAAAATGTCTTGCTCTGAGACATAATGGCACCTGAAATCTCAAAAACTTAATCTTTTAAACAGGTTGCTTAGAGAATGCAGTTTGAATCCTGATCTCAACATAAACATCAGTGGTAAAGCAGATGACACTCAGATCTATGTCTCACTGGCAGCAGGTAAATATGGACCAATGGAGTCACTCTGCACTACATCCAACAGATCAGTGTGTGGATGAAAAAACAACTTTCTCAAGCTAAACTCAGACAACACTCAAGTCATCATCTTTGGCCCACAAAAACGTAGAGAAAGTGTTAGCAGTCACCTTCACTCTCTAAAACCTTCAAATCAGGCTAGAAATCTAGGGGTAATAATGGACTCAGACTCAAACTTTAACAGCCACATCAAATCAATGACATCTGCAGTTTTTTACCATCTAAAAACATTGCAAAAATAAAAGGTATACTTTCAAAACCACACTTAAAGAGACTTATCCATGCATTTGTCTCGTCCTGCTCACTGGCCTCTCCAAAAAAGCCTTAAGACAGCTGCAGTACATCCAGAACACTGCTGCTCGGGTTCTGACTAGAACCAGGAAGTACGAGCACATAAGTCCTGTGCTCAGGTCTCTGCACTGGCTCCTGTGGCTCAGAGAAAGACTTAAAGCAGCTTTGTGAACAGCTCTGCATGTGAACAAGTACATCTCCCACATGTTAGTGCCATAAGAACCATCTCACACTCTGAGGACTTCAGGAACCGGCCTCCTGCTGGTGCCCAGAGTCAGGACTAAACATGGGGAAGCAGTGTTTCAGTTTTATGCAGCTAAAACCTGGAACAATCTTCCTGAAGATGTGAGACAGGCCTCTACTTTGACAATGTTTAAATCCAGGCTCAAAACAGTTCTGTTTAGTTGTGCATATGACTGAAAGGTTTTTATTCTGCACTTTTCTCCTTTAATGTTAATTTTATGATGATTATTTGTGATTATTTATGTTTTGATTGTATTGTAATTTGTATTGTAATTTTAATGTCTTTCTTATTCTGTAAAGCACTTTGAATTACCTTTTATACAATTGTGCTGTACAAATAAACTTGCCTTGTTTTGCCTACAGCGGTCATATCCACTGACCCACAGGTTGGCAGTGCGATTCCAAATGTGAAGGCTGTCATTGTGTCCTTGAGCAAGACACTTAACCCCCGTCACCCCCAGTTTGTGTACATTGGTGTATAAATGTGAATGGGTGAGTGGTTCCTTGATGCCTTGAAATTGGAAAAGCGATATACTTTAAAAATGTGACTATTTACCATTACTGTTTACATACTGTAGGACTTTAAGGCTGTAAGTTAATATGAGCTCCCAGTAAGTTGAAATTGTTCGAGTAAAACAAGGCTGAAGTTTCACTGTCAACCAGGGGCAAAGTGCTGACAGCGACAAAGCCATTAACAAGAGCCCATAAATATGTGAATGTGAGCACACTGCTAAATGTCCCACTGGACTGCAAACGCATCACTCAAATAAAACATGGAGTCAGCACTATCAGGGATTGCACAACAAACAAGACAGTTAGAAATGTGTCAATATACATTAAAAATTAATTATAATATTTTGATGAATTTGAGTTTAAAGAAGCACTATGGAACTTTTCCTTTGCGGTTTGCTACCTCCTGTTTCGGTTTTATTGCTCAAACATACCTAAAACATGCACATTTACTGTGAGCTGGGTTGCCTATCCACAGATCAGACTTGTAACTTCACCTGCTTGTCTTAATGGAGCTAGACAAGATTAATGCTCTACTGTGACACATTGTAGGCAACGCAATAACATCTCCATGGAGACAAGCAGTAGCCGGCAGTCCACTTCGAAAGTTACAAAGTGCAGACAAATAAATGAGGCGTAAGGTCCTGAAAGAGAGGGTATTATGTATATATGCAAAATCGATGGTTTGATTGATTTTTTAGCTTTCTACCATGTTATAATGTTGTTCCCTTGTCAAAACAATGATTGAAGAGGTTGTAGATGTCATCGATCTCTCCTGGGCCCTATTCAAACTCTTGTTACGGTTAGGTGTGAGATTCTGTCCAATGCTCTGCCCACAAGTCTACATCGTCCATGCTCCCAGATGACAATTCTCCATAAATATGCAAAAACATGATACAAAACGGTACAACAACTTGACAAACCTGATGCGATGTGCAGTAGTTTCATTAGAGGGAGACACATTGATTATGTTGTGATAGCGCCCTGAAGGAGGGGTGACTTTGTGCGGAGAGCGAAGACTCAAAGTCAAAAAGGAAAGTGAAACTTATAAAATATATTAATATGTTGTTGTTTTTTTTGCAAATACAGCATCTTCAAAAGAATATAAAGTAACATTTTGGTCTAAATGTGCTATATGTTAATAGTTAATACCTCATAGAAATAAAATATCCCCTCTTTAAAGGTGCTGTACCCGATTTTACTGTCTTAAAAATGTGAAAAACCGAACTAGTTCATTTTAAACAGTGGTCCAGAGTTATTCCTTTCCTTCTTATTCATCCAAGAAACCTAACAATTCACCAAGATGAGTTTATAAGCACTTTTCACAACTTTCAGAGACCAAGCTGTAGTTTTGCCATCACGGTAAAGCTAACAACAACTAGCATGCTAACTGCGCTTCCTGATCCTTGGAGAGCAAAATGATTATAGGTACAGACAGTTCCGAGCTGACTTATTTTGCCCTCAAGAGCTGATCAAAGAATCTGCACTGGGACAAAACAACTTTCAATTACATTCTGGTAGGTCTATTTTCTTTCTAATTCTTACTAAAGTTATCTGTAAATTAACTGTCTATTGTAGATATCTAGGACATTGCTGTTTTTCTTTGATTATCTTGGTACAAAATATCACCTGTTTGCGAAATAAGCATGAACACAAATCTAAATGTCAAAATGGACGACACGCTTTGATTGCAAAACCACTCTGAGATAAGACAGCCCGCCCCAAAATGTCTGAAAATGTCATAAAATTCGACACAGCGTTTACTTTGCTAATATTTTAAAACTGAAAACGTATTGCAGATGTTGTCCCACCCCTGCTGCAGCTTAGATCATCTCCACTTTGGTGCTGTGTTTTTAATTCAGTATTTGGGAGCTGCTTTCAAACATTTGCCTTTGTTTGAAGAAGAAAGAGAGACACATCTGAGGACTTCATTCTGCCTCCTGACTTCTCGTTTCATAGTCGTCATTATTGTTCACTTGTGCACGCTCAAACGTTTTACTTTCCGCTGTCACTAGTTCAGGAATGGAACGATATATAGAGCTGCAAAGACATCTGAAAAATCATAACTAATCGATTTAAAAAGGTTGGTTTTAATCAGGCAGCTGTGAGGGAGAGGCTGGCAGACCATAATTATAGGGTTTCAGATTACATCATAACTTTCTATAGGTCTGCAATATTTTATACAGATGTGGCAGCAAAAATTGATATCTAAAAGTGTAGATTTTTTTGTTTGCTCAGAATAATCAAGCAAATTGGTGGTTTTCAGATTCTAAAACATAATGATGTCATAGTCCCAGATGCGGATCAAAAGACAATTTTCCCTATAGATTACATTGTACTTTATGTGGCCCTAAAAAGAAAATTCACAAATATTGAACATGACTAAGCCCTAAAGCCCACTATATCACAATAAAAATCAACTTTTTAGCAATATTAATTTTAGCTGCCCCCCATCTGTACTAAATTAGCCTTTAGAATGTGATATCATCAAAATCAGGGCAAGTTTTAGGTGACTCCTCCCTTATAGGCAGAACTTACGTGGACACGGGAAGAACATGCAAGCTCCACGGAGAAATTGTTGTGCCGTAATCACTTCGTGGTGGTGGAGAGGTGAAGAGCATAGTGACGGAGGAGCTGAGGAGGCCGATGATTTTGCTGCTGCAGTGAGTTTCAGCTGAAATGGCAGGATGATGGAAAGAGAGTGTTAGGTCAGAAGTACCTTAGCTGGACGAACTGACCTATTGTCCAGAGTCTTCCAGTTTGAATTTGATTTGAATGAACTTAAAACAAATTATTCTACTCTCATCAATGCATTTCAAAGGTGCATTAACTTTCCGTTTTGCCTCATCTGGAATATTCCACAGTATGGCATTAAACTAATCTATTTCCATGTAGACACATATGTAAGACTAGATCGAGATGCAAGTGAGATCTGTGGAGAAGCGAGCATGTTTTTCATTGTTTTTTTAGCACTAGATTCAAACGATTCTAATTAATTTATTGTCAAGAGAAAATGTAGTTTAAACTATGCGCTGGGATTCTTACTTGCTTCCGTTAACAATAAATAGTACAGTGACCTATACTAAAGGCAAAGCAATAACATCTCCATGGTGACCAACACATGGAAAGACCTCATGAGAAAAGTTACACAGTCTACCTTTATATAATTCCCAAAGTCTAAATATCAGTACAGAAGCTTTAAACCCTGTCTAAACACCGTGCATGAGTGCATGTGTGTTTGAATGTTCCTCACTATGGGGCTTGCTCCTTATTCAAAGCGACATTTTAAGCCGTTTAGCTGTCACTCAGAGGCGCAGATGACCACCACACCCCCCACCAGGGTTTTGGTACGACCCACTGGAGCCTTGCCTGTTAATAAGGGCCCTGCCATGTCCAGAGGGGAGGGGGGATGACAGCCTAAGTGGGAGTGACACAGCTGAATAGCCCCAGTCTGTGATGTCTAATAGGACTAAAGCAGTGAGCGGGGAGAGGAGTGGAGCCACATAGGGCCTGTTAAGTGCAAGTCATTTGAAGATCTTTTGACGTTTGGAGTTTTTCTGATTTTTTTGTGTTTTTTTTTTTGTCTTGTCTTAAGTGAAGTGACAGAGGAACAACAGAGTGGCGTCTGAAACTCAACAAAGGCTGCAAAAACAAGTGGGGCAGAGGGACAATGATGACATAAGTAACCAATACTAAACTACCAAGAGACTGCCTTAAGTGCATGCTATACCCGTATTACTTACTTATTATCATCATCATCAATAATAATCAATATTATTGTTGTTATTATCATGTTTTACGATTCATTTATTCATGTACGTGTGGAATGGAAAATTAAATTAATGGCTAATTAAAGAACCATTATTTCACAGCTTCAGCGCTCCCAGTACTGTGATCTGGTGCAGCTCGCCATCTACTGGCAGCAAAGGGGATTACCATGGGGAAGCAATTTAACTAGCCAATGAGGAACTTCCCTCGACAAGTAATGTAAGCATGCTGTAGTATTTCATGTGATTTGATGGCAGAAACGCTTTGAACGATTCTGGAAATGATTTATGGACTTTAAAGAACAAATATTATATTTTTATGACATACCAAAACATGTATGTATGGTGTATTATAATTGTAATATGATATCCTGTGGTCTTAATTTATCATAATTTGTGCTCCACAGCCCCATCTCCGACCCTTGCTCAGAGCACTGACTGTGAATGACTCGTTTTGCGCTGGCTCCTTTAAATGCAAACAGGGCCGGGTCTAGCTTTTAGGGGGCCCTAAGCTGAATTTGCCCTTGGGGGGTTCTCGCCACTTCAGTGCCACATATTCATATCTGACAAAATTAAGATATCATCAGAACTCGTTGTAAAAAAAAAAAAGAAAAATTCTAGAGGCTCACAGCATGAAATTTTAAAATTCTGGAATTTTTTTTTTTCTTGGGTTCTTGTGCATATTAATGTGTTCCAGTTGACCAAAGTGGGCTTCCATTTATGATTTCTTTATGTCATAAAATGCATAATTGGATAAGTAACCAAAAGATGTACTTAAGCAGAGGTACACTTGCTTTAAAATCATATCACTCAGGAAGTACAAAGTAGTGCACCAAGTTAAGAGTTGCATAAGAGAAACAGAATGGAATCAGATCATTTGGAAGGACTGAACATTAAATAAAGGGATTTTAGGATCAAATTATTTTTATGTTTATTGTCAGGCTTTCGATGCTGTGATTTCACTAAATGTGCATATTAATGAGTAGGGATGCACAGATACTGATACCAGTATCGGGTGCCAGTACTCGTACTCGTCACCACTGTAGAAGTGTTGCCTCTTGCTTGAGGCTCACAGCTCATCTCTGGACAGAGCAGTGAGCTCTGGACATAAAGCTGCACATTAACTGTTCTGCACATTAAGCACAGCTGTAATCACATGAGTCTGTCACATGAAATGTACAAATATTTAGGACTTTAAAAAGTTTTTATAGTTCACAGAGGATATCAGCACAGTGTTTGTGTTTAGAATAGTAGCATGCTAATGTTGCTAAGTGGGGCTGGCGGTTATTTATTTGCGCATGCGTTGTAACTTATTATAATTAACAAACAATTTAGCGGCTGAATAAAGCAAGTTCAGAGCTTTTAAAAGATTAAATAACATATATAACATGTCCATATTGGTGATAGTGTGGCAGTGGTAAAAGTAAGGAGTGATGGTGAGATGAAGCCCCATGAAGCATCAATACTTTCAGCCAACAGTGCCGGCACATGTACCGACACTTCATAATGGTTCATTTACTCTATAACGCCATCAAGAGGTCAATAAAATGTACTACAATCTAGTTTCCACCTCAGCGCCATCAATTGAACAAACATACAAAACCAGTGATAGGACCACAGTGAAACACATTAGACATAGGACTGCACTTGTGTTAATTGTAGTAGTGCTTCTAATTAAATAAACAAGCGGTTATGTTTTTTTGTGAGGATTTCTCCTGTTTTGGAAAAAAAAATCCTCTCACAAAGCCTCTCAAAATCCTCTCACAAAGCACAGATGAAGCTGGAGTGCAAAGGTACATGAGGTTATTGTGAATACATTTGGAAACTTATTTCTTTGCTTTCTCCAGTCCTGCAGTGGGTCCTCCTCCCTAATTGTATAGTTACTATATAAGCAGTGTTGGGAATAACGGCGTTAAACAATAACGGTGTGACTAACGTGTTGTTTTTTCACTAACGGAGTAATTTAACTAATTACTTTTCCCAGCGTCCCAACGCCGTTACCGTTACTGACAGTAAAATGGGGCGCGTTACTATTACTTCAGTTCACTCTGCTCTTCATCAAAGAAGTCTCTCATAGAAGGAGCTGCAGCGCTGTTGTGTTTCTTCGGTGAAAGAAGCTCGGGGTGAGAGGCTTGTTTGAGATGAGCGAGGCGGGCGCAGATAATCTCGTGAGAGCGAGGCCGACGCAGGCCGTGTCTCAATTTACCAAAGTGCCCTTAAAATGCGCCGCTCGAACGGCGCATTTAAGTCGAGCGGTACTTCGACCTGCACTTCGAACAGAACATGGAACAGTGCATTTGGCGAAGTGGGACACGGCCGCAATTTTTGAGCCTGCGGCCGCCTGCATGGACTACAAACGCTTAATGCATGATGGGAAATGGTGTCCTGTCACACGTGCATTTACAGCTGATTGGGTCCGAGTTGAGTTTTGATCAGAAACGTGACGCCCTGACGCTGCCTCCTCCTCCAACTTTACACAAACTACTGCCACATATTTGACATGGACATATGTTTTAAATGTGACTGAAAGTGTACAGGCTGGTGTCACATATGGATCACTTATAAACAAATGCAATATAATTAGTCTGTTAAAGTGAAATAAATGTTAACGGTTCACATCTGTTGTGTTTTTATTGTTTTAACAAAGTAAGTAACGGCATAGTTACTTTGCCTAGTAACTAGTTACTTCTCCCAAAAAGTAACTGAGATGGTAACTCAGTTACTTTTTGGGAGAAGTAACTTGTAACTATAACTAATTACATTTTTTAAGTAAGATTCCCAACACTGTATATAAGACAAACCTTGTTGGGAGTGATCGAGTCAAAGTTCTCCCTAACAGGGGAAAACTTTCTTTTTGTGACTGGTTCCATCATTTAAACACTCGCAGATAAAAACCAAACACCAAACACAAGCTGTGCGGGTCGACTCCATTGCGTTTCGCTGATGACACGCGGTTCACGCCAAACTAGCGAACCACTTCTGTGGTCACGTGGTGCTTCAGGAAGGTTCGAACGTCATCGCTCACGTGATCGAACCACGCTTCGCCTGAATTTTTACTGATTACTCGTACCACACTTCGATGCCACGACACAGACGTAACATCACTAATTAGCAGTTAGCGCGTTAGCAGTTACCCTGTTAGCAGTTAGCGTATTAGCAGTTAGCGCGGAGGAGCGCAGTATGCAGAGCGTAAAGAGTAAGAGTAGTAAGAGCAGCAGTGACCTGCTTTAACTACACTCACATCATCTGATGTTTAGAGACAAAAGGATGAGCCACAACCACAAACAGCCAGTGTAATAAACGGACTCACCTGCTGTCCTCTGCTGCTCTGATATATATCCTGTCTGCACAATTATATATCTGCAGGTCCACTCATGTAAAATGGTGACATCTTCTCTGAAAAGAGAAACGATCTTCCTCCGGAGTCTTCATACACTGTCCCGTACTTTAGATAAACTGAATTTCGCTAACTTTTAAAGTTAGTTAGTAAAACAGCCATTTAAATGTCCCTCTGCTCACCCAGAGCACACCGAACAGGGTCCTTCACACAGGTGTAAACACGTAGCTGTCCACACCACTGCCTGACTCAAAAAATGTAGGCAGAACATATCCAGCTGCTGGAAATAAAACCCATCTAATCGTTTTCAGATATATATGTAGACTAGTATAAACACCCGAATGCCATTTAGTTTTCAGAAAAAAACTCCCAATCATTATTTTCAATATAAATGTATGGGCTCTTGGGGGCCCTCTGGCAGCAACTGGGAGTGTGTTGGTTAACTTGTAATTATATACCAACAAAGGTGCATTTCTAGCCAGATCGAAATAAATAGTTTAGTTTTAAAATACTGCTCAGCCTTGTGCATCAATGAACGATGTATGAGTGATGCATGTTATTATAAATGAAATAATCTGTGAAGTTTGCTCATGCGTTTTCAAGCCTATATACATGCTTGTCTTCTATGAGAAAGAAATTGAGCAAAAATATAGTTTGCTTGGCTATATAATACTGTTAAATCAAATACGACTAAAAGTGACACATTTATAAAACACATGTGCGTGCGTAGTTTGTTTACAAGTGCGTACCTCGCTGCACAGCCTTCAGAATGTCTAAACATAAAATTTTATGTTACTTATGGATCAAGCATATTGTTTTGGCTTGTGTGCAATTGCTGTCATTCATTTGGTTTATAACGTGTCTTTAGGTGCACATGTGACAACTGGGCTACAATCTGAAACTGAAGTGGAAAACAGATGTGGACAAGAAACTCCCAAAGTGAGTTTGATTTACAAAAACTGTATATTATGCACACTCACATTATTGATAATATATTTGGTAGGTGCGAGCAAGAATGGAAGAAGTCCCCAGCCAACCCACATATGGTGGACCATCCAGGATTTGAGCCTGTGTGTCTCAGTATATACTCCCAGTAAGTTGGTGCAGTAAGTTGACTTTTTAATTATGGTACCAATTTTGTAAACACCAAGGAAAAGCAGCCTCGTTATGAGTGTGTAGATCTCAGACATGGTTTATGACTAATATCCACTTTGCTAATCTTTCTTCTGGTGTTGTAGAACAAGCAGCTGTCCTGTAGGTGGACATTTAGTTCTGTGCAGTCTTATTTTTAGCATTTTTTACTATCTTTTTGGAGATACCTGAAGAACAAAACTACGATTTAAAACAACCGAACAGAAATTGAATAACAAAATTCAGTTTATATTAAAATACTCTTCTCAGTGAGCCACACATCATAGTGATGAGTGATGTTCTCCTCCCTCAGGTAGTTTTGGATTTACAGATGCCTGTCAGTCACTAATGACTCCAGATTAATACCACAAGCATTCAGGAAAGCAAGGCTCCGCTTCAAACCCTCGAGCTCCATGTGATAACTCCCTCCAGTGTCATTGCTCTGCAAATACAATACAATAATGTTTTGTTATTACTGCACTATTACATTTTATTTTAGGGACAAGAGCTGCAGCTATAAACACTATGATGCATGCATCAAACTGCTGTGCTACAATTTCCCATTAGTAATTTTAGCTTTGACTTACATCTCATCAGGCACCTCTGCCAAAACAGTCAGTGAATCTTCTGGATCATATGTATAACTCTGTGGATCTGATGAAATATCCATTGTTGAGCTGCCTTGTAAGAAGTCCTCTGCTACGATGTCTTCAAGACCGGGTCTTTCTGTTATCTCTTCACAAATATCAACAAGCTTGTCCTTTTCACATCTTCTCATCTTCTCATCTCTTTCCCTCTCTTCTTTTCTCTTTGCCTCTCCCTCTTTCCCTCTCTCTTCTTTTCTCTTTGCCTCTCTCTTTCCACCTGTCTTTCTTCCTTTTTGCTTCTCTCTGCCTCTCTCTATCCCTCTCTTTCCCTCTCTCTTTCTCCCTCTTTCCCTCCCTCTCTCTCCCTCTCTCTTTTTTCCCTCTCTTTCCCTCTCTTTCTCCTTCTTTCCCTCTCTGTCTCCCTCTCTCTTTCCCTCTCTTTCTCTCTCTCTTTCCCTCTCTTGCCCTCTCTTTCTCCCTCTCTTTCCCTCTCTCTTTGTCCCTCTCTCTTTCTCCCTCTCTTTCCCTCTCTCTCTCTCTCTCTCTCCCTCTCTCTTTTGCCCTCTCTCTCTCTCTTCCCTCTCTCTCTTTCTTTCCCTCTCCCTCTTTCCCTCTCTTTCTCCTCTCTTTCCCTCTCTTTCCCTCTCTTTCTCCCTCTTTCCCTCTATCTCTTTCCCTCTTTCCCTCTCTTTCCTTCTCTTTCTCCCTCTTTCCCTCTCTTTCCCTCTCTTTCCTTCTCTTTCTCCCTCTTTTCCTCTCTTTCCCTCTATCTATTTCCCTCTTTCCCTCTCTTTCCTTCTCTTTCTCCCTCTTTCCCTCTCTTTCCCTCTCTCCTTCCCTCTCTTTGAATGAGCTGCCCGTTGGACCACACAGACCAAGTCTCTCTGACGTTAATCCTGCACAGTTCAGACGTGTGTCCCATATCAGAGTCTCGGGGCGATCTGCACATTTGCATCATTCAAACATGAGTCAGAGATATGAAAGCGCTGAAAGAAAGCGTGGGGTTTGGACTTAGTGGGCACCTTTGGTTTGGTGAGACTTGGACAACTGCGCAAAAGTCAATCTAACTCAAATTTGACAAGCTGCATCCTTAAACCATCTCAACTGTTCTGGATGAATGTACATTTCTTAAGACATGAAGTGAAGTCCACAATGGTTTATGGGACATTTAGTGTTACTTACATTTTGCAAGTCCCAGGTTCAACTCTTGCGCTTTTTCTCTGTGGAATTTCTCTCTATTTTCCTCTTTCCCTCTCTCTTCCTTTCTGTTTGCCTCTCTATCTCTTTCCTTCTCTCTTTCATCCTCTTTGCCTCTCTCTGCCTCTCTCTCTTTCCCTCTCTCTTCTTTTCTCTTTGCCTTACTCTCTTTCCCTTTCTCGTCTTTTCTCCTTGCCTCTCTCTGTCTCGCCCTCTTTCCATCTCTCTTCTTTCTTCTTTCCCTCTCTCTTTATTCCTCTTCCCTTCTCTTTGCCGCCCCCCTTTTCCCTCTCTCTTCTTTTCTCTTTGCTTTTCTCTCTTTCCTTCTCTCTTTCTCTCTCTCTTTCCACCTCTTTCTTCCTCGTTGCCTCTCTGCTCTCTCTCTTTCCCTCTCTTTCTTCCTCTTTACCTCTCTCTCTTTCCCTCTCTCCTCTCTCCCTCTTTTCCTCTCTTTCCTTCTCTCTTTTCTCTTTGCATCTCCCTTTTCCCCCTTCTTCTTTTTTCTTTTTGTCTCTCTCTTTCCACTCTCTCTTTTTTCCTCTTTGCCCTCTCTTCCTTTCCCTCTCTTCTTTCTCTCTTTGCCTCTCTCCGTTTCCCTCTCTCTTCTTCCTGATTCCCTCTCTCTCTTTCTCCTCTTTGTCCCCCTGCCTTTTCCTTCTCTCTTTTCTCTTTGTTCCCTCTCTTTGTCTCTCCTTTTCCCCTCTTCTCTCTTCTTTTCTCTTTGCCTCACTCTCTTTCCCTCTCTCTTTTTTCTCTTTGCCTCTCTTCCTTTCCCTCTCTCTTTCTTCCTCTTTGCCTCTCTCCCGTTCCCTCTCTCTTCCTTCCTGATTGCCTCTCTCTCTTTTCCTTCTCTATTTCTTGTTCTTTGCCTCTTTGCCTCTCTCTTTCCTTCTCTCTTTCTTCCTTTTTCCCTCTCTCTTTGCCTCTCCCTTTTCCCCTCTCTCTTCTTTTCTCTTTGCCTCACTCTCTTTCCCTCTTTCTTTTTTCTCTTTGCCTGACGACAAACATACTTTAAAGCAGAACTAAGTAACATTTATACCTCATTAGACATCTTTGTTAGTCCCGGTGATGGTTAAATCGTCTCCCTTTGTTTAAAAAAAAATCTTGTCAACTTTTATCTTGGCTGCCTGCACCAATCGGCCATACCCTGTCCTGAGGTGGCTCCACGAATTAGAGAGTTGGAGGAGATTTCATATTTATTTTGGTCTTTGAAGGAGTTTGAGAAGAAAACTGAGGAAAACTGGGATGGGACTGGGTTTGTTGGCAGTGGCGCTTGGCTGATACATTTGTGCGTATGTAAACAGCACAGATTCAACAGATTTCAAATATAAATCTTTTAAGTCCTTCTAATACAGCCAGTAAAGGAAAATATTTATGAGTAATTTGTTTGGACAGATTCTGTAAATAATGGAAAAACTGGCCTCATTGTCAGATTGTGCGTTTCTTCACAATGTAGCTCAAGGACATGGCAAATAAAAAGGACGTCTAACTTTTCAAGACAGGTGTTTACAATGGCCCAGTTAAAGCTGTGCAATATGAAATATATTTGTAAGACTATAACTATAATTGTAAGTATAAATGAAAGTTTCAGTAATCCATGACAGAAACTCATGTATTAATTTATTTGATACGGTGCTAAGCATGTGTAAACAGCAACAGAGTAAACATGTCAGCTTATCCACTGGCATGTCTTAATATTATGTTTTAACCCTTCTGCTCTAAGTCTGTGTAATCCCTCGGTCATCCAGGCCTGATCCACAGCAAAAGACAAAGTTTAAATCTGTCAACTGGACAAATCGTTGTGGGAGTGAAGACGTTTCGCTGCTCATCCAAGTCTCTTCTTCAGTTCTGGTCAGATTAGATTGTTGGTGGACACTGCCTTATACCTGTCTGAAGGGAGGGGCTAACTACACTGAGACCGTAAACATCTATTGTCTCCCTTTTGCTCTAAATGATGAAGTTACTCATTTTGGTGTCTGTATTTTTATTTTATTTTCAGCATGATAAATACAAAGCAGATTGATTTGAGCCAAGTTGATCCGTGGACCACATGTAGCCCTGTTATACTTTGGATCTGGGTTTGAGGGCTGTAGCCTCAGTACACACATACAGCAGGGGTGCTCAAAGAGGGGCCTGCTCACCCAACTTGGCCTTCCATTGGGTCTCATTTGGCCCACTAGGGGGGCTGACATTTGTAAGATATATCTTATTTTAATTCAGTTGTGCACTGAAAAACTGCCAGGTGATGACAGGAAGCCCGTACTAGTCTATCTCCCCCAAACACACACAAATTTAGTCATAACTATTTTTTTACATGAAAAACATGAATAGGTTTGGCCCACTGACATGTATTCTTTCTGACCTGCTGAGGAGAAAAGTTTGAGCACCTCTGCACTACAGCCAACTAACGGGCTTATTGACACAGCAAAACCTGTTGTAATTCAGTTCCCAGGCAACACAAAACAAACTTATCTCAAAAGACAGTCACAACTTGATAATTAGCTGCAGATGTTTATATAATCTCCTTACTCAACACAAGTTTGTCCTCACATAACCGAACTGAAACATAACTAATATTTTAGATTTCATATTACTATTGAAAATGAAACAAGATGAATGTTTCCAAAATAAATCATAGCCTCGTGTGTGTTGTCTTAACAGTATAACATGTGTATAAAGGAACTGTAGTCGGGGCTCTTACAGGTTTAAAGGTTTTAGGATCACAACTGAACCTAAAGTGCCAGTGCCTTAACCTGCACATAGACGTTTTTCTCATTCAACTATATCAATAGATATACAGCAGCAGAGGCACTGGTTAATGCTGCTGTGGTTTAGGTAGTGAGAATCAGATCAGAGAGAGGACTTTTAGGTCTAGAACAACTCACGTGAACCTAATTAGCCTGGCGATCATGTCCACTGTCTTTGTAAGTAAGAATAAATCAGCATTACAGTTGTTATCAGTAAAAGCTATATTTGATTTGAACATGTTTACCTTATATCTGGGGAATCATAATCTTACATAAGAGTTCTCTTAAATAAGCTGTCAGTGTATGCATTCACACAATCACACCTCTTCCTTACCTCTGCGATATTTTCAGTTCCTTTAAGGTTCCCTGCGCAGAGCCAGGAGGCCTCATGGGGAGCCCTCTCGCTATAAAGTCTATATCTAAAGTCTGTGTATCCCTTCAACGTGTTTTTACAGCTCCAAACAACACAACACAAACAGCCAATTAGCAGCAGCGCTAAAGCTAAATATAAAACAGAGATCTTTTGACTGTCTGTACAGTAAGAAAAGTATTTATCAGTAAGTTTTACATTAAGTTAACCCAGTACAGAATAAGAAAGTCAATCGAACCCAAAGTTTACAGTTAAATCAACTTAATATTTATCATCTAGTGTCCCTAAGAATCTCATCTCAAGTGGAACGAAACACTTTTTTAAAACTTATTTTTGCTATTAATGGTGTTTTAGTAGTATTGTGTACTGTTCCCAGTTCTCTCTTTTATTGTAAACTAGGTATAGTCGCAGCATTGTGTTCAAAAACTGTCAAAAGCTATTTCAAGTACTACATGACATCACACAGGACTGCCCTGATTGCAGTCAGGTGTTTCCAATTCCCAACATCTGGCTGCAGGGGCAGAGTTTAAAGTGTGGATATCTATTAGCCCAATCACACTGTTCCTCATATGTCCTGACCCTCCTTTTTCCTCACTCTTTTCTTTAGTCCTTCAGTGAGCATCTCTATCTGAAACGATATGTGGGCAAAGTTTAGGTGTTTAGTCCCACTTTAAATTATTTTCAGTCTGAGGTTTATGGTGCATTGGCTTTGGTCTTAACATCAAGGTTTGGGTAAGGTACTGGGTAATGACGTAACTGATAGGGATTTGCTGATACAATTTTTTTCACCCCCAAATTAATAAAAGTATAAGGCTACTTACATTTCAGTACTCACTAATGCCAAGTACTGATACAAGCATATTCTTTGAAGTTTGCCATAGTATAGTAGCCTACACTGTTTGACTCTAAAATACTTTGGATGTTTTTTTACAGCACCATCGATGTAAATTTATATCATATAAATTTAAACAGTATATTTTGCCTAATTTTCTGCTCATCTGTTTGCAAGGGCTTGTCTATGGCCTTTCCACACACAGTTGGTTGGTCATGTCTTCACCTTTGCAGTGTGGTAAGCTACATCTGTCCTTACATCATTTTGCCGTCATGTTTCTGTGAGCATGATCAGGGGATGTGATGAAACCAGGAGACCAGAGACAAAAAGAGAATAACAGACGCAAGTTTCTGTCAAAAACTCAAAAGATCGACCACATGAGAGCAGAGTGAAGGGCAGGCCCACACTACTGAGTCCTCTGATATGTCTGTATGTAGTATAGAAATACACTCAAGTATGTATGCAGTCAGTGCGTGGGAAATAATATATGGAATTACACTGTTATCCTGTAGCCAAATCAGTGTAACGTGGGACTAAACACCTGAACTCGTCCCGCAACCACATTTTAAATAGAGCTGCTAAACTGGGCAGTCGTTAGACTCCATTTTAACACTGTAATTAAGTACAGCACTTTGCACTTGTTGTTAATGGTTCATGGGTCACTGTAAATAACAATATGTCGTCATTCAGTCAGCTATTGAGAATCATCCACTGTGTTTTATTAATGTAAATATTGATTTGGCTCCGTGACCTAGAAATAATTTGTCACATGATCCCAGTCTTACACCAGCGCACTAACATAAAGTTAACACATCCAGTGAGTGTACCTCGTAAAGCTGCAGCAACCAGACTTGCATCTGCGCTGTTGTTGGGACAGTTATCACTGTTAATGCTTAAAGTGTAGTTTTTATGCTGTGTTGTTAACTTATGTCCAAAAATGACCTATACCCTACCTACACTACAATGTTTTTGTGTTATTGTTTTCACCAGGGTTCTTCCATTGCACCTAAATAATAAATGGTTAAAAAAAGGAAACATTGAAGCGTGCAAATCAAAGGTCAGATTTAAGTGTTTTTGACCAGAAAAATGTACTGTAATGTAATGTAAAAATACTTTTAATCTCCTAATTATGAGTTTTAAAGTCCTAATTATGAGTTTTAAAGTTGTAATTATGTTTTAAAATTCCTAATTAGGAGTTTTAAAACTCATAATTAGGAGTTTTAAAACTTCTAATTATGAGTTTAAAACTCATTGTTTGGAGTTTTTAAACCCCTAATTACGAGTTTAAAGCTCATAATTAGGAGATTAAAACTCATAATTATTAGTTTAAAACTCAAAATTTAGACTTCCTGTGGGGCTTTATTTTTTTTTTTTTCCATGGTGGAAACGGGCTTCCATACCTCTGCTACAATAAAACTGTTACAAAATTGTGTGAAATGCCAAAAAAAAACTTATCCTAAAGTCATTTTAGACTTTATTTATTTAGTCATGTCATTTAGTCATGGTTTAGAACAGCTTTAGGTTTTTTAATTCTTTATAAGCCCTTGTTTAATTTAACTTTAGTCCTGGTTTAATCCTGATTCCTCCTGCTTTAGTCCCACTTAAGTCCACATTTAGTCTTGATTTAGTCCTCTATTTCTTGTTACAATCAGTGAAAGAAGATCCTCTGCTAGAGTCTTGGTGTCTAATTTAAGTCCACGTTTAGCCCTGACTTAGTCGTGTTCTTGTAACATGCAGAGTTGCCCTTGTTTAGTCCTATTTAAGCCCTTGTTTAATTGTAATTGATAAACCTAGGTTTCAATAAATTGACAAAACATATGTGGATGTATGAAATGTCAAAAGATAAAGTCCTTATTTTGTCATTGTGTAGAACACTTGTTTTTGTCATTGTGTAGAACACTTCAAGCTTGAATCTGGTTTTAAACCTGGTTTAGTCCTGGTTTAGTCCAGGTGCTGTGTTAGCCCAGGTTAAGTCCATGTTTAGTCTTGGTTTAGTCCTGTTTTTGTAACATGCAGAATTATTTAGTCCTGTTGAAGTCCTTATTTAGCTGATTTTACACACCAGGGTTTAGTCCTGGTTAAGTCCATGTTTAGTCTTGATTTAGTCCTGGTTAAGTCCATTTCGTCTTGATATAGTGCTGTACTTTGAGTTACAGACCTCAGTAAAAGAAGAACTTTCCTTATGTATATATGTATGCAGGCTGTGCGCGCTAATGTAGGGGAACTAAATATTCGCTGCGTGGTTATGGCTCTGTGGGGAAAGCGGCTCTATGGACTGTGTAAGCTGCTCAGTGTGTGCGTTTGGGAGTGAAGGGCCGTGACCGCTCGCCTCGCCCCTCCGCAGATCTGACAGCACTCGGATCAATCACACACTTCCGGGATGGGAATGTTCAGGAAGCAGGAAAACACGACGCGCTTCCCTGGTTTTACACGAGACCAGAGAGAGATCGATCTAGTCTACGGCCCAGGCTGCATCTCAAACAGGCGGCACACCCTACATGCTTTTGGACAGTTTTAGAGGGTTAGAAATGGGAGTTTTCAGAAGTGTAAAGTGCTTAAAGTGATGAATGCAACCTTACTGAAATTTGTGGTGATGTAGGCAATTTGAAAACTTTTACCCCAAGATCAAACTAAATCCAGCAGTGATTCAAATTCCAGGCTCAATTTTTCTTTATTTGTAGATTCATGGGATAAACCAGGGAAACAGAAGGGACTAAACTAGAAGTACACCAGGACTGTCACAGAGTCCTTGAGATATTTGGTCCACGGTCTTTTTCATATCAAAGTCTTTTAAAACTGCACAATATTGCAAAATATACTTTTACTGAGATGGTCTTTTCCATTTAGCCTTTGCAGACTGTTAAAACATCGCACACATTTTTTTGTAATAGTAAAATGGTGTTACTAAATATTTCATATTTCATGTGCTGCTTTGAAAATCATTCACTGTCTTGCCTCTCCACAGATCTGACTTGAGACGTGTGTCCTTACTGTGAGTGTGCTTGCATCTCCACAAACCTGACTTATTTCCACAAAAATGTTGGTCATGATTGGCCATAATATTCCACAGTATGGCATAAAACGTATCTGTTTTTAACTTTCTATTTCCACAGACTTATGTGGGAAACGTCTCCAGAAAGTTGCATACTCTTCAAGTTTAACGACAAAGGAATAACTATCAGAAATGTTGCATAGTGCAGCTTTAAAATGTCTTAATAGATCTTATGACATGGAAACTGAAGTTAGTTTCTCAGTATTCTAATATCCACTTTCACATCCTTTGACTACGTCACTTGTGAATTCCTGTTGTCCCTGTAACTGTGTTTTGTCCTGACCCTTCCTTGTACAAGCTGTGTCTGTGCGTATAGTCTCTGTGTATAGTGTCTGTGTATAGTCTGTGTGTATAGTCTGTGTATAGTCTGTGTGTATAGTCTGTGTGTATAGTTTCTGTGTGTATAGTCTCTGTATAAAGTCTCTGTATGAAGTGTCTGTGGAGGTTATGGTACCACGGCCCTGCCCTCTGCGCTCATTACCCAGGATTAGCCCTCTCTGATTGGGACCGACTTTATTACACGCCTGCCTCTGCTGTGAAATCTGCTGATTGCTACTCAGGGAGAGGACAATAATGGCTTTAGACCTCTAACTGTATATTGCTCAGGGTGACACGTGAGACAGGAGCAGAGAAGGAAGTTTTCAAAAGAATCTTTGACATACCATTGCAAACCTTTCAGTAAAAATGTAACGGAATGTTAATAAAATACATTTTCCTATATCTTAGCTTGACATCCATGTGCTTAAGAACAAACAACCAACCAAACAAAAAGAATAAAATATACATTTGTATGCTATATTACAATATTTATTTTATTACAATTATTATTATTATCGTTTTTCAGTTTGCAGAAGTAAATCAAACAACAAAAAAGGCAGAAGACCTGAGACTTGTGGCCTCCTGAACGTGCACAGTGCAGTGATTCGACTGCACAAATGTGTGAATATTAATGATCACTTTAGTCCCACTGTTGCACTGTGGGTAGAGGAGACCCCCACATGCAATATTGACAAAATAACCAAAATATCATAATTATTATTCGTTTTATTAGTCATGAGTCTCCTAATCATCAGTAATGTGCTACAGTGTACTTGGAAATGTCTTGGTTGAGGTTTGGCTCATTTTGAATTGAGTGTAACCTGTAATCTGACAGTGAAACTGCACATTCTGACACAGTGAGTTTTTACCTGTCCTCCAGCTCAACTGTAAATCATTCATGTGTTTCAAAATGATGAAAAAAATGCACTGTTGCCATAGCAATTAACAAATCAAATCAGAAATATTCTATGGATATATCTTTAGTGCAGACTCATGGTACAGAGTAAAAACAGACAGCCAAACAATGTACAATACAATAAAAACAATACGAGGCCTCTAACCTCGTAGGACACAGCTCTCAGTGTTTCCACAGCTCGAGGATGGCACTGTGTCCAGTATCGGTCAACTATAAAATCACCACGTTCTGTAGTTCTCAGACAGCACTGCATTTATACATTTATTAAAACATCTTGCAGTGGATTAAACAATTTACTGGCACTGGTCCATCTGGGTATTTTTAACAGAAGTCTTGGAGCATCATTGTAGGGCCACTCTCAATCTCTGTAGGCTGGATTTTTTTTTTTTATAATTCACCCACAGATGAGGAAGATGCAGTACACTCAAAACAAAGTCACTTTAAAGAAGACATATGGTGCTTGTTTCTGCTATAGTTATAATTTATCACACCTGTGGATCTTTTTCATAATTTGAGAGAAAAGAGTCACACAGTTGTCGGCCCCTTCCATGAATAGCTGCAAATCACACTAACGAGTAGCTGATTTTTTTTCTCATTTGTACAAAAATGACTATGCGATGATGCAGAATCCTATATGTGCATCACTGATACAGTTGGATAACGAATAAGCAAGTACAGAGCAGTGGGCGTTTACCTGAGGTGGTGAACACGGGGGGTTGATCAGAGCAGTGACGTCTTGAATACAGAGGTATAGAAATAACTCCAACACGCATGAATAACGCTAAACACAACTTTGAGAGGGAAAAAACTAAAAAGCTGTAAAAAGTCGATTTTGCATGATAAATCCCGTTTATCTCCAACAGAAAAGGAGCCAGATTTCTATGACATTGGCCTGAGAGTAGAACGCACAGCACTGATGATACATGTCTTTATCATTTGACAGGATATCTATCAGGACATAGCAGGAATTCAGGAAATACAAGGCTTCTGTTTCCTATTTAACATCATTAGCCAAACTGGTGATAAAAACCTCCAGGTCATCAGTGTACATGAGTGACAGACCTCCAGACATACACCCATACACCTGTGGAGCTGTTTGGAGAGGTCATGACTTTTGAACGGTGAAAAGTGCTCAAAATGGCACCTATAAACAGGAAGCTGACATCCATGAATAGGCCTCTTAAACTGTGAATGCATCCATTGATTTTTTGAAACCTACTGAAGCACTAAACCAAAGCAGAGGTTTTCATGCCCCACCTCCTGTTTACAGTGTGACCCCCTCAGGCTGCACTTAAAGACATATTTGAACTGAGAACTTTTCTCTTTTTCTGAACGCAAACACATCTCCTCTCTTCTCAGAAGATGTCTCTCAGCACTAAAATCACTCTTCTCTTGAATTTCAGAATGAGCAGGCTTTGTATCTCTGTTTGTGACATGGAAAAACAGACTTGAGCTATATATGAAGAGAACTTTACAACACCTGATGGAGCTCTTAGTTCATCTTCTTTAGTGAAATTAATTAATTAATTAAAGCCGCAAGCAGCATCGAACAGCCCTCACAGGCCACACTTTGCACTCGGCCGACCCAGCATTACCTAAGGGTGGAGATAACGCGCTGCTTTTATCTGTTTTATTGTGACTTTGGGCTGCACACGTCACTAAACAACTGACACGCTCATCATTCGTCGTCTCATTGGGGTCGGGGTCACCCATTGACCTCCCATTGATTTCCATTAATTTTAGCAGTAATAAATATGAGCTTGGCTAGGGCTCGATGCCAGGAGTGTGTTTGGGGGACATGAGCGCTTCGAGCTGCCTTTGTCGATATTATCACTCAATATTGATGCTGACATGTTGGCAAGAACAAATATGCATATCCCATGCATATGGCATGTGTTTCTTGGATACTGGAGTCAGGGTAGGGGTTCACCCTGTAGGGGATCGGGCCTAATTAATCATTTGATTTATATAGCACCTTTCATGACACCCAAAACTCTTTACAGTGCATTATTCATTAATTCCACACTCAGTGGTGGTAAGCTACTATTGCAGCCACAACTGCCCTCGGACAGACAGACAGAAGTGAGGCTGCCAGTCTGTGCCATCAACCCCTCCAACCGCCATCAATGCACGCACTCACCACATTACACACACACACATACTAGGTGATGTGGGTGAAGTGTCTTGCCTAAAGACACGAGGACAGTTTGCCACTGGCGCCACACTGTGGCAGCTAGAGCTCCCTGCGGTCTCCCATCCAGTACCTAACCAGACCCGGTCTTGCTTAGTTTCTGGTATGGCCACAACATAATTACTTTTGAACTCTAAAAAAAATAATAATAATAAAAAAAAAAAAAAAAATTCAAATTTTACGTTTTGTCCCTAAGAAGATTAATCCACTTAATTTGACTCCCCCCCCCCCATATCACTGCAGTTTTTATTTATTTTATGTGTGTGTTTTTTTTTTTTTTTTTTTTTTTTTTTTTTTAAACAAAACTGTTTTGACTCTAAGCAAAAGTTAATTGGAAGATTTCATTACATTAAAAGAACATGAATTTAGACATTTGAAAATTCAGCATATAAAGATTATTATTGTTGATTTTTTTTTTTTTATTTATTTATTTTTAGAAATGCAATATATGTAATTTTGAAAATAGCTCACTTTGCAAATAAGTTCAATATTTGTAAGAAATACACATGTCTTGCGTCATTCCTTGTTATTAAAACTTTCCCGTGGCCTTTGGAAATGGTGCATTTCACACAACTTGTAGCAGCTTCAGTATTTGTCCACAAGGGGTCAGCATTGCATCGTGTTTTACTATGCAACATGTTGAACGCAGCTTTTGTTCAAGGAGATTGTTTCTGCAAACATGCTGAAAAAGAAACAACCTTTAAAGTAAAAACGCAATTTGCATTTTAATCTGTCTTTTACAAAATTATTATTTATTTTTGTTCATTACAAAAAAATAATAATTTAAAAAAAAACAAAAAAACAAACTTAAAACATGGAATCATATTATGGAAAAAGAGAGAGAAATCTATAGGTCCTGTTTTGTACGCAAAATTGACTTCTGTGAGCTTTTAATCATGTTGGCATGTTATCTCATCAAAAACGTGGAGTTTTGTGTGTTTTGTGTTTTGTATTATTGGGCTGTCTACATCTCCCAAGCTCAAAATGCTCTGTTCCACCTTGTGATGTCATCAGATGGTAGTTTTAAAGTTAACAACTATTTTTTAGCCTCATTTTAACTAATTTATTCCATAATACACCTGCATAACCAAGTTGTGGGTTTAAAAAAAAAAAAAATTTTCATTTTACCTTTTCTTCAGTAGATCTTTTGATGTACCAGGGACTGAAAAAGTATCATCAACGCTTAAACTATACCTGTGGCTTCAAAGTTTGGCAAATCAAGGGTGGGGATAATTTAAATCGATTCTACTGTATCACTTCCTGTGTCACCATTTAATGACATGAATGTTTTCAATTTGAGAGAAGAACACAGCCTAAATATGCAGGATTTGTGTGTTATTTGTGTGAATAACTCCAGTTATAATTTTGACAAGGTTAAAAAATATATATATAAATAAATACATAATAAATCATTTCCAGCTTCATACTTGAAACTATAACATTTTATTGTGATTATGTGTTGTTGATCTAAACACACTTACAAGATATACAGGCATCTAAAACACAATTTACCTTATTTAAAGTGACAGATTTGCAGATATCAAAATCCCCAGAAAGCACAGCATCGTCTTGACTTTGCTATGTTGATATGGATAAGATATGAGAATAGTTCTGGCTGAACGATTATTAAAGTGTAATATATTGAATGTGGATGGGAACAGTGACATGTTCCCAGCCATAAAAGTCCATTTAAAGCACTCCTCTGTCTCTTCTGTCTTCATTGTGAGTCTATGTGTCTCTGCTGTCCCATTATTCCATCTTCACTTACAGTTTTCTAAAGGCTCAGACTCCTGCTCTGAAGTGCTGTCTGCTTGGATTACTTTGTGTGCGCCGCATTTCAGTGCATGATGAAACTGTTAGGTCTCCAAAATGGCTGAGAGCTTTCTAATTGGAGAGTCAAGATCTTTAAAAATACTACAGTTAATCTGCATTAGCGCACACATAATGAAAGACAGACTGTAATAGATTAAATACACCATAAAGTTTTATACAACTACAACCATGAACATATGCACATTTAGAGCAGTGCCCCCAGATTTTATACATTGTAAACTGTTAAATTTACCTAAATAAAGCTTATGGAGCTTAGGAGTCCCACCCACGTCGAAGTCGGCTCTGGTTCTGGACTACATTTTCCATTCATTTTCCCCATAAACTTTTGGAGTAATTATACTAAAAGCTAACCAGCACTGTGATAATTATATATATTCATAATGTGGCTGTTATAAGTCCAAAAGGAATGTTTAAAATGCAAGATTTGTGGAAATATTTTAACAATTTAGCAGATTTATGAAGTTTCAGAAGCAGATTTTAAATAAAAGTATAGAATCACAATCAGAAGACTTTTATTGTCATTGTCAGTGAACACAGCTCACAAACCAGGAACTTTCTTTGGTGATAAAGTGCAACATAAAAAGACAAATAAGTACAAATAAGGGTATGCATGAAGTTAAAAAAGATATGCTTTAAAAAAATAAAAATAAAAATACTTAGAGGTAGATATATACAACTACAATAACTACAACATCAGGACATCATAGGTTGTGCTTGTGGTTATTAGTTATCACAGTTGATTAGCCCTTAGCAAGCTTTAAACTGTAGTCTATGGGAAAAATGAATGAAAAATGTATTTCCAGAACCAGGAGGATAAATACATTGACTTTGCTGTAAAAATGCACTCTTCATAGTGACACTCATGTTGCCACTGTTGAAACATGTGATCACAATGCAACTTTGAGTAAACTATGATGAGGAAAAAACATTATAGCATGGTTAAAAGAACAAGTTGATCTTGCGTAATGACAGATCCACAGATTCGCTGAACTTGCCTCGTATGAAAATATGTGGGAAGGTGTAAGTGAGTGAATGGTGGTGGTTGGCCTCACTTCCAATAAAATCATTACATAAAAAGCTATATTTTCATTTGAATCTCCCCAGTATATGTTGGTGTGCCTAAAACCAATATGATTCTGTTTCGTTCAGATGCCAAGCCTCAGATTGTGAATGGTCATGCACGTTTCCTTTTTGGACATGTAGAGCTGCTTTTTTTTATCATTTCAAGGCTCCTGGCAAAAGACGTCCAGTTTGAGATGAAACAGTGGTATTAAACTGCAGGATGGAAGTGACTGTGCCCAGAGGAAGATCATTCATTTATATAATAAAAGTAGAAAGTATATGTTCAAGATCAAACAGTATGTGCTGGACAGGGTTTCGCTGACACTGCAATTCCTCATATTCAGTCATAAAGTGAAATTATCTGCCTTATATATTTATTTTATCATATTTAACCATGGAAGTCCGTTCAGTTTTAAATCTCTTGAAGGGTTCTGGAGATTTAATAGGCTGCATTCATCTGACCTTACAACATCCCTGAATCTGTGCACTGAGCTGAGGACAAATCAGACTTCTATGATGGAATTTGCTGTTTAACTGTCAGATTGCAGATTTGTTGACCTGGTTTATGTCTAATATCTGTGTAATTACTGGGCCTATCCACATAAAATAAAAACTGGCGCGTTTACTATTTTCTCAATTCTCACAATAGGTTCAGGGAGTGGCTCCATTATTCAGCTCCATATATGTGACTGTTTTATGTCCAAAATGAATATGACATGTTTGTGGACCCGATCCCCATCCAACACTCAAACCAATAACGATACGACATGTGTGGATCATAAATTTTTTTTGTCCTCTTTTTTAGATTGATGATTTCTATATAGGCTAGTACTCATATTTTACATTTAAATAATTACCTTTTTAAAGAGATTTAACGTTTTGGAGTACTTTTCAAGAAACAGATTTTTACTCCTACTTGAGCAACACTTTTATTGAAGTAACAGTACTCTTACTTGAGTATAAGTTTTGGTTACTCTTCCCTCTGTGAGTAAGTCTACAAGTGACAAACGTTTCATTTTTGTGAACAATATGAAATGATTTGAACATTTGCGTTTTTTGCGCCACTCCTTCAGATATGATTTAGGTTTTCAGATGTTTGTGTCTGTCCTTTGAAAAAACAGATTTTGTGCATTTAATGTTAAGTTTCTCTTACTTGAGTAGCAGTTTTACCAAATACTTATTATTATACTTATTACTTAATTACTCACTTACTTATGTATTAATTTATTTGTTTGTTTTGAAGTAATATTATTTATTTTTGGCTACTCTACCTTGTTCGGACACAAACTGTATCTTTATAACCAATTTATATATTTTTTTTCCATATTTTTTTTTCCATATTACTATGTTTCAGATTACATCACAATACCCTACAGACCAATAATATAGATCAGGGGGCAGCTAAATGTATATTGTTAAAATGCAGATTTATGCTGTAATACAATGAGATCTTGGGTCTAGTCCAGACATGGGCAAACTACGGCCCGGGGGCCACACACGGCCCTTTGGTCTTATTAATCCGCCCGCCAAATGAGACCAAATTATATTAAAATAGGTAAGTGTAAACCTTATTCAAAGTTTTTCTGCTGTGTTTATTTAACTGAAATGTAATAAATTAATTATTAAGTTAATTAATGCATTTGGAAAACAATTTGTACAATGAGCCTTGTATATTCATGCTTTGCTACATGTTACAGTCCAAATCTCTAATGTAATATACAGTATACATATAAATATCCTGGTCCGGCTCCCACTGTGGCCTGTGTGTCAAAAAGTTTGCCCACCCCTGGTCAAGTCAGAAATAGAAATAATCACGTTCAATATGTCTGCTTTTAAATTTTGAGTATTTCATGGCAAAGTACAATGTTATAAATAGGAAAAACTGGCTCTTGCCCCCGTTTGGACGAACGACATCACCCCATCGGAGAATCTGAAAATTACCATTAGTCTACTGGTCTTGTCTATATATTGTCTATTCTTTCTGAAAGCCATTAAGTTGCTCTAAACCCCACTGCAGTCTAATAAAGTGAATCAAGCTGTAACACATTTGCTATCACAGCCCCCTAAACCACCACAGACCCCACTCCAAGTACCCCTCAGCAACAAAAATACTGCTAAAAATAATTTTAAATACCACAACTTAATTAAATATTTCATGTCTGGGTGATGGACTGTTTTGCCTTATATAGAAAATGCATGTTCTACTGGAGTTTTAATATTAGCTAGCCCCAGAACTTGGCAGTGGCTATGTTTTCTTAACCAGAGGAGAGGAGCTGAGTTGGGAGCAGAAATGAGTTCGACGATATTACATAAAATGGTATGGTCCATGTGGATTTTGACAGAGCAAGGTGAGTTGTGGGTTGTGTGTTTTGAGTTTTTATAGTGAATTAGCGGTGACATTAGTTGTAATATTGGAAAGAATAACAGTGAAATCAGATATTGTGGAAGAAAGTTTCTCCCACCCCCAAAACATATGTCAACTTTAACAGAGAATACAAGCAAAAGTAATGGAGTAATGGAAGACCTAACCGCACTCTGAGTTTACCTGCTCCTCATCCTGCATCATCTCACTCCTATTACTCCTCTTCGTCAAAATGGTGTCCAGTTTGTCCAAATGAAACCTGGACGCACAGCCACTTCAGTTTGTGCCGCCTCCTCCCCAGCAGCCCTATCGTTTCATCATCCCCTTCGCTCACCTCAGCCTCGCCTCTACCACCTCCAGTGTTCAGGTCCGAGGGGAAAGACATCTCCTAAACATCATCTAACTGGCACGCCCTTCATCGCAATGCGGTCTGCCGGGGTCCGAGCGCCAAACATGAGTCATTCAATAAAGCTTACGAATACTTTTCTTTCGTGTCTGTCTGAGTCATACCAGGTTGAAATACAGTAATTTGGATCAAAACTCCACAAATATGATCTGTATCCTGAAGTCCCCTTAAATTTGTCTGTATAATCCCTCAGTCATCCAGGTATGATCCATAGTGAAAGAAAAAATGTAATTCTGTCATCTGGGCTTAAATACACTTTTATAGTGAGATATGCTTTAAAATGGAGAATATTTAGTTGGTTTAAAAGTTATAAAAGAAAATGTAAAGGTGGACTATGTAACTTTATCTGGTGAAGAGTTTCTCACCTCCAGATGGATATCTCTCTCTATTTTTAACACCGACAGATATCAGTCTGGTCCCCACGCCCTCTGTCCTGTCTCGAACCCGATCGAATGTGATGGTACAATTAGATTTGTTTTTTCAGGGATGTATATGAAACAAAGGAGCTCATTGGTCACCTATGATGTACAAATAAAATCAAAAATACAATTTCTTTCATTAGAGGTCGAAATGGGTTTCCTCCGTAGGGTGGCCGGGCGCTCCCTTAGAGATAGGGTGAGGAGCTCGGTCACACGGGAGGAGCTCGGAGTAGAGACGCTGCTCCTACATGTCGAAAGGAATAAGTTGAGGTGGCTCGGGCATCTGCTCGGGATGCCTCCTGGACGCCTCCCTGGGGAGTTGTTCCGGGCATGTCCCACTGGGAGGAGGCCCCCGGGGAAGACCCAGGAGACACTGGAGGGACTGTGTCTCTCGGCTCTGCCTGGGAACGCCTTGGGGTCCCACCGGAGGAGCTGGAAGACGTGTCTGGGGTGGGGGAAGTCTGGGAGTCCCTGCTTAGACTGCTGCATCTGGGACAGAAATGGATGGATAGAATTTCTCTCAGCTTAGATTAACAGAGTTCAGTGCTTTCGTCAATGATTCTGCAAAAATCCACAATGTTTTTCAGACCCCTGTGAGTTTTTTCCTTTTTCTTTTCCCTCGTAAACAGCCAAATTAACTTAAGAGCATTGAGGCATGAGTCTTTATCTTCATATCACATAAACTTGTTCTTGAAATTATTTTTAATCGAGCCAAATCATACCGTGACATACATTGTAAAACATTTGCCAGAGTTTCAAATGGAAATACACAGCTAGTAATTTCAGTCCCCCTCCTGACTTCTTTTAGCCTCTTACATTGACAAGTTCATTTTCTATTCTGCTACATATCATTGTTACAAACAGCTTTAAACGCTTACAAGTCCCACAGATCACTATCCACTTTCAGACGTTTGCATCTTATCAGCTTCATCAAAGCTCGAGCCTTCAAAATGCACTGTGACACATGTTCTGGGCATCTACGCAGGTGGTTTTCATTCCTATAGCTTTGATTCAGTAATAGGTTCAATATGGATACATCAGTTTTGGTCTATCACATTCACAAAGTCATGAATCTAAATAAATTCCTCATGTGTGCTGTTGTCACATAACGATCAACCTTTTGACTCTTCACCTCCATCACTGTCAGCCATCTTGTTTCAATATTGTCAATTTGTATTCAAGAATGAACAGTAGACAGTTCACCTTGGCCGGTGGTTTTCTGATAGTTTTGGACATGGTTTCAGCCTTGTTCAATTTGTATTTAATCCTGATTAATCCTTGTTTAGTTTTCTTTTCTTCATTCAGACCCAGTTTAATCCAATTTTAGGCCGCATTTAGTCTAGATTAAGTCTTTTCTCGACATGCTTTGACTTTGGTTTAATCTCAAAGCCACTAACCACTCCTTTGAAGATAGTGAGGTACAGATCTTAGCCAGAGAAAAGAAATGGGGCGATGTTTGTTAGGAAAGACAATGTCTGTGTAATCACTCAGTCGTTCAGGTCTGATTCATAGGAAAAGAAAATATCAAACCTGTCAACTGGCTGGAGTGAAGACGTTTGGCTGCTCATCCTGAAGAAGTGGCTTGGATGAGCAGCCAAACGTCTTCACTCAGAAAACTTTTGGTCTAGTTGACACATTTGAATTTTTCTTTTACAACACATTAACATTTTTTTATAAGTTTCAATTTCTTTTTTAATGCCCTTTGCACACACCCACACATGGATGATGTTGGCTTATTGACTGAGCATTGAACAGAATCTTACAGCTAACCGTAAGGAGGGTTTGAAGGCCCGGAAGCAACCTTTTGACTCCCTGATTACTGTCAGCCATCCTGTTTCAATCTTGCCAAGTTATATTTCAGAATGAATTTGAATTGTAAGTACTCTGTTCATCTTATGGTTGGAAAAACTGCAGTGCCCTGTGGGAGATGATGTGGGTGTAAATCACAATCAAGAGCCATGAAGTTGTTGGCATCTCCTATGGATAACTGTACATCATGCAAGCAAGTACCAGATTTTTTTGTAATTTGTACCAAAATCCGAATCCTACATGTATCACCGAGAAAGAAAGTATGTAGTAAGAAAATATGGTTTAGTCCAATTTTAGAACTGGTTTAGTCTTGGTTTAGTTTCACGTTTAGTTCCAATTTTGGTCTGGTGTACTGAGAAATGTGAATGCACTTTAAGTATTAATTTAGTCTTTAGTTGATGTGTTATTCTCCTAGTTTAGTCCATTTCCAGACCTGGCTTCTGTTAAAGACTTGGTTTATCCAGATTTATTATTTAAATATATTAGTTTTAGTCTGGTACCATCCTTATGTGTACTTGAGTTGAGTCCTGGCTATAGTGATACAAAAAAGGGAAACTTACATTGATGAAGAAGAGGAGATGGAGAGGCTGAGGAGGCTTCATGATTCAGCTGCAAAGTTTGGGTGTAGGAGTTTTGCAGCAAAATGTACAAATGAATTGAAAAGAGAAAAAGTTGTAATGGCCTCTCAATAAATTAAACAATTAGGATGGTTGTCCACTCTATGGTATTTAACCACTTGATATTGCTAACAAACCTACAAATAACCATTTGACCTCACCATTGATTGCGTCTAAAATAAACACACACCATTTTCTTTTCTTTTTATAACTAAAATATTTAAAGAATGCCAGTCTACACTTCCTGGAGACCATTTCCTCGCGTGGGCACCTCTACACCGTTATTCACAATCGCACAAATGCATTCGGAGCGCTGCATTGTGTCTAAACAGTTTGTCCCGCCCTAAACTCTCGTCCAACTCACAAAGTCACGGAGGCAAAAGGGGTCATAAGTCAAAAAGGCCCTGAATAGCAGGAAGGGAGTGGGGCTCAATATTGTACTTGAGTCTAATATATGGTGTGAACTGCTCCATACTCCAGGAGAGCTCTGGTGCCTGCTTTTTTTCTCTCTTTCTCTCTCTCTCTCAAAGTGAAAAAGTCATGCTCCATCTTATCTTCTCATCAGCAGACATTGCTAGCTTGCGTCTGGTAACTTCCTTCCATAAAGATGCAGGAACCTGAGGTGTTGTTGACTGGGGTATGAGGAAGGAGGGGGTTCACACCTTTGCAGCTCAGAAATACAATAGAAATCATACTTACTTTTGGACTGCGATGATGCTGCTTTTACACATACACACATACATACACACACACACATACACATATACATACACATATACACACACACACACATATATATATATATATATATATATATATATATATATATATATATATATATATATATATATATATATATATAATCTATATATAAATATTTTCCTATATATATAACAAATAGAAGTTTTGTCTTTTAGATCTCTGACCTCCCAGTAAAATCTCATTGTATTGTAACTCAAATGTATGCCCACTGGATGTTGGACTTTAATGCATTGAGTTTACGTGAAAGAAGATTTATCCTCTCTTCTCAGTCTTCTTCCCAGACTCTCCTCATCCTTTAAACCCAGTATGTGAGCGCACACAGATCTGCTCTCCTCTCTCCCTCTGTCTGCTCTGGTCCAGTGTTTTATATGCACACAGCCAAAGGTTAACTGCTTCCTGCTATGCTCCGTTTCACTCTTTCTCATAATATGTCATGTTATCATCCACTCTGAGCTTGTAGCCTGTAGTTTGGAGGTCAGGACTGTGCCGGGGTCATGTGTTTGGCTTTGAGGGATGTTGGTTTAAAGGTCCGATATTACACAAAACTGACTTTTGTGAGTTAAGCCATGTTAGATGGACTTAGGCCTATTTTAGTAGCAATACGGACAATCTTGTTCATAAAAAAAACATTCAGAGGGAAGTTCTTGTGCATTTGTGGACTGGTAAGACGCCTATGCTTTTCTTTCAGCTGGATTTAACTGAAGTTTGATTTGATTTTGCTTCTTGTTGTAACGCTCTGACCATTCACGTGAAGTCTTTTTTGAATACTCCATCATTGGTTCTTATTATTATAGCTGATTATTATTAATTATTGAAATGATTCGAGTGACGGTGTATAGAGTGTATAAAAACACAGTGTATGGAGTCCTATATTGCCACATGACATCACAAGGAGGAGTGTTTTCCGTTTGAGAGAATAATGCAGGGTTTATGTGTTAAACATATGTGAATGAAACAAAACGCAACTCCAGGTCTGTTTGTGATGAGGAAACTCATCTTTTAAAATACTTTTAGCACTGAATGTGTTCAGTACAAGGCTAAAAAAACTATAGTGGATTTTTTTTGGATCTAAATTGGTGATTAGGTCCATGATCACACTGTAACAAAGGTCTGTCCATGGGTCTCAGTCTGGTGAAATGCTACAGGTATCGAAACAGAAAATAGTATTAAAATCTTTGTAATCCTCCTCAAAATGGCATCCAAAACAAGTTATTGAAACCACAAACTATGAGAAGACATATGAAACCCACCTAAATAATATACATTCATGGAAGTTTTAAATAATGTTAAAAAACAGCAGCTGCAAAAGCAATAGCATCGAAGGTAATGCAAATATAAGACATATACAAGATATTTGTGGTATTCAGAATCCAGATTGTGTGATGTCATACTATATAGGGGGGACAAGAAGCAGATTTTCCTATTGATTACATTGCTCTTTCCCATTCAAAATTGAAGGTAAGGTAAATTCAGAAATGTTGAAACTTCTACTTCTGACAGGAACTTAGAAATCACTATATTATAAGAAAATCATCCAAATGATTCTAGTGAAGGTATATTGAGTTTAAATTACTACATGATATCACAAGATGGAGTGTTTTCAGTTTGAGATGGAGTGTTTAAACCTTGCCTGACAAATCCAAAATGATATCTCTGTATTTTTTTTATACAGATTGACATCCGTCTGTTCCCCACATCCTCTGTTACGTCTCAAGCCAGGTCAAACCGTACAGACAGATCAGTTTTTTTTTTTTCAGTGACAGGTGAAACAAACCTTCCTTGTGCATAAATTGTCTCTGTATTTTAGATGGAGTAGATGATAGTTGATGACATAGGTAGAATGACTCCATTTTAAAATTCCTAGCAACTTCCTGTAATTTACAACTTGTCCTAATTGGCTCCTCCTCTATCTCTCTCTCTTCAATTTCTCCTGTCCTCCCTCTCTCCTCTCATCTCTCTGTCCTCATTAGCATAATACTTGATTTCAAATATCGTGCATGTCTGTGGATTCGTGGAGGTTGCTGTGTAAATCCAGTCCAGATGTTTGAGCCTGACCACATCACCTTTGAGGGTAACCTGCTAATGTGTCAGACAGAGTGAAGAGAGAAGCAAAAGAGGAGGAGAGGGAGGAGAGGTTTAAGAGAGAGGGGGAAGTGAGAGGAGACTGTGAGCAGAGAGAGAGGACACATGGAGGACGAGAGAGGGGGGTGAAAGGGGGGAGGAGGGGGGAGGGAAGGGAGACAGGGGGGACTGAAGAGAGGGAGGAGAGAGTGGAGGAGAGAAGAAGTAAAATGTGAAAAAGGAGGAAAGAGAGAGTAGGGACTGAAGAGAGGGAGGAGTGAGTGGGGAGAGAAGAAGTAAAAAGTGAGTAAAGACTGAGGAGAGAGGGGGCACTGAAGAGAGGGAGGAGAGAAGAAGTAAAAAGTGAGGAAGGAGGGAAGAGAGAGGGGAGCAGAGAAAGAAGGAGAGAGGGGTAGAGAGACTGAAGAGAGGGATGAGGGGGAGAGAGTAAAAAAAAAGTGTGAGGAGGGAGGGAAGAGAGAGGAGATAGAGGGGGAGAGAGAGAAGGGAGTGGGTGAAACAAGACGAGGGGAGAGAGGGGAAAGAGGAGAGATGGAGGAGGAGAGAGGGGAGGAGAAGGGGGGAGAGGGAGGAGAGGAAGTAAAAAAAAAGGAAGGAGGAAGGGAGGAAGAGAGAGGGGGGGGACTGACGAGAGGGAGGAGAGAAGAAGTAAAAAGTGAGGAAGAAGGAGGGAGAGGGGGAGAGAGAGCAAGAGCAAAGAAGAAGGATAAAGTGGAGAGGGAAGAAAGGGGGGGACTGAAGAGAGGGACGAGGGGGGAGAGAAGCAAAAAGTGAGGAGGGAGGGAAGAGAGAGGGGAGCAGAGAAAAAAGATAGAGAAGGAGAGAGGGAAGAAATGGAGAAAAGAAAGAGAGAGGGGGAAGAGAGGGGAAATAATGAATGGAGAGGGAAAAGAGGAGAGATGGAGGAGGAGAGAGGGAGAAAGAGTGAGGACAGGAGAGAGAGTGAGGAGAGATGCCATTTATGTAGAATAATTTTACACTTCATTGATCCTCCTCTGCTTTTGACTCATCCTTCTTCTCTGGTGGCGCAACCTACTGGACCAGTCCATGTTTTGGGTTGATGGAGGAAACCGGAGTGCTCAGAAGACGAGAGTGAGACGAGAGAGCACTCAGCCATTGTGCTTCAGGAAAATGTCCTGTTCTTTTGACCCGACCTCCAATGCACTTAGACAATGTGACCAGTAACCAGGAGTGAAATTAGACTCTGGTGTCGTAGTTATCATTTTTTATTTAAATAATAATGCGAGTTTTTGAGTCTAGTCACTAAAAGAAAGGATCAGATTTAACATTTGAGCATTTACCTTTTGGATATTTCATGGCAAAACGCAGTGTAATTAACAGGGAAAACTGTCTCTTACCCCCATCTGAGTGTATGACATCATCACATTTATCACATCAATACATTTATTTTTTAGACTAACCAGGGCACCACGAGGAAACCCACCTGCGCAGAGAGACCCCATACATGTTTGAGAAATTAACCCAGTACCTAACATGCAGCGGTGAGAAACGTAGAACAAAGTAAAAGTAATAGTAAGTACTGTACTTAAGTAAAATTTTAGGTATCTGTTATTTACTTTTTACTTACTTCAGTACATTTGAGAGCAGACAAGTAGATTAACTGACATTTTCCCCTGTACTTTCTACTCTAATACATTTTAGAACTGGACTGAAAAGTAAAAAAAAGTACTTTTATTATTGCATGAGACTTGCTGGAAAGGCTAAAGGTTATTTTTAATATGTTTGTAGTTTGAGCAAACAAAAATATATCATTAAAAACAGGTAGGTTGGTTTTGTTGAACATAAATCCAACACAAATCTTTATCAAAAGCTCTGTGCTCTTTTACTTTTTACTCTTTAAGTACATTTGTAAATGGATACAATACATTTAGTTAAATCGTTTTTTTTTTTTTCATGTGATACTTTTACTTTTACTTTAGGTTTTGTTTTTTTTGTTTGTTTGTTTTGCTCTTGTATCTATACTTTTACTTATTTATGTATTTCTTCCACCACTGCTTATATGTGAGGTGTGTGGTGCTAACCAGTGTGCAAAAATATATCCTTGAACATACAAGGTTATCTCCATGCCCCTAAACAGATATTAAGTCTGACATCTTGGTCCACTTTCCCTCTATAATGTTTTCATATTTGTGACGTGAGCCTCAGGAAGGACAAGGCATGGCTCAAGAATTTAAGGAGGAATAATCTTTGATGAGGTTTGATAACAAGTGACTTATTTCCAAAGAAATGTACAACTTATGTAGGTGATGCAATCCAGATGTCAAGATAACATCAGTAACACAACAGGTCTGGAGGAGTAGGGCGGATTTGGTATTGTGCAAAATCACTGTTTCTCAATGTACCTGGAAAGGGCTGAGCAGTCTTATACAGTTCTTATGAAAAATCACCACAATCAATTTATAATCAATCAACAACTGGTTTTCATATGACATCCCAGCACAACAAAAAGGTCCCATGTTCAAATCCCAGATCCTATTCTGGACGAATCGACCTCTAGCCCTGTATTAAATGGACCTTCAGTCATGGTTCAGTCCTGATTTTACTTCTGACTGAGTCCCAGTTTAGTCCTAATTCGGTTCTGGTTTTGTCCTGGTACAATTGTGGTTTAAACCTGTTTTAGCCCTGGTTCAGTCCTGATTTAGTCTCTGATTCAGTTCTGCTTCTGTCCTGGTTCAGTCCTGATTTAGTCATTCTAGTTCAGTCCTGATTCAGTTCTGGTTCTGTCCTGGTTTAGTCTTGCTCAGTCCTAGTTTAGTCCTGGTTTTGTTCTGATTATGTCCTGATTCTGTCCTAGTTTATTCCTGATTTAACAGGATCTAAGTCAGGGTTTAGACCTGGTTCAGTCCCAGTTCAGCCCTGGTTTAGTCTTGGTTAGTCCTGGTTTAGTCCATGGGAGTGGATCTCTCCTTCACCCGGATTCTCCTTGAGGTTTATATTTTTCCCCTTGTTTCCTGTGACTGTTGGTTAATCTGCTTGCCTGTTCACTATTTCAGTGCTTGATTTTCAGCAATTATGTCAATCCATTCCATTATGAAAATAAAATGAAAACTTGCAGTAAATGATAATGGGAAGGTATGGAGAAAGTTAAATGAATAAAAAAACATTAACTTGAAGAGCCTCTGTACACAGCTGTACACTGGCTAGCTCACTGTGATTCACAACTAATGCTAACTTTTATTAAAGAGGGGGTATTTTACTTGTATGGAGTACTGCTAACATATTTAGATACCATATAACCTTTTACTGGTTTGAAAATGCAATATTCGATGAAAACAATGCAATAACATGTTTTTACTTAACGCTCTGAGTTGCCCCTCCCTTTGCTCTCCGTGCTAAGTCGATCTCCCTTCAGAGCGCTATCACAACACAATCCACAAGCATCCCGCTAATGAAACTACTGCACATCGCTTTTCTATATTTATGGAGAATTGTCGTGTGGGAGCATGGACGATGGAGACTTATGAGCTGAGTGAGTATTGGACAGAATTGTACAGCTAACAGTAAGGAGGGTTCAGGAGAGATCACTAAATTACTCAAACATGCATGGGTGACATCTAAAACCTCTTCAGACATATTTTTGATGAGGGAACAATGTTATAACATGGTAGAAAAAAAACCATATACCCCTCTTTAAAACAAATATTTAATGCACCAGGCACTGTGAACCAAGGCCCTTACAGACAATGAAATCTTACATATTAATGACTAACAGCATACAGCATCCAGTATATTTTATTTTCATCTTATACTTTACATGATACAAAAATAATAATCACAGTGTATTTCCATGAAAAAAGAAAAAAAAAAAAAAACAGGCAGAAAATAGCATTTAATAAATTATATAATCCAAATCTGACATAAGAATACTGTGATAAAATTAATACAAACACATTCAAATGATTTAGACAATATTTTAAAGGCCTCTTCTGTCCCTTCACCTCCATTCTCCTGCATTTTAAGTCCTTTAAATCAGTGCATTTCCACCTTCATTTCACCAGAGTCTGTTTCTCCTGTTATGAAAGTCTCCTGTGTGGTTTAGGGTCTCTAGCTGCCTCCACAGCTCAGGGAATGGGGATAAAACTTGTATCAACTTGTATTTGTTTTTAGTTTTAGTTTAGTTTTTTAGTCCAGTCTCCTCCAGTGGGACGGTATACAGCGGCACACTTCTTCACTGAAGGAGAATCCAGGTTCACATCGTCTCCTCCGCACTTCACATGGAGGTCGGACACAACTGGAATACAGAAAAAGACGTATAGTGAGCAAACAGATACTATACTGTTACTAAAACCACTGATATTAATAGCTAATGTCAAAGATACAGTACGAAACTTTGTGGAGCTGGAATGACATCTGTGTGATTCCTTGGAAAAAGAAAGTTAAAACCATACTTTGGAATATTCTCCTCAGAGATACATACTTTTTGATGCCATACTGCGGAGGATAATAGCCAAAGGAACAATATTTCCATGGAAACAAGCAGGAGGAGGCCCTCTTCCAGGCCAAATGAGACTCAGGTTTGCGGAGATGCAAGCCTGATTAGTGAGGACTCATCAAGTTTTTTAGTTTTTAGTTTTATTTAGTTTTTTAGTTTAGTTTTTTTTTTCTTCTTTAGTTTTTTAAGTGCAAAGAAAAAACATCCAAAATTGTTGTAGTTTATTTTTTTCCTATGAAGTTCTATACTATGGCTTTAAAGGTGCACTATGTAACTTTTATGGTAGAGCGTCCCCACCTGGTTGTCACAAAATAAAATTACCCCAAGTTCGTGAAAACGTGGAACATGATTTTCTAACTTTTTTTTCCATGCGTTTACATTTGGCTGATGAGACCTCTTGTTCCAGAAAGCAGTGCTACAAATCATGCTATCAGTCTTTAAAACGTGAGGCCTCTTAGACACTTAAATTAAACATTTCCATCACCGTGATTCAAAAACTCAATTTACAGTGATGTGGTGTAAACTGTCTGCACTCCTGATCCCCCCCATTAAGACAGACTGTGATGCGTTCAGGGGCACAGGTCAGACTCGTGGTTTAGATTTCACTCAGATTTCTACCTCCTTCAGGGACCTACAGTGATTTACAGCTGAAACTTCAAACAGTAAGCTACACTTCACACACGGTTACCGCTGCCTTAAACTGTAACCACTAAGGTGAAGAATATTGACTTACACTAAAGCATTATATTATGCAAATTCAACTTTAATCAACGTTTCACTTAATGGTGCTCTCTCATCATTAGCTTAGCATCATTAGGAGTTTTTTGTTTCTTGATTCATGCATGCCAGATTCAATAACAAATCACTCCTTTGACGTCACTGTGTAAGGTGCGTGTAATTGGCACTGTTCCTGTCTGACAGCTCTGACAGCAACATAAAGACTTTAGGTTTACACACCACATCAAACCACTCATACAATCTTAAAAACATGAAAAACACAACTATTTGCAAAACTTTTCACCATGTTATAATGTTATTCCCTCCCTCCTCCATCAAAAACATGCCTCAAGAGGTTATATATGTCATCCATGCATGCTTCAATAATCTAGCGATCTCTCCTGGGCCCTGTTCGAAACTTATAAAACATGTAAACAGTTAAAACATGTAAATACGTTGTTTTTGGCTAATATAGCATTTTCAAAACAATAAAAGGTAACATGGTGATCTAAAATGTTATGTGTTAGCAGTTAATGCCCCAGTGAAATAGCCCCACTTTAAATTATATGCAGTGGTCCAAACTTTTCCTCACTTAGCATCCTAATAAACCCATTTGAGGTCATAAACACATTTCACAACTTTCAAAGACCAGAGCAGAGTTTGCCTTCACTCTGGTGCTATCAACAATAAGCTCAAAGCATTACTTCCTGCTTCACGGACAATATAAACGCTTCATAATAAGATGGAAAAAAGATGGAAAACAGCACACACAACCTCATTTTGACCCTAAGAGCTACTTTTCCAATTTATCTACTAGGGCAAAAAAAACCCCCAAAACTAATTATATGAAAAAATTGGGTACAGTCTCTTTAAACTGGACTAAACCAGACCCCAAATGGTAGATTCCTGTGCTTTTGCAGGCTTCATAAATCACATAGCAGCGGGGTCACGAGGGGTCAGTGGTGGACAGGTTGGATGGATGTGAGCGTTACCCTGTGTTTCCTTGGTTTGAGGAGAGGAAATGGTTAAGTGACAGCTCACAGAAGTCATTAGCACCAAGGCTTAGATTACACACGTTTTAAGATAACAAACCTAACGTCTACATCCACTACTGCAGATCAGGCAATGAGCGGAGGACAAGGTGATGCAATGATGTGAAAGTTCAACCAAAACTAATTTAGGAGGGATTAGAGCCATTTAAAGGTGCGGTGTGTAACTTTTCTAATGGGGTATGTCACCTGGTTATTATTGCTTTACCTGGAATGCACCATCACATGACATTTAACATATTTATCTTGAATTACTAAAGCATACCTTGAAATATGCAGTTTTTTACTTTGAACACAGTCAGCTCTCCACAGATCTGACCTGTAACATGGCCTGGTAGCACACTTGCTTGTAGCCATGAAAATTCATAAGTTTAATACCCAACTGTGAAACATTCCAGGTAAAGTAAGACAGTTACATGCCTCGAACTTAGAAACAGGACAGTGAACACTGAAATACATGAAAAAATCATGTCAAATTATTAAAATTATTATGATTATTATTATTATTATTATATTATTATTATTATATTATTATTATTATTATTATTAATGATATGAATTGTCATTGTATGTTTGTAATTTAACTGACTTGTTAAATCCAAAACCTAAGATGGATAAATACGTCCTTCTCTTGGAGGTGCTTTGTTGTGATCTTATGCTTTCACCTCAGTATTTCATTGTCAGTAAAAGTATTGAATTTCTCATGAATAAACTTGTTGACATAATAATAATCATAATCATAATCATAATATACAGTGTTGAACCATAAAACGTATTAGTTGATCACTCAACCACTCGAGCAAGTGCTCATGAACAAATTCCTTACATTAAAGGCTATCTAGCCTACCTGACTTTTACTTAAGTAGGGGGTATTACACTTATATGGGATATTAATTGCTAACACATAAAAGTTTTAGATAGATTTTTTTTTTTTTTTTTTTTGATCAGATTTGTCAAGTTGTTGTGTGCCGTTTTGTATCTTGCTTTTGTATAAGGACTATTGTCATGTGGAGGCCTGGATGACGTAGGCTTGTGGGCTTGGTATTGCAGAGAATCTTATAGCTAACTGTAAGGAAGGTTCAAATAGGGCTGCGACAGATCGCTAAATTGCTGAATCTTAAATGTCTTCAGGCATGTTTATTGAATGACATTATAACATCGTAAAAAGCACCAAAAAAGTAAATATATTTTTAAAAATATATAAAAAATAAAAAAATGTCCCCGCTCACCTGCACGTGCCCTGATGGAACCTCCTCCCTCTCAGGAAGCACTTGTTGGGCGACATGTTACATTCACATGAACACTTGGATCTGTTGAGGGGGTGGTGGCGGGGGCAGGACTTGGCACAGGTGCATTGACAGGTATCAGAGTCGAAACTGAAGTTTGGGGGGCAGGTGTGGCCAGAGGGGGTGCTGCAGACGCACTGGCACGAACTTTGGTCAAAACGGCGGTTTGGGCCACAGGGATGATTACCACGGCGACACACACACTGACACGTCTCTGCATCCAGCTCTTTATCTGGACCACACACGTCTGAGGAGAAGAAATCTGCAAGAAGAAAGAGAAACATGTTAAAGAGGCGGTATTACACTTCTATAGGGAACTAATTGTTAACACATAACATATTTAGATCACTGTGCAACCTGTTATCGTTTTGAAAAAGATTCATTTGGCGAAAACTTATTGACACGTTATTAACTTTCACTTTTGTTTCTGATGCTCTGAATCTCTCCACTCTTTGCTCTCAGCACTAAGTCACTCCTCCTTCAGAGTGTTATCACAACTTGCTTGTTAGAACATACTTTAAAATAATATTAGTCAAGTACAAGTACAAGGTAGTGATCCAAGTATTTACTCAAGTAAAATTAAAACTTTCGAGTTACTACTCAGTATAAAACGAACTGTCTGGTCATAACATCTGGTTTATCATTTAAAGTTTATGTAATTGAGAGGACAAAATCTGGTATTTTCAAAGGATACATGAGGAAAAAAGTTAATTGTATCTGAAGGAGCACTTACTCTCAACTAAATTGTAAAACCAGTGGCCAATTGTGTATTCAAAGTGATACTATCTTTATATGCATTTAACAGCAGCTAATTCATATCTGATCCACGATAACCCCTGGAACGCCTTTTCAACTTTTGTTCTGTTCAAGAGCAGTGATATTTCTGTAATAAATATCTAATCTGGCGTCGCTGATAAACTACGACACGAGACATTCTTCTTTGTACAAAACACAGATGGTTTCTTTTGTGATTTTGGCAGAATCTTACACTCGCGAGTTAGACACACGCAGGCTGTACAGAGCTGGAATTTACTCACAAATACCATCACATAGCTCACTATCTTCCAGGCTATAAATACACCCAGTGGCTTCAAATGACCCTGTGAATGACATTAATTGAACTGTTTGGAATAATCTGAAAAAAATGAATCAAAATTGGCGACATTGTTGAATAAATTAGCTCCTACACTGGTTTTTATGCCTCACTTGTCAAATAACGATGCGTATGTCTAATAAAGGGCTTTATATCAACACTCGCAAACGTATTTCAAGTATTGTTTAATCTACACTTGGTGATTGTTAAGTTCTTCTTTAGCCATAGCTGCCCTAGGACAGACTTATGCCTGCCAGTCTGCGACAACCTGTCAGGAGTAGGGTTTTCAAACGGATCGAAAATCAGATACTAATCAATACTAAAGCTAAAATCCAAACTAGATACTCATTTGAGCAATTAAAAAAAAAGAAAAAAACACTAACAAGATCAAATTTGAGCTTGAGTAACATAGATAAAGTACTGATTTTGTGTATGAAAATTGCATTCTATTACTAAAAAAGAGCACGGTTTATCATCATTGTGGTATTGTAATCATTAATGAGTTTTGAGTCGATTTCATAGTA
This sequence comes from Periophthalmus modestus, assembly GCA_019594935.1. Classification (NCBI taxonomy): domain Eukaryota; kingdom Metazoa; phylum Chordata; class Actinopteri; order Gobiiformes; family Gobiidae; genus Periophthalmus; species Periophthalmus modestus. Next base: position 13,962,320 of record JAIEZT010001373.1, on the reverse strand, counting down.
AGACTCTTACTCACTAAGCCATCGTGCCACCACAAAGCCATTGCCACCCTTACACAAGTTCTGCCCAAATTTAAATATGCATAACAGACTTTTTTTCTGATATAAGCAAAGCAAATGTCCCTGACCTGTGGGGTGTCCCAGGGGTCAAACCTGTTGTTCAATCTCTATATGCTGCGATTAGGCCAGTTAATACACAGCAATAATGTGTCCTACCACAACTACGCAGATGACACTCAGATCTATGTCTCACTGGCAGCAGGTGAATATGGACCAGTGGATTCACTCTGCCACTGCATCCAATAGATCAGTGTGTGGATGAAAAACAGCTTTCTTCAACTAAACTCAGACAAGACTGAAGTCATAGTCTTTGGCCCACAGAAACATAGAGAAAGTGTTAGCAGTCACCTCCAGTCTCTCTCTCTAAAACCTTCAAATCAGGCTAGAAATCTAGGGATAATAATGGACTTTAACAGCCACATCAAATCAATAACATCTGCAGCTTTTTACCATCGAAAAACATTGCAAAAATCAAAGGTTTACTGTCAAAACCAGACTTACAGCGACTTATCCACGCATTTGTCTCCAGTAGGTTAGACTACTGTAACGGCCTGCTCACTGGCCTCTCCAAACGAGCCTTAAGACAGCTCCAGTACATTGGGTCCTGACTAGAACAGTTCTGTTTAGTTGTGCAAATGACTGAAAGGTTTTTACTCTGCACTCTTCTGTTTTAATGTTAATTTTATGATGATTATTTGTGATTATTTATGTTTTGATTTGTGTGATCTTAATGTCTTTCTTATTCTGTAAATCACTTTAAATTACGTTGTGTACAAATGATGCTGTACAAATAAACTTGCCTTGCCAGTTTAAATTGTTATTTAAAAATGCTAGCTGTTACATAGGCAGTAAGGAGGCTGTATTGGTACCTATGGCAAAAGAGTCAATAGTTTAAAAGGTAGGAAGATTGATCGTATGATTTTGTGTACCAGTTTAATAATAATTTGTACTAGTATAAACCAAAAGCAGGAACTCTTTATTTGAGTGATATGCGCTTTTTAATTCTTTCACATCACTTTCTGTCTTTCTTTCTCACATCAGCATTTTCCCAGGCTTATTTTTGTCTGATATTCTCTGTGTTTTGACAGTTCTGCAGTGTTAGTTACAGCCTTATGCATATCTCACTGTGGTTAGCCCTGATTTTGACTGAATGTGACAGTAATAGCTTGGGTCAGACCTTTGGATCAACATATCCTCCATGACAGGGGCTAGACGGATCTTTTGAGTGGGCCAAAGTGACACATTTGTGGCTGTTTCGTCCTCTGCGTTTCACATGGAGGGCCTGAAGTGAGCGAAGCATCTTTATTGTTTTTGGAGGACTTTGTTTCTACTGGGAAAAAGTCGAGATGGAAAATTGAAAACGCTTTTCTAAATATAACCCTGGAAGCTGGTGGCCGCGGCTGTGCTCTGTGATATTACTCATGGGTTAAAAGAGGAGATGGTAGAGAAGTGTTCTGGCTCAAAGAGACTAATATTCCATGATTGCATTGGAGTCTGATGGAGTGGACAAGATGCTCTGAGCCACTCCCAGAAGAAAGAACGGACTGCCCGTCAATAAATCCTAAATCAGGACTACAGCTCAAATCTTCCAGCAAAGGTAATCCTGAGTGCAAGCCTAGCTCAAGATCTGGAGATTGGTCCCACTGCTCCTGACAGGTTGTCGCAGCAGCATTGAAGGATGGGTCAACTGTAAAGGAAGTTGTATTTCGAGTGATTTTTACATATCTGAGTAATCTTTATACTCCTGTATTCAAGACAGTCTCAACAACTCCCATTTAGACTGCCACTGGCGTACACCCACTGCTCCATACTTACTTCTTTCTCCAATTTAATTTTCTTCTTATCAGTGATACTCATAAGATCCACTACTTGTGAGTGTGATCTCCAACAATCCATAGGAGGTACCACAACTCCGTGGCTATTTGTTGTGAAAAGGAAAGGAAGAACTTGTTTCTTTTATTTAGCCATTTTAGATCAGTATTGAGATAGAAAATGTACAAATTACAACAGGTGCCACAGATCATATCTATATAGCAGGCACAAGCATAATGTCTTCTTTAAGGACTAGACCAGTGGCTAGACCTATGGCTCGCGAGCCAGGTGTGTACTCTCACTTGTAGTCCTTTAGCGTCGGATGCTATCGTCGCTGATAGACTCGCTGTTGCGGACTTCTTATTACCGTAACTCCGCAACCAATTGTGCTCTCATATATATTCAAACGGCATCTCAAAGCAGAGGCACAAGGCTCTTTAGATATTTTATCGTCATTAAGGTAATCTGCCTCTGTTGTCCCTCGAAGATGACGAATGAGAGCGCAGGAGCCGCGGGGGATCATCATCTGAGATGCCATTTGAATTTACATGAGAGCACAGTTGGTTGCGGGGTTACAGTAATAAAAAGTCCGCAGTGACGATAGCATTCGAAGCTAAAGGACTACAAGTGAGAGTACACACCTGGCTCGCGAGCCATAGGTTCCCGACCCCTGGACTAGACCTTACCTCCCTTCATCGCATCGCTGACATAAGTACTGGCTTCTACGCACCAGGACTTGCAGGTGCTTGAGAGTTTGGGTTTTGCCATGCTTTTGTTCTCTTTTTAAATGTCCTGTACCAGATTTTTTCCCCATGTATTTGAGCAAAACATGTCTTGCCCCAGTACAGATATATTGTATCTGCAGCTCTTGAGGTCACACTTAGTCAGCTGTGCGCTCTCTGCATCCAACTGGAAAGCATTTTATTGTCAGATAATCAGGATTGCATTATCTAGTTGTTGTTAGCTACAGTCACAGCAAAACTCTACTCTGGTCTCTTGGAGTTGAGAAAAGTGCTTATAAACTCATCATGATGAATATGTTCAGAATGCATAAGGTAAGTGAGAAATAACTTTATCACTGTAAGCCTTTTCAAATGAACTGGTTCTGTTTTTCGTGCGTTTAGGACTGTAAAAATAAGCTACAGCATCTTTAAATCAAACTTTCATAACATCTCTCTGGTTCCTCTCACAGTTCCATAACCTGCCGGCCGTAATTCATCTTCCTCTCTAACACTCTCTGTATCTCCTCTCGCTCCATGACAAAGGGGTCAGACCTGTCCACGTCCTGGGACCTCTGCCACGCTGTATTATGGGTAATATTTCCTGGTTCTCTGCTTTTGGACTGGATATGGTCCACGGGCTGTCAGGAGAATGGGCCAAACTCAGCTCATGTTTGAACACTTTGGGGGTGACGCGCGGGTCTAGCTACATCAGAGGTGTCTGAGTCCTGGATCGATTTTATGCCTTTTGGCCAGTCGCGTTTTCTAAATGAGCCACTTCAGAAAATCCAATTTACCTTCTGAACGCTTATACAGGCTTTGAGTGTCCATGGTTTGTAAAAAAAGAAAAAAAGAATACTGACAAAATGGGCTTGTGAGTTGTAGCAATTGTAAGGGTTTTCTATGTGGTATCAGAATCTGTATTGAGTGTGGCGTCTATTCCTTATCATCGAAAGTGAAAAAAAACAGATTAAACTGTCCAATCACTTCCAACACTCCATCTAACGCATTTGATTAGCTGAAGGTCGACTTCTTACACATCTTAACAAAATATATAAACAGCCAAATCCGCTGCAAAATGACTTATCCAAAGATATCTGTTTTTAAGTAGAAAATTCGGCACTTCTTCGGCAGCAGTGATGTCTCTACATTCCTCAATCTCTCCATTGTTTACGGCACGCACTTACTTATGTATGATTTATGTACTTCCATATCCGAGCTGTTGGCCTGGACACTTAAACTGCTTTATTTCCTTTGTAATGATTTATGAGACCAAATAATCAGCCAGCGTTTGAGCGATAAAAATTCAAGAATGAAATTTAATAAACAGCTTCCTCTGATAAACACGTCTGTTTTACTCATCTCAGCAGAGGAGAAGAGGTAGAGACAGGATGTTAGTCATTAGTTACAGAGGAAACAACTAATGATTATTCTCCATCTGAGAACATCTTCATGTATATGTGTGTGTGTGTGTGTGTGTGTGTGTGCCATTTTGATGTAAATACTACTGCCTGAGTCACAAATAACATGTTTGTGAGTCTTTGTTCTTAATCATTAAATACGACAAATAGTTCAATAATAGATTCATTGCTAGTATACAATGTGTAGATTAAATAAAGACATGTTTTTTTTTCATTTTGTTTGTATTTATTGCACTGAAAAACATCTTTATTGTGAGTGGGCTTGCATCTCCACAAACCCGGCACTTACTTGTATTCTTGTTTGTTTGGCTATAATGGCATAAAATGTGTTTATCTCCATGGAGAATCTTACGAATTATAGTTTTGTACTGTACTTTGAACTTGTTTCACCCCATTACTTGCTCTCACTAGTGTACGTTTGAGCATTTATTCTATGCCATTTTAATTGTTAGTTTTTGTCTTGATTCTATGTGAAAGTTTCCTTTGTTATTGACTATACTGGCAGATAATGTGAACTGTCCTGTCCTTGATTGAATGGATAGAGTCAAATGAAATGAAATAAAATAAACAATTATTTGGCTACTCACCGGTGTGCTGTCGAGCAGGTCTTGTATTGGATGGAGGAGGAGGATTGTAGTAAACTCCAGAGCTCTGACCTACACAGTGACACACTCTGGAGCTCCAGGTCTGACCAGGGGGACATGTGCGGTTGGCTATAGGACAACTGTAATGGACAGAAATACGTGTCATTATGTTGTATCACCTTCAAAAAATCTGTAGGTTTTTATTTGACATTTGATATTCTCCTTAAAGGATCTCATAGTGACCTCGCACCACTTGGGTTTGGAAGAAAATTTCCCACTCATTTTTTTTCCTATAGACTATAAAGAATGTTTTAAAATAATAAAAATGATTCGAAGTTTGAAAGCTTGCCCATAGCTAATCAGCTAACTAAATATTACAAAACCTACACTTGTTTAAAATATTTTCCTGAAACTTAAAAGTTTTATGTAGTAGTGCATGTATAGACAAGTACTGCATATTGAACACTTGGCGGCATTCAACCAAAAGTTACAAGCTGCAGAAGAGCCCTCTATTTCCTTGTCCTCAGGCACTTCCAGATTGATCTTTTTGTCCCTACACCCCGCCCTTGGTCTCAGGTAAATTTCAATACTATGGCAAATTTCAAAAACGTCCTTCACTCATTCCAAGTAACTTCTTTCAGTGCTGCTGTCTGTCTGTGAGCCCCACACTCAACCTGTTAACTGTCCCAAGCTGAGCCGTGGACACTGTTTTGCTGCACTGCTGATGATGTGTTGCGCCCTGGTTGCCATGTCTGCTTTTCCTCTCATGGCCCATTGGTTTGCATAGAGTCCACTGTCACGTCAACCACCCTACTCACTGACCTAAGAAGCCCTGGGACTGTGCACTGTGAGTGTGTAAATTGGTGTCTGTGTTGGTATTGGTATGCTCCCAGTTTTCACTCTGAGACAAGGACCAGGTTGTAGAGATAAGAGCGACCTGGAAGTGTGTGAGGACCATATACAGAAGTGGACTAAGAGAGTGTGACGTCACCCATAATATTCAACATTTAAAAGGGTGAATATGGAGCCAAGTTTCATATTCGTGACCATGAGTATCATAGCAACGAAAGGGCCAATCTGAAGCGAGGCTGTTGAAGGTAATGCCTCTTTCTGCCCTGATTTATGGACACAATAGCATAATAAAATAACAGGATCATGTAGAGCTATGTCCATTTATATAGAGTCTTTTTATAGAGTGAGTTTATAGCGTTGGGTTGGACGCCATCAAATGTTCAATTTGCAGTACCAGTTCATAAGTGCACCACTATTTAAATGTCTTTTTTGTGCTGAAAACAGTAGCATTAGCATTAGTTAACAAAGCCGATTACCCTCAGTCATGCTTTCTCTTAATATGCTCAAATTTTCAAAACGTCTATGGGAAAATGAATGACAAATTTACTGCAGGCTGCTGACTTCAAAGTGAGCAAGACTTTTGAGCTCCATAATTCAAAATGTGGTGGTTTTTACCATCCCATTAAAGGTGCACGGTAACTTTTCTAATGGAAGTGTTACTGCTTTGCCTAGACAACATGTGCAATTTGTCTGGAATGTTCCATGGTATGGCTTTAACTTTACATGAGACAGATGACACAACCAAAGTTTTCCAAGGTATTTTTGAGCAGTAGAAATACCTATAAGTTTAACACAATATAGTGAAACATTTCAGGAAAAGCAAAATCATCAGCGGGAGACAAGCAGATGGCAGACCCTCTCCAGAAAAGTTACATAGTGCACCTTTAGATTTAATTCAAGTTTGTATAGCACAAAATCACCTCCCAAAGTTTCACAAAAATGCTGATTGGAACAGGTTTTTTTATTTATATTATAGGAACTAAATAGTAAAACAACAAATCAACAAGACAAGAGCACAAGTTCGGGAAGTGCAGCAGTGATGTTTGGTGTGTTGCTTCTGTGGAGTTAAACTAAAGACCACAGCTCAAGCCAAGGTCATGTGGTGTTAGCAGAGCACACAGCAGTGATTGATAGTGAGTACCAGGAGCTTTGATCAATCTGTTTGTTCTGCCTCTCAATGCACAACGGCTTTTACTGACGTGACGCTATTGATTTCAACACATTTGCTGAACGCTCTCTTAAAATGGTTCAAAGCTGAACTCATTTGTGATTAGAGTGAAGTGATTTTTTTAGTGTCACAAAAATGATCAATGAACGGACAGTAAAAACACAACTGTGAGTGCAGATGAGTATTTACTGCACTGTCAATAGGAAGGGCAAGAAATATATGGTATATGTTTGATAGTTTTACGTCAATCTAGTGGCGGCTTGTGAAGAAAAGTTCTGAAGAAAGTTGAAGATTTGGAGGGATCAATCCATATAAAAATCCTTCCAAGATGCAGGAACAATTTGCAAAGAACATGATTTGTTTAAGTTTAAAGATTACTTTGAGAAAATAAAGGTGGTTTTCATATTTGTATTTTGTAGTTTCCATTTGTATTTGTGAAATCATAACTCTTGAGCAGCTCTGGCTCTTGGTTACACTATGGTTTCCTAGGTAACAGTTATAACCTCTGACACATCTGCTCCCCTGAGTCCAACGAGGAAGTAAAATAAATTATTCAACAAAATTGTCAAAACAGAGAAAACAAGGCAACATTTTTAGCAAACTCTTAACTATAATATAACTATGTTTTAGTGGAATGAGTAGTCTAACCTGTCATAACCACTTTAATCTGAGTCCCATTATCAAACTTCCATGCACACTAGGGCTGCATAATTAATCACAACTTGAGCTGACGCAATTATTAAATCACAAAGGCTGGAATTATTTAGATAATAGAATGTCCCCTGCAAAGAGCAAAAAATCTCAATCTTCATTCAGAAAAAATTTAAATATTTTTGTTTTCTTTTACAGCAGACTAAAATATGTTGTCATTTTTTCTGTCAATGTCACATTTTTGCTGGTTAAAAGTAAAACAATAAAACAAAAATGACATAAAAATGAACATAAAGACTAAAACTACGACTCAGGGCTGCACAATTGATTTACATTTGAATCAAAATGGCAACTGGAGTTGACACAATTATCAAATTGCAAAGGCTGCAATGATTTAGGCAATAAAATGTCCTCTGCAAACAGAAACATGTCTTATTACCTGTACCTGTGCACCTGTAATTTAGACCTGAAATACATGAGATTCTTGTATTAGTTTATCTTTCCTCAAATGTCGATGTTTACAATGTGCATTTTGAACTGAGTCCACCTCTTTACACATAAATCAAGCAGCCCTAATGCACGCAATTGCACACATTTCTACGAACAATTTGTACAGTTTTGAGTAACTACATCAGGAAAAGATTTGTTTGGATGCACTGTAAAAACATAGAGAAAAGCCAAGACAAATACACTCCCCAATGTCACAAACATGGCCAATTAAGTAACAGAAACAATAGAAGAAAAGTGTTTGGACTCAGGCCCAGAGGAGCAGACAGACAAACTGTTTAAGTTGTGAAATTCTCTGGCCACAAAATATGCTTCAAGTGTGTTTGCAGTACTTTCTGAAGTGGCACAACACTGCAACAAGGATTCTGTGACTTAAAATAACTTGAATGGAGAATAACAATCTTGTTCAGTCTCTTATATATAAATCACCTTTTTAAACCGCTGTATTAGGGTTATCAAAAGTATCAAAAATCTGATACCAATTGCAAAATACTATTGAAACTAGAGTAAGTATTGATACAAAAAAAGTCACACAGGACAGAAAAGAACCTTTCCTGAATGATCTTGAAGTATAAGACACATAGAGTAATATACGACTGAGGGATTATGCACAGGTATAAGGTCACATGGTTATATAGAAGAAAATACTAGACATATTTTAAACCAGCCAGAAAAATATATTATTCTTTTTAGATTTCAGAATTCAAGTTATGTTTCCTATAAATAGAGAGCTGTGTTTTTGATTAGTTGCAGTGGCACATTGGTTTTGACTGGGATAAGGAGAAAGTGAGGAAGGATTTGTCTGGGGCAGATTTGTTGACTCTCTTTTGATTCATATCAAAAAACATATGTGAAATGTGGCTCTGATCATTTCAGTATGAGAAAATCTTGACGTGTTTCCTGATCCAGGCTAATCTGACATGCTGCGTTTAACATGATTATAAACAGTTACTCAGTACATGCAGGAGACAGAAGTGACACGGGCTGATCCCACATCATACAGCTCCACTCCACTGCACCACTGAATCCTCTCCAACCAGGGAAATGAGGCATTAAACTGTTATGTGGACGAGTCCAATAAAGTTTTCAAATGGTGGTGTTTCATTGACATAAAGTGAAATTTAGTGAAATGATAGTGAAGTTAAATGATAAACAACTTTTCAGGTCATTGCAGAGTGGATTTACGTTGTAAATCTGGGTGTAGTTCATGTTCTCTTCCCTGTTTGGTGCGTTCTGACCTGTGAAGATTGATCTGGCCGGACACCGGCGGAGAAGAAAATAAACATCTGTAATTTTGACGGAGGAGGAGTGGCGGAGCACCAGCACAGACCTTGCACAATGCACCGCAGGCTCTCATTCACTACAACAGGTGTGCAATTACAAAGCAGTGTGTGGAGCAGCACAGCGGAGATGCACGATATGGAATCAGCCCAACAGTCTTTCAAATGTCATAGGAATTAAATTGTACAAAGCTACTTGATAATCGTAATGTAATTTAGAAAGACATTATCATATTTTCCCAGATTATTATTAGCCCACTTTAAAAATGTTGTCATATTTACTTCTATGGGGCATTAACTGCTAAATATCACCATGTTAACTTTTATTGTTTTGAAAATGCTTTATGTGCCAAATACAACATATTAACATGTTTTATAAGTTTGAATATAATAATCCTCCATCTCCAGTTCAATGTTGAATTGTAAATGGAGGATAATTATATAACAGATCAATATTTATGGTTGTTTCTCGTTGAAGTTTCAAACCTATTGTTTGTTGTATTGATGATATATGTGCAGAATATAACTAAAGTGGCACAGTAGCTCAACATACATTTCCTCTGCAAGACAATAAAGTTCACCTTACCACAGACAATTTTTCTATGGATTATTACAAACCTCCATGACATTTATGATCAGAGGTGGATGGAGTAGCCAAAAGTAGAAGTATGATGTAGTGGTCCACTCAAGTTAGAGTAAAAAAGTATTTGGGAAAAGTACCACTCAATTAAGAGTTAAAGTTTTAAAGTTAATGTAATTGGATAAAATATAAACAGACTGTATGAATTGAATTGAATTTGGAGCCCCATGTTCTCCATTTTAGGAATTTGGAGCCATGTTCCATTTTAGGAATTCTGACCGCGAGTGTCATAGCAACCAAAGAGCCAATCCAGACTGAGACCATTGAAGGTAATGCCCTTTCCCGCCCGCACCATCGGTTTAGCAGGGAGTGTGCATAAAAAATACAACTCACTAAACTGCTGAATCAGTGGGAGCCCTGCGCTTGTCTCCTCTTTGCTTCTTGTTCACGTTTGTTTCTTTAAAAAACTCTAAAGGCTTATCTTTTAATCCAGATGCTCAGTCTCCATGTGCTGAAGCAATTTTGAAGGTTTCATTGCCTTGTTCACTTTTCCTGCATATTACGCAGAGCGGACTGGGCGCTTAAGACTCACCTGTAGCGACAAACTCATATTTTAAGTAGGACTCCTGGTGTTGTCTGTTAAATTTGTCTTTCTTTTTCTTGGAGGTTGTAGGCTCCTCTTCTGGCTCCTCAGTTTGGCCTTTTCCCTTTTGTAAAGAAGCCCTCCAAAGACTTTTGTTTTGGCTCATTTTCACAAGCTTGTGAGTCTACTTTTGGGATCGAGCACATATATAATAAACTAGACTTTATATTAAATGGATTTCTGTGGCCATTTCCTATCAGGATCTTCATTATATATCTACGGACGAGGCATGTCATGAGGGATGGGTGAAAGTTACGTCGGAGAAAATTGGGATCGTGTAACGGACCGGTACCAGTCCCCGGTAGTTGGGGAGCACTGGTCCAACCTGTTGCTAATGCTGCAGTAGCGACCTCCGGGAAAGAAGGTGCCTGATTTGTCTGTTATTAATGTTCAGCAAAATAAACACACCAGGATCATGTAGAGTGGGTCAATACAAACAGTTTAAGGTCAGAATGACGAGGCTCGCTGCAGCAGTTACAAAGAGAAGGGCGCCCATAAACACCTCCTATTAGGAATCTAGGACAGCTACGTCCATTTATATATACAATCTATGTTGTCACTTGTCTTACTCACAGCGGGAAGAGGAACTAAATAAACTATCTATAAAAATATTGCTCCAGTAAATGTAACTGAGCACTACCCACCTCTGTTTATGATGAAACATTCTACATTTAACATCACTGTTTTTTTTTTTTTTTTTTCACACTAAGAGACTCCCTCTAAACTCTCTAAACCTGAGACAGGAGCTTCCTCGGTCCATAAATGTGCTCAGGACACAGGAGGACGGGCACACTACCTGCTTGCCTCCGTTGAGATCCTATAGTATGGAATGTTCCACAGTAAGGGGTGTGTATCTCCATGGAGACAACCAAGTAAGAATGTAAGCTTTTTTTGAGAAACAAATATGTTAAATTTAATGTCATACTGTGGAACATTCCAGGCAAAGCATAATCTTGCAGTCCATGAAAACAAGTAGGTGGCGTACCTCCCATCAGAAAAGTTACACAGTGTGCCTTTAATAATTAGTAACATTTTTGAGATTTGCATTTTTTTTTTTTCCCCAAGATAATACATGTAGACATTATATTTAAAATTACAGCCACAACATAATAAAATACATGGATGTACTGTACAAATGACCAATAAACCCATCCATTTCTCAAAGTAAATCTCATAAATTCTTCTGCAATGTCCATAATTAATCCTATTTGTTTTGGCTGTCTCCGAAAGCAAAGAGGGAGAAGATGTGGATTATGAATTGAAAACAAGAGGGGCCTATGGAAATAAATGGCCAGAGTTGAACGTATGAAAATAAAATGTACAAATGAATAACAAATGTGTTGGAGGTCGTATCACGCAGGTTTCTGGACTGACTGAGGTTCATTTCCTGGAGACTTGTCCCACACACAACAGGCCTGACCCTATAATCCCAAAGTTAAAATGAGCGCAAACTTCAGTGACTGCGGAGCACGGGGAAGAAATATAATCCTTGGGTAGCGTAATGAGGACATAACCACAACATGCCGACAGAGAGAGGGAGAGAGGACATAGAGATAGAGAGATAAAAGGGAAGAGAGAAAGAAGAGGGGAGAGAGAAAGGAAGGAGAGGAGAAGAAGGTATGGACAATATTAGAAAATGTGATATGCCATGTCTGGTGAAGGATACAAGTTGTAATAGAGATTGAAGTTGCAGTTCAGAAGATCTATCTACAAATATCTATATTTAACTGGCTTAAAATTACTTCAAAACAGATTATTAATCTTGATTTGACTAGGTACTTGTTGATTCATGTAAATGTCAAGAACTGTTGGCAATATTATTTTAAAGCAATTTTATCCATTAATGGAGTAATTCTTTTTTTTTTTTCCTGGCAGCACTTTCAGTTGAATTCAACACATTATCAATCTAGGATTGATCCAGTTTTAAGTTTCAGGAAAACGCAGAATGTTCAGAAAAAAAAGCAAGCGGAGAAATCAAACTTTTGCTAAATTCAGTTGAGTTGCACAAAGGTCTTCTCTCTCGGTCAGGAGCAGTAAGTACCAAGCTGGGGACCAATCTCCAGATCTTTTAAAGGGCAGGATGACATTTTGGCGATACGGTGGCTGAGTGGCTAGTTTCGATTCAAAGCAAGAAGGTTCTGGGTTCGACTCTTTTCTGTGCAGAGTCTGCGTGTCTCTCCCTGTGTCTGGATGTGTGTCCTCCAGGCACTTTCCTCCATCAACCCAAACCCAAATCTGTCTCAGCCAGAGGTAAGTCAAATACAGTGATATATAAGTATAAATAAACAGGTCCTCACTCGGGCAGAGCTCTGCGGATGATGCTGTGCACTTGTTTGAACGCGTCCAGTTTGGAGAGGCAGCTGCACTGCGTGTGATTGGCCACACTGATGGTCACAGGTTTGGTGTTCTGAGTGATGGGAACCGTGATCTCAAACAGCTGCGGACAGACAAAGAGAACAATATATTATTATTATGTGTAAAAGTCTTAACATGTAAGTCACCTAAATTATATCGAAATATCTTGAAAAATATTGAAATATATTTCAACTAAGACACACTGAATAGTGAATTCAATGGATAACTCAGGCAGGTGAAGGAGCATTGATGAAATTAGAAATTTCTAATACAATGCTATTGTAAAACCAGGTGACATTTGATCATTCATATTTATTTTACACTTTCCCAATCTTTATTTTGGGCAGTATATTTTATTTTTATGCCAGACAACGTGACCAGCCACCATACTGGTTCTAGTTCAAACATAAACTCCAACGGAAACTGCCCAAATGATCAGTATTAACTTTTACAGTCATTTTGAGAGTTCACTACTTGCTTGTTATAAATTCAGGAAAAAATCCTTGGAAATCTGTTTAATACATCAGCGTTGACTGCCTCAACATCCCGATATATCTACACTGTCTGGCCAGTCAGCAAATACCAACATGAACAAACATAACCAACAAAACTCTTTCAGGTTTAAATGTATTAGTAGTAGTTTTAGTTTTAGTTTTTTTGTTTTTCATTTCATGTGGATAGGTCCAGTACAGAGATATTAACTGTAAAACAGGTCAACAACTGACAAAATCAGCTCACCTGTTACAGCTAAGTAATTTCTTTATGGTCAGATTGTGTTAAAAGGAACATCAGATTAAAACTTGAACTAAGTAACATAGTTTCAGACAGAGCAGTGCCTCTAGTTAGCTTCACCCTCCCAGAGAATATTGATGACATCAGCTGCAAAGTATCAATGTTAAACTATAGGATTTTAGAGTAAGGTAAACTAGGGTGATGTCACATGAACACAACCTATTCATGGGTTTCAAATTCCCTGTTTATTTGCCATTTAAAATATATAGTATTTAGTTTTGAATTGTTAATTGCTTTACTAAAATGTACCAACAATTGTGTCTTTCTATTTCTTACATTCCTTATATTCTTGTCTATCTTCTCAGAGGATGCTAGCTCTCCACAAACCAGTGAAACTAATTAGCCTGGATGTGTGTGGTTCAAACCGTCTTGTTTATGAAGAGGAGGTGATGAAAGCTGACCTCAGTATGTGACCTGGCCTCAGATAAAAGGCTGGAAGTGCGTTCGACAGGTTTTCATGTTTTTCTAATTATTCCTTGGTTTGGTGAGATAGTGACTTTGGTAAATATTTATCATAGTTTTTCATCAGTTGAGTGGCAGCTTGTGGGAAGAATTTCTAAAACAGAATAGAGGCGTTAAGGATGAATGGTTATGGCGCACTCACGGCAACTTCAAGAGTAAGGTGAATAGACCTGCATGATTTGGGGAGAAAAAAAATCTAATTGTGATTTTTCTCACCAGTATTGTAATATTATAATAATATTCCCCATTCAAAAAATGTCTTTTCATTTAAATTGTTAATAGCTATGGGAACAGTCCTTGTTTTTTATCATTCTGAAATTCATGGATAAGTTTATAAAGTAGGATTCTGTAACCCCAGGAGCCTTAACATTTGAGGAAAACATCCCATGCATTTCAGAACACAAGTACAACAAGATTTTTCAATAAACACAGAATATTTTGTTATTTGCAGATGACATTCTGTTACTCAAATTGTGATTTTAATGATTTAGTCCTTGACCAATAAAATATAAAATTGTTGCGTGTAAAAAGTAGTATTAAATAGCTCAAAATTATATCCAAACAATCCGGTTTTACCTTTACTTCTCCCTGTTTGAAGCGTGGTTGAAGTCCGGTCACTGAGCAAACCAAGCTTGTTTTAGAGGCTTGCACATGCGTATTGAGGACCACAGCCAGCTCAAACAGCGCTGAATAAACCCCATGGAAGAATCGGGCATGTGAGGATGTTTAAGTGAGTGTGCATGTGCAGCAGGAGACGACAACAGCAGCACCAACTTTCAACACTTATGTCTAAAAATAACAAGTTTTTAGGGACAAGTCATTGTTTTGTACTTTCGCGTTTGATAAGATTATGTGTTATTTCCAAATACAGGCAGCAGTGAGCTAGTTTCAGGGTTAGTTTGTGTGAAATGGAGGATCCGGATGGAACGGTGGAGCAACAGCAGCTGGAGCATTAGCAGAATAACCGGACTATTACACATGTGTGGAGAAGCATGTGACTGTTCTGAACCTACTCCACTTCAGAGAAAATACACAACGTTTTTTGACATAGGGCTGTGTTTAAGGGGATGTTTGTGACAGATGAGGCTGTAGTACAAGAGCACCTATCACCTATCTGACCAGGGCACCTGTCTGATCAGTGAGCCTGTCTGAGCAGTGCACTGTTCGGACAGCTGTTTTCTTCATGGTGGTATATTTTGTGTAGTAAGTGCATAACACATCTGTAGAGCTATCATATGTCACTTGTATGATTTCTAGATGCATAATTATAAATACATAGATAACAGTAGTACTGAAGGCTCAGCTTCATAAATAAAGTGTAGGGGTAGGACAAATCTATGAAGAAACAAAAAGCTCTGTTTGTCAAATCCAGTCCAATATATATAAATATTAATAAACTATATAAGTCTAGGCGTCTCTAATTTGACTCCAAAATGGCACAGTATGTATGGATTTAATATGGCAGTAAAAATAAATATGCTAATTTGCGATGCAGTTCGTATCAAAAGTGGCATTTTTAAATTGTTATCAACGAAATATTGATGTCTACCCCAAGTCTGCTTGACTACCCATAGAAGTCACCACACACTACTGAGCCCTAGTCTCACATTCTAATCAAGATTTTGTCAAAGGAAAAAAATAACTGGCAACTACTGTATCTCCTTAGGTCCTCTGCATTTGACCCATCCTTCATTGTCACTTAGGAGCAATGGCAGATTACAGTACAGGACCGATTTACTGTGAGACGAAAGTGCTTTCCATTCAGTCTAAGTCAAAAAATAATTGTTTCACTGAATGGTATTTCACTTTCCTCAACCATTACTTCAGCTGCCAATGTCACACTTATTGTTCTATATAATGAGCACCCCGACTTAGAGGTGATATTTTAGGCATCAAACTTTGCCACAAAATCCTAGGGTGTTTTGGCTTTTCAAGAGTCCAAAACGTGAACACATCTGTAGGAATGAAGTGGAGCTGACTGTAGTTATCTGCCTAGTGCCACGGGGATATCAGTGCTGCTTGAAATGCCATAATCAGCTGTACTGGACCCCCAATGAAACGCAAAACACAAACTAATAAACTATAGATAACATTACCATGCTTATATTATTTTACCAGAAATGAGAAATCATAGATAGGTTTCCTTTATTCTCATTATAAAACAATTAAATCAACTTACTGTAATAAATAAATAAACTTGCAACAGCTGGAGTTTGAAGTGTTATGCCTGTCAGACCAATCGCACTGTTCCTCGTTGGTCCAATTTAAATAAATAAATGTCAAGTAAAGTCGATGTACCTATTTTGTTCCAAGAAGAATGTATAAAAAATAGTTTTGACATCTGCAGAACATATTTCCAATTGTCTATATGTCAGAACAGGTGTTAGGCCTTTAACAAATAAGCAGCAGACGGCCACAGACACTCAGAGACACTTAATGTCAGGCTAATAACAAATGATGCATTTTAGCACCGTGTCTATAGCCCTCCTATACGCCCAGGGCAGAAAAGTCTTTAAAAGCCTGCCAAATACCTCCTGCTCTGCCAACTCACATCAGCACAACTTTGAGGGTGGCTAAGCTAACCGCGGAAACACTATTAGCACAGCTCCGGCAATGCATGCAAGCCTTTCCATATGTCTTTCAGATCAATGGTCGCTAACGCATTTAAGAAGTCAGGATGAATTGTAAAACATGCAAGCATCTGCTATTCCAATGACGTACTGTGAAATCTATGTAAATGTCCAAACTTGCGGTCGGTAGTCTGGGTACGAAGCCAACAATATCATTTAGGAAAATTTGTAGAGTGAAAGAATGCGTTGTGAAACCTCAAAAGAGACTCAAAGCTGTTACCGCGGTTACTGCCAGGCAAACTGCACTCAGATTCAACCTTGGATCATTGTATGCCACAACTAAAAGGTAATGGCATCAAGAAGTTTCCTTACAGCTAGGTCTAAAAGCAATCAAACACAATTGAGCAGTTATATGTGTCAGCTAGTTTGACATTTGGTCAGAATATGTGTGACAAGCCTGTGTTTTCAATCTGTTTACCTGACGTAGCCCTTCAGTGGTAAATGGAATAGAGTTATTAGCCTTACGCCGGATTTATTCTAACTTCAAGATGGGTCCTGTACGTACTTTGAGATTATTTGCAGACTGCCTGTTACACCAAGTATGACAACTGCAGTGCATTGACCAAAGCACATGATAGTAATCTAATTATCTGAAAGTGGCACCAGACCGCTGCAGTGTCCGGGAAAAATAGACTTCTTGCAGATTCTTTCTGCAGATCTGCACTTCACCCGGACTTGCACTTGCACTCCGCTGAGGTGAGTGTATTGTTTTATTTTATTCACATGTTTAACACACAAACCCTATTTAGACTGAGCTCTTCCCTCAAAGGGAACCACGCTCTGTTCCACCTCGTGATGTCATCTGGCAATACAGGAAGTGCACCACTGTCCACCACTCCACATAACCTTTAATAGAAGCAATTGGGTGATTTCAGCCCTAGAATTTCCAATCTCAACTGAATTAAATGTAAATAGTAATTGTTAACTTGAAAACTACCAGTACATGACATCACAAGGTGGAACAGAGCCTTTTGAGCTTTGAAAAAAAACTAACTAACTAACATCTGAAACTGAATAAATGCACAATACAATGTTAATGCCATACTGGGGAACATCACAGGCAAATCAACAACATCTCCATGACAACAAGTAGGTGACACTTTAGGGCCAAGTTTCGGGTCAAATCTGTGACGAAGCAAGTTCTCTCACAGTACCTGTTTTTCCAGATATTTTTTAATCAATAAAAGCACCTTATTGAATATATGCAAGAGAAATAAATTTAATGTCATACAGTAAAACATCTCAGGCGAAGCAAAACTATCTCCTAGGAAACGAGCATTGCAGACCACTCACCAGAAAAGTTACATTGTGCATCTTTATCTGAAACATTAAAATTACTTTTCCAGTATAAAAAAGTTCAAATTGAAAGATCATTTTACCCAGTCACCCCAATTAAGTTTTGCTTTCATATTGAATAGTTTAGGGTTAAGTTTAAAATAAGATGGAAAGTTTGTCCTCTTGCCTGGACACATCTTTTAACTCAGGAAACCAGAAAACAGACCTGTGGGAAATTGTGCAAATCCATCACTGCTTCCAGTAAAATAGATATGTGTAAATGATAACGTCAAGTGTGGTCAATTTTGCACAATCCAAGTGAAGATTGCAAGACACCAGTCAAAAAACACAGCCAACGATTTAAACCTTAAAAGGAATAGACTCCTTTGTCATTATTCAAAATGCTCAGCTGCCAATACCTGACCACAAAGTATAATTTGAGTTCTGGTGTTGGTTGAAAAGTGGTAAATAATTTTTCAAATAAGTTGAAAGTTTTTTCTGAGCATATCGCTGTGAGGTATGCTACAGGTCAGGTCTAAAGAGAGTCATTTGAGCTCACTGAACACACTATTAGCACTGACTGAATTCAAAACCATTTCTGTATTATTGTCAGACAGTTTTAAAGGTGCACTATGTGACTTTTTCTGGTTTGGGTTTGCCACTAGGTTAAAAAAAAGGACAACATATACACATGTGCACACATATATACGTGAACATACATATACATGCATCCATATACATACATGCATCTACACATATACATGCACACATAAATGCACATATACATATGTTAAGGAAAAAATGAATAAAAACTAAAATAAAGTAAAACAAATCACACACAAGGGGAACATTGTCATTATTACCCACAGGAGCCAAAAATTGGTGGCACATTGATAATCACTTACACGGGCTGCACAGTAATGGAAAGCTGCATTTGGTTGGGACAGAAGTATGACACAAACCATATTTTATACCAAAATATCTGAGTACATTCATGGGAGAGATAAATAACAAATTATGGAGTTACAAGAGACACCACGTTAAATATTCAATTATTTAACTTGTTAATATATTAACATTATCCATGATCTGGTCCACTTCACATTCACTTCACAAAACCACAGGGGATACATTGGCCATTTACTTTTTAGTTCATACCTGTATGTGTTATTGTCTGCCATTCTGGGCCAAAAAAGTCACTTAGAGGGGAAATGGGAAAAAGAAACATGTGGTGTTTAAACACTGAATTAACTTTGACTGTAGTGTATTTGACTTAATATAACAAGTACTATTCATTTATGTAATAATAATTTATATTATATTAAGTACATTACAAAAAGCTCTATTCTATTGTTTTTTGGTAAATATATGTTGAGTAAAACTACTATAATAAAGATTAAATATTCTTGATTCAAGTTTAATGTTTAATTTTGTATCCCATTGGCATTTTATTTTCAAATTTCAAACCAGAAATTGAATGAAACAAATCAACAAATCAAGATAATATTTAACATTCAAATAATTTCAACTCATATATTGTTATTTTTTACAATGCACTCATGCTGGTGAGAGCTTTTCCCTGTGCTGAGTGACTCCTGTAGTGTTAGTGTTAGCGTTCGTGTTAATGTTAGTGTATGTAGTGGAAGTGTATGTAGTAGGAGTGGTAGTATATGCAGTGGTAGTGGTAGTGTATGTAGTGCAGTCTTATCAGGCCTTTGCATCAGAGACGACTCATTCAGGAACAGTAAGAGGAAATGGCCAAAGCAGCTGCACTCAAACAATGCGCTGTCAGACTGTGTGAGGGAGTTCATTAACAACACAACTGTGTAATGCACAAAACACCTGTGCAAGTCCACCGAGTGCCAAAGAAAACACACCGGGAATAATACATGGGAAATATGAACGTGTAAATTACTTCAACTTTAAATGTCATAGATTAGGGTAAATTTTGTTTTTGAGCCATGTAAAAATTGTGTTCCTTATCAAGATCCTGTCTGGAGTTAGGGCTGGACAATATGGTGATAAAAATCATATTGTTCTGTGATAATCTGCTATTTTACATCATATTGTGATTCACTGTCTCTAAATAATGCTCATGCTGCTAGCTGCTCATTGTCCCGCCCACTTCTCCAGCTGAATTTAACCATGTTTACCTCTTAAAGGCAATAGAAAATGGTGTTAGTATGTTTTTTTTTTCTTCTCTCACACATTTGAGCACTCTCCAGATCTTAAAACTGTTAAATCAACCTTGTGACTGTCATTAAGTGGTATTTCTCATTCAGATATTCAAAATGTCAATACTAATTTAAAAGTAGCAGCGAACGCTTTTAGGCTTATTTACAGCTCTACACTCCTCAGTAAAAACAGCAGAGGGTGCGAGAGGAATGGGCAAGTCCATAAACGAAATGTGGTAGGGGTTAATAGTAATTTGCTTTTATTTAGGTGAGTGAAGTGTCTTGTCCAAGGCCCCAACAACACTATGCACTACAGCCACTGCCGCCCCTATATTCCCAGCATTCTCCCATCCCAGGCCGTACCGCGTTTAGCTTCAGCGTTAAACATCCTTGGGCATTCTCATAGTGTTCTACTTGAGAATGACAAGCTCCCCTGACAATAAGGCTATACCAAAAAAGACGGCAAAATAAACATTGTATGATTAGCTTCTCATTTGTTTCCACTGACATCTCCAAGCATATCCAAACTACTGTATTTGTCATTGCCGCTCAGCATTGATCTGTATTTCACCTCCTGTCCTCCCTGTATTTGGCCTGTACTCTGCTTCTTGACAATGATTGTAACTGCTTTTGCTGTAAGTCACTCAGCTACTGCAGTATTCCCATTAGTTTAACCTGACCCCGCTCCACATAATAAGTCTGTATTCAATAACAATGTATTTAATCTGCAGCGCTTTGCCAGATTCTGCAAAAAGAAGATTAGGACAAAATATTTCACTTCCCTTTGGGCTTAAATAAACTTAGGTCAAACACATGAGATGGTAACATAAAGCCACATTAGGGACATTCCTGTACATTCTGTTCACAGCCAGGTGTAAAGAATAAATTAGAAAGTCCTTTTAGTTTTGGACAACATAAAATAACAAATATCTTGGCCAACAGATTAAACACTGAATTGGATACACTTAATTATTACAAATCATTATAAATTACATGTACGTGATTATGTACAGTGCTTTTGTTAAAATGGGAGGTTGGTTAAGCGTTCCCCTACCAACCAAAAAGGTGCTACGGGAACACTGCAAAGTTGATATGTTTTGAGTGCGAGTTATAAAATAAACCTTACTATAAACTCTAGTCAAAATAAAGGTGTCTCTGTAATCCCTCTTCAAGTCAAAATAAGGCTAAAACAATACAGCTTCAAAGTTGATATGCAGCTGAGTTAGAGTACTGAAATGTTCAGATTGAGTCTGATCAAATTGTTTTCTGGACTTTTGAAGAAAGAGGGACAGCCGAAATATGCAACACATACGAATGAAACAAAAGAGTAGAGAGAGTAGGGAGATTTTGATAACTGACAATGTTGAAATTGTTGTTTTATAGATATGCAACATTTCTAGCATATAAATAAAAAGCAGATAAGTAAAAAAAGAACTTGCAGTGTTGATAAAAAGGAGTATAATGGTGGTATGTCTGGTATCTATGTCACTTTTTGTGTGATGCATGAACTTGACTGCTAAAATACTGTCTGCTTATTCTAATTCAGCTGGAACTTCAGGTTTTGGATATGGAAACACAGTTGATATGCTGGTATAGGCTTGTACAACTGTGACTTCCCATTGTTTGACCTTATCTCTTACTTCTCCCAGCTGCAGTGTTTCGAAGGATTCCTGGTAATGTTACTGTGTTATATTGTGTACCCGCCTAACAAGTGCTCATCTTTATCCAAGCGCAGCCAGACGTCAGAATGTTTATAGAAAACACATGGCCTGGAATCTGCAGCATCCAACAGAACTACTATGTGTGAGCTACTGTTCACTGTCTGCTCCTCTCAGTCTGAACTACTCTACATGGGCCTCCTCTGTAGAATAGATTTTACTTTACAGGAACTACTCATATAAATACGCTGCACATATATATTTGATTTAACTTGGCTTTTAAAGTTTAAAGTTTGCAGTAGTTCAAACTGATTTTACTGACTTTTCATCAGCCTTTGAGACAATCTGTCCTCATCTACTTGCAAGAAACCTGACCTAAACGTTAGTTGTTTAATAAAGTGGTTCCCCTCTTTACCACTCAAGTAAGAGTAAACAGCTCTTTGTCAATAGTAAAAACATGAAACACAGGAGTGACCCAAGGAGCTATAGGTTCCCCCACTCTGTTTACCCTATGTATTTAAGGTTTTTTTTTGCAAGTTGTGATAGATAATAAAGATAATAAAGGCCTTATCAGCATCAATGTTGATCTATTCGATGCTTCAGTGTCTGTAGGACATTGTCAGAAGGAGTAATACACAGTTCAGGGTCTAGGAAAACTTCACCAGCTCTGAGCCAGGATCTTGGGCTGGATGTCTTAGGCTGAAGGGGAAAACCAGAGCTCTGCAAGGATAACATGCCTACTTATGGTTATTTTCTGCCCACACTGTACCAGCTATTTCACTAATCATTGCTTACACATAAATATCCTTAACAAACATAACAAAAGAACATAATCAAATAATGTGTGTTTTGGTATTCAACACTTCCTGACAAACCCAAAGCAATAACTACACAATAGAGAAAGTACAATTGAGACATTTGTATCTAATTCAGCTTAAATAGTACAAATGATAAATGATCGGTATGTATCAAAACAAATATGGCTGCTTACAAGAAAAATATCACACTGAAAAACATTGTGGATTTCTGCAGAATCAGTGACTGAAGCACTAAACTCTGCTAATCTGTGGTGAGAGAAATGTTATTTTGTTGATGGGTGACCCTTTGTTTCGCAATGCATCACTGAACTAAACAAATCTGATTAGAGTTTGGATGTTTGAACCTGGCTCGAGGTGCAACGTAGGGAATGGAGACTAGACTGATATCCTTCTGTATAAAAACACAGAGATATCATTCTGGACTTTATGTAGGTCTATGAATTTCTCAACCAGGTAAAATGGATGAAGAATATTGCCCAAAGACACAATGACAGCATACGGGTAACAAGAGTCATACCATCAACCTCCTTGTTACTGGGCGCACAAATCAACCAACTGAGTTACCGCCTCTCCAAAATGACTGATGGTTATTAGTTCAAAATATGTGCAATCCTGCCTCATATTTTGTCTTATATTTGAGTGACTGCTTTACCACTGTGCTGCTGTAACCCAATGCCTTTTCATAAGATACAGTGTCCAAATATTAACACATGAAACGACTTCTTAATCTGCACTTGGGATCAGACCACATCCCAGGTTGGTTCATCTATTTCACAGTGATTTATGAGTAGGCAGTGCACAGGGCAGCCTCAGGAGGGACCCCAGCAGAGAGTGAAAACAGAATGTAACTTTGACTGACCACACAGACGCTCTGCAGACTCCACTGAGCAGAAAACCATTATAAACCACAACACCAGACGGACAGGGCTGAACTCAGTGTAACAGCAATGACAGAGAACGGAGTTTGACTCACAGGAACTCTATGTAGATAATAAATGCACTAAACTGCTAAAATAACTGGAAAATAGCTTATGCAATTTGTGGGCCTGTTGTGTGTGATTTACTACTGGGAAGTGCATGGATTATTTCTGCCACAAATTCCTGCAAATGAGAGAATTCAGCAACTGCAAAATTTGTGAATTGAATTGTTGCAGATTAACATTTGCCTTTACTTCATAATATTTTCACATATCATTTGGGTGGAGGAGTAACAGCAGATTACCATCACTTTGGACTACAAAGCAAGATGACAGATCACGGTAATACGTGCACGAAAACACGAGACTGTGGCATCAGACCTGTGCTGAGACAAGAGACACACATCACACCTCACCCAGGATTCTTATACAATATGTGGTGACTGGACCAGGCAGTCTCTGGTTTAGGACATGGAACAGACATGTGGAGGCCCAGTTTGATGGAGCGCTGCCGTGGAGCACTCTGGATCGGTGGAAGAAATGTGATAGTCAGGGCCAAAGCGTCGCAGATAAAAGTTTATATTTCATTACTCCTGCTTTGAAAATAACATATTCGTATTTTATCTGTGTTTTATTGTTGGTAATTTTATAGCATTTTAAATCACTATCAAATGACGTATTAGTGCACAAATTCCAGCAGCAATCCTGTGTAAAAATCTTTCACTTCTCTCACCTGTGCTGCATCTTCTTTAGCATCTCATTCTTTAGCACGCAAGCAAACATTTGATAAATGAGGCCCTTATTGCTTTAATAAAGGTCCTACAATCCCAACTGAGCCTGAGTTGCCAGTGCCTAAACCTGCAGATAGACAACAAATACAAGTTTTTCTCTTCTCAAGTTTATAATGAATGGCGTCATGTGAAAGCTCAGAACCTCCAGAATTCACTCACAAGTTGCAGGTTTCGTAATTAAGGATAAATCAGCATTACAATTGTTATCAGTAAAGGTTATATCTGATATGGTCATATTTACCTCATATCTGGGAACACAGATAGGTCAAGTTTATGAAATTTAAAAATTAAATCTCACTACAGTTTTTTTAAAGGCAGTATTTCAGTTTTAGTTAGTTAAAAGAGTCACTGCATGTCACACATTTGTACTTGCTAACAACAACAACAACAATATTCTACTATAACCAAGGCACTCACAGTTTTGCTGACGTATCCGGTTGAGATGTTGCGACACTGCTTGTCCTCTGAGTGGCAGCACCCTCCACACCTGAACACGGACACGCAGGGAGGTTTGTAGAAGAAGTTTGTGGGAGCCCCAAACTCTCGTGCCACGTCCACACACACCTCGCGCGGGGTGCACTGGGTCTTCCTCCACTCCGACTCGATACCTGCACACACAAGGAAACAAGGACATGAGGTAGATTCGGCTGGGAGAAGCATCCTCATTAAAGAACAAACTGATAGGAAGTGGTGAAAGTGAGATTTGAACTTTCAAGTCCCCAGTTAAAGGACGATAACTTTTCTTCCTCAACCACACAACACTGAAGCTTACCATCAAGTTCGACTGGTATAGTATTTTATTTGCACAATCTTCTGCTGGATGTAAAGCGTCTTACTTTTGAGCAGGTCGAGGTTGAGGTAGGCTGCGGCGTACGTGGGCTCGTCTGTCTGAGGCTTGGATCTTCGCATCGAGGCCTGGAGTTTAGAGTTTGACCCAGCAGCCGACAGCTTGGACCTGCATTTGAGCGCCGCCCAGAAGGAAGGGTAGATCAGACTCATCAGCTCATCCACCGTAGAGACCGAACGCAACCGCTGCTCCATGTCCAGCTGTGGAGGGCTGTCCTGGGAAGAGACAGGGGAGGAAAGGACAATTATGGTTATTGATACTTTGCAGGGATCTTACACTGGGAGGGCACAGTTACCACGGTGACAGAATGGACAAATTAGGGATATTTACGCCTTGCCTTGACCATTGGCAAGACCAGATGACTGCAGTTATGGAGAGGAGAAAGCAATTAAGTCCCACATGATCTGAGCTATAAGGTCCCACATCACATAGACTTTGGCTCGATTTATGATGATATAGAAGTAGATAAATGAGAAGAAGAAAGAGGAGGGAGAAACGCTGCTCAACTGCAAAACATATCGGACCCAGTCAGCTATAAGTGCGCTGTCCCTTCAGATGTTAATCAGCACTGCATTTCCCATCATGCCTTTAGGTTTTGTAGTTCATGATCTCACAATATTACCGGTGCCTACGTCTGACTGACCATACAGTACATCTATGACTTTAAACAGGCTGAGAAACTTGCGCAAAATAAACACAGGACTGTACATCTGGCATGAGATCCAAACGTGGCTTTAAACTGAAATAGCACCTCTTTGTGGAGCTTGCTTTGGCTGGGCGCTTGTGATGACAGGACAAACTGCTCCATAGGTTTGGCTCTGGTTTAGGAAGTTATTGGACAAATGTGACACCTGCCTGCACCTACAAGTTCCCACTGTGCTGTCAACATCACATAAACACACAGCACCCAAAGGAGCAGTGTGGAAATGAGAAGAGAAGGAGAGAAAGAGGAGAAAACTGAGAGAGAAGAGAATGGAGAGAGCAGGAGAAAGGGAAAGGGAAGGAGTGAGGGAGAGAAGGTACAGTGGGGTGGGAGCAGACGATTGAGCACATGTGAAGATTTGACAAACAACAATAGTCTATACATGATTTTTAATTGTAACTTTTGCCGCAGTATAGATGCATGTTTTCTTTGCTTATTAGTGCAGTGAAAGGAAAATGCTTTATTTTAGCCTATTTTTTGGTTTAAAAGTTACCAGATAGGGCTTTAAGAGTGCACTAGGTAAGTTTTCTGTTAGGGAGTCGGTCACAATGGAAATGTTGGGGTTGCCTCTCCACAGATCTGACCTGGAGTAATAACATACCTTCAAAACCACTGTACTTTCCTTTACCTTTTCTATTGCAGGAAATATTTTACCCATTGCACAATATTATAAAAGCAGCTATTTGCGATACAACAATAGACTTAATGATATAAGTAAAAACAACTGCCAAGGACAGACAATTTCATCCAATCAGGGTTGATGAGAACCATGTGGAAACAACGCCCTGTGATTATCCCAGACAATGGACTTTTTGATTTTTAAAGAGGGGGTATTATGCAAAATAGATTTTTTTTTTTTTTTTTAATCTTTCTACCATGTTATAAAGTTATTCCTTCATCAAAAACATTCCTAAAGAGGTTTTAGATTTAGCTATCTCTCCTGGGCTCTGTTTGAACCCTCCTCCTAGTGCTATGTCCACAAACCTACGTCCTCCCTGCTCACACCTGACATTTCTCCAAGCATGATACAAAACTCTACACAACAACTGTACACAAACCTGATGTGATGTGCAGTAGTTATTATATATACTATATGGTGATTCAAATATGTTATGTTTTAGCAGTTAATATCTCATAGAAGTAAAATACCCAGTCTTGAATGTTATCTTTCTTCTTGCCCTTCATAATAATGATCTGCTGGTTAAAACAATATCATGAACAATACAATAGCATGTACATGGCTGTATATTGAAGGCCCTCACTGTACCAGCTCTTTGTATAAGGGCCCAGACAGTGAGTAAAGCAGTCTATTGTATTCCACTGAGACTGGGACTGTGTTTATTGCAGAATAACAGTGTTCCCTATGAGAAACAATGAACATTTATATGAGTTATATGCGCACAAGTGCCCAGACTATTTCCTCATCCCTATATAGTGTTTATGTTTATATAATATTTCATATACATTTCCGTCATAAGTCTGGCCCAGCTGTCACTTTTGCATATATACTGAAAAAAAAAAAAAAGCCAGCTATAACATTTTCAGCTTACGTCAGTCTAACTTGTGTATTTTGTGAGTCTAAACACATACTCCAAAGTTATTCTTATGTTTCTATTCAATACGTAAATCAGTGTCTAATGTTTACAACAAACTACAATATCTTTGAAACTAATTGATAAGTTACCTCTGCTGGTAACATTGTTTAGCAAAGAACAAATACATTTTCAGCAATATCAAAAGAAAATTCAATTCTGACATCTGGACAAAAGCACCATGAGTGAAGATGTTTCGCCGCTCATTTGGGTGATTTCTTCAGTTCTGGTCAAGTGCTCGTGGACACTGTCTTTATCTGAAGAAAGGAGCTAGGAGATTCTGTTATTATTGGAGAAAGAAAAAATAGCCACTCCATAAGAGAATGTACCAACATCAGCGCAAGAGCAGCTTGGACCCCAGTCTGCAACACATCTCCATACCAAAGCCACTAACCTTTGAAGATGGAGAGATACAGATCCCAGCCAAAGGAAAGAGCTGGTATGAGAGGGCAGTTAAAGAGGCTATTTATGTTAGAAAAGAATGTCTATCCCTGAATAGAAATTGAATGTTTAGACACCATCTATCATATATCTATATATCTCATTTACAACTCCATCCTCAAACCTAAATCAGAACAAATAAAACAATATGCTAATAGGTTTGAGATCATTAGGGGCCTGGACGATTAAGAAAAATATGATTCAGGCACAGTTCACACTTATGTACAACATGTGCAACAGACCTAGCTAATAACAGAAACTCTAAATAAATAGGTATCTTATTGTCAGTGTAGTTAGTCCTCCCTTTAGGCAGATATAAGGCAGTGCACTTGATATGTGTAGATATATATATATATAGTATATACTATATATATATATATATATATATATATATATATATATATATATATATATATATATATATATATATATATATATATATATATATATATATATATATATATATATATATATATATATATATATATACTAAACTAAAACAATGGTAAATTGCCTAAACAAAATGTAACATGTTTATAAGGCAGAAACAACTGAAGGGGGAAAATTGTATAATAAATTAATGTGTTATCATATTGTTTTTCAACCTTTTACCCAAAGGCTCAGACTGAATGAGGTGCAGCTATGGCCCAGAAGCATAGTATTCTGAACAATTACAAGAGCGAATCTGACACAAGAGTCACAGCTGGACCGGGTGCAGTCTGAGCGAGGCATGAGGGGAATAGTGTAACAGTGATGATAATACTAGCAGACAACTGATGATGAGGTCAGATTTCGTTTCTTTATCTTTCTGGGCCTTTTGATTTAAATCAATTGCTACTTGACTACTTTTTCTGTTTCTATTATATAGTATACTGGATAATTGATTGTTTCCTTATTTGTAGAACGTGCTATTGATCCTCTCTCAGATGGGACCATCTCCAAAAGTTGATTTATATACCCACTAGCCTCTTAAATCAACATTTGATAAAATGTAGATAAAGACAATATTGAACTAAAGTGACTTGTCTCCTTTAAGTTTTGCATATTTCTTTTTTCTGCCTTCATCGCAGTAAAACTTCACAGACCTATAGGATGTTGTGATGTCATCTGAAACACTGCAATAAAAGTCTGAACAATGAAAACAGTCACATTGGCCTTGGTCTCATGGCGATGATGTCATCAAACGACTGCCCTGTTTATAGACTTTAAAAGAGGATATTTTTAGATTCTTTGGGTTCATTGTTTTGCTTTTACAGCTGGTTCTTACTGCTGGTTTACAAGTCGTTCACACACTGCCACACTTCCCGCACACTAAACAGAAAACGACTTCAGGATTAAAAAATAAATATGGTAATAATAATAATAATAATAAATAAAATAAATAACAATAACAATAATAATAATCATCATCATCATCACCATCATCATCATCATCATAATCATAATAAAAGACATGTACGGGCCTGTATTTAATATTACTATGACTTGGTACGGCATACTTTGGTATTTGATGCTTTCTGATAAATATCTCACTGTTGTTTTCTTTTAAAAATAGCTTTTTTCCAGACTCTAAAGTTACTTCAGCGTTTTAGCAGCCCCTCTGACCAGCACCAATCTCACACACACACCACATTCATACATAAGCCTGTACAAGTCTGTGTATTTATGGTAAGTGTGCAGTGGATAAATGAACTGCCTCTTACTGTACATAGGTGTAATGTACTGTAAGCTACAGTAATCACCTGTTTTCAATGAAAATGGTTAAGTAATGTTGTAAATTTGTGTGATTTTATGGTAATGTTTTCCAGTGCAGAGATCAAGCGAGAAATTGATTGAGTTGAAGTTAGGCTATAGAAAAGCAACTAACTATTAGCAACACATGTTTTGTAGTTAGGCAAAATGTCAAAAAGAATGAGCGCTGAGGATGTGTGCTGAACTTTAAACACATGGAGGAGCAGGACCTATAATGACAGCAGGTGAAAACAAAGACTTTTGAGCTTTTGAGAATGAGATAAGATTACTTAAGCATACATGATTCAAAACACAACTCAGGCAAAGTCAATCCAGAAACATGCAGGAGACTCTCCAGAAACTGAACCAGAATCTTGAGTCACGAGTAGCTAGGAGAACCTCAGAAGTACCAACACCTGGAGCACCTAAAACCTGTATAACTATTGTAAGACGAGAGAAAAAAATAGTCAACTTTCAGTCAAGTTTTTTTTCTTTTTTTTTTTTCCATCACACAGTATTTTCTGCCTGTTCTCACCCAGAAAGACTGACAGCTGCCCCACAGTTGCTGGTTGTCAGACGGTGCAGGTGTGAGTCTGTGATGATAAGCTCCTCCGAGAATGAAAACTCAAACCAGAGTTCAGATGTGGAGTGTACAACTGACAGCGTCCCGTCTGTGTGTGTGTGCATGTGTGTGTGAGAAAGAGGGGGATCAGAGCCAGGCTTAACCCAGGATTACATTAACACCACACGGATTTAGCAGTGCTTCAGCCTATAATCGTCTGTCAGGAGATTTTAGGGAAGATTTGAACAAATGATGTCGATCTATTGGCTTGTAACACAGGGTTTATTGACTTGGCAAGAGGGCAAAGAACTCCTGAACATGATTGCCAGATTTTCAGAGAGCAACAAAGGCAAAGGTTTTGAGAAAAAAGTTCAAAACAAGCTACTGGGTAAAATAGTACATATTTAAATACGTCATCATACATCAGCAAAACATAGCATGACAGTGTCAAATAAACCTGAAACAAACCTGAAAAAAAACATTTATAATAAATAAATGTTATTACATATGACATTTATTTATTAGTAGTATTATTAGTTATAATTACTTATTACTACCAATTTTTGTTCGCATAAGTCCAGAATGTCCCCATGGATAATCGTTTCTTTCACTGAACCAAATAACTCAACACATGACTGATACCTCTACAAGAGTTAATCCTGGTTCAGTTTTAGTCCTGTCCTAGGTTAATCCTGGTTCAGTCCTGGTTCAGTCCTGGTTCAGTCCTGGTTCAGTCCTGGTTCAGTCTTGATTTAGTCCCGGTTTTGTCCTGGTTCAGTTCAGCCCTGGTTCTGTCTGGGTTCAGTCCTGGTTTAGTGCAGGGTTAGCATGAATCATTTCCTGGGCAGAATGACATTAGTTAGGTTATATAAAATTACCTAAATTAGCCTCCTTAAAAATCCGATTAACTGTTCCCATTACTTGCAAACGGCCTTGTAATGCCAGTGGTGCCAGTTCCATTGCTATATACAACCAAGCTGTGGCTATAGAGCCAACTAACATGAGTGTCTGTGCATGAACCGGGGCCAATAGAACATAACTGTACCACATATGTTAAAGCACTTAGAGTGGAAATGGTCTGGTCGATCCCCAAACGCTGCACGCTTCAAAGAAAAGAAAACCAACATGGATTTGAGTACATCACATAAACCAAGGGTTCTGTAATGTAATAGTGTTATAGGCAATAGACAGGCAAATGTTTCTGTATTGGAATAATGTAGTGAATACAGCTCCTACGAGGCCATAACACTGTAGTAAAAGTATCATTGTTTAACATCATAACATAAATTGCATGTTTCCCTATGGGTGCTCGGATTTTATTAAACTGGTAAAACATGAGACTAGCAGCTTGGGATCAAGATCCTATAGGCAAAAATCTTGAGATGGGTCACAAGAAGAGGCACTGTAATCACCTACTGCTCCTGGCAGATTTAACCCAAGCAGCACTGAAGGATGCAGTTGACGCATCTTTCAATGCCTCTTGGGTTGGTTTGTAGACTAAGCTTAAAGCCTGATTTTCAAACTGTGAAAAATAAAAGATAGTTTACAGGCAAAGTGAGTGAAGTGTCTTGCCTAAGGACACAACAACACTTTGCACTAGAGTAACTAATCCACCACTGCGGTACATGGTATTCCCAGCGGTCTCCCAACCAAATAACTCAACCAGTATAACTTCCAAGATCAGATGAGATGGGCACTGCCAAGGAAAGGTAGTATTGTCAGTATTGTTGAAAATCAATTACTAATTGATACAAAAACTAGTATCAAAACTAGATAGTCATTTGAACAGGTATCAATACTAAAAAAACACAGTCAGTGGACAGAAGTTAACCTTACCTGAGCTGTATCAGAGCAAGTATAAGATCACATAAATCACATATAGTGAAGAGTGCAATGAGCATTACATTTGAGAAGCTAAACAGCCACTCCAATAAAGAATGTACCAACACTGTCGTGAGAGCTCCTCTGTATCCCAGTCCACTGTACATCTCCATCTCAAAGCCACTAACCACTCCTTTGAAGATAGTGAGGTACAGATCTTAGCCAGAGAAAAGAAATGGTTTGAGAGGTCAGGTAAAGAAGCAATTTTTGTCAGAGAAAGACAATCCTAACAGAATGGGGGCAACATTTGTCCCCAATTTATACATCCTAAGACATCCCAAAGCAAACAAAGGAAACAAAGAGAACAATAGAACAAGGCAGTAAGGTCACTAAAGATTGAATGGAGGCCAGTAAGGCTGAAACTGTAAACAATAGCTGTTTCAGTGCAGTTACCTCCTCCCTTCAGATAGATATAAGGCAGTGTCCACCAGAAATCTGACCAGAACTGAAGAAGAGGCTTGGATGAGCAGCGAAACGTCTTCGCTCCTACAACTTTTTGTCCAGTTGACAGATTTAACTTTGGCTTTTAGTAAAGATCACATAGACTGTGTATTGTACACTATAGCACCTACCTGGATGACTGAGGGATTACACAGATAATGTTAATATAAAAGAAGGTACTATGATTTATTGCTGTAAATCATACTGTTGTCTCAAGAAATAGTTTTCTATTCATTCTATCATTGTGGTATTGAGTCAATTCCGTAGTCTCGAAAGTACAACACTATTGGTAAACTATTAACTTGGATTCTAATTCTTCACTTAAAAATTTTCTTGTATCGATGGAAATGTTATGGCTTTTACTGGAATGTTCCAGGGATCATTATAAATCCATCTCCATGGACAAAAACAGATGGCAAAGCTAGGCCAAGTTACTAGTTAGGTCATATCTAGGGAGAGGGGACCACGCTCACAATAAGAATGCATGTTTTTCCTGTAAATAAATAAATACAAGATAAGTTTAATGTCATACAGTGGAGACAAGCAGGTGGCAGATCCTCCACCAGAAAGTTATCATGTTCCTTTAAAAACTCAAAAAATCTGTTTAAGATAATATAGGTTCTTTAATACATGTATAAAGTAACCATGGCTCCCCTGACCAAACAAAACTCTTCGTAGGTGGTCTGCGTGAAAGCTGAAGTTTGTTTCTCTCGACTCCTCTGTGTGTTCTGGAGTTAAAAATCCATCATGGCCGTCTGTTTGTTTAGCAGTGCACTGTTTGATGCTCCACACACACAAACAATAGGACCAAAGCCAGAGTGTGACCACAGTATAAAGAGTCCAATTCACCAGTCCACAAACCTAAGTCCACAACCCAGACTGCTCCAGGCAGAACCAGTGTGGTGAGGGGAGACACAACATACTGTAGAATAACATCAAAACAAAACATTTATCACTTTTATTTTGACTAAACTGAAGAATGGACAGGGCCATATGCAAGTACATATGCTTTTCTGCCCCATAGCCCCTAAACGTTGGAATGAAATCCCGTTATCTATACAGAATTTCACATCCATTGATAATTCTAAAACTGTAATCATTCTAAAATACTCACTGCACTGATGAGTGAAAACTGCAGTGAGTGTTTCTTTGGAGAAACAAAACAGCCACTCTATAAGACAGGGGTGCCCAAACTCTTTTCACCGAAGGCCATATATTTGACATGGAGGGCCACAGTGGTCAATACAGTGGATAATTCAGATGGTTGGATTTAACATATTTTTGACTTCATACTTTAAATAAGGCTTGAATTATTAATATTAGGTCTGTATGACAATGAAATGTGATGTTATCTAGGTTATATTGGTAGGATTACTCAAATTTGCTGTAAAAATAAGGCCTGAGGGCCAATAAAAATTGTCTAAGAGAATGTACCAACACCACTGTGAGAGCAGCTCGCGATCCCAATCTGCCAAACATCTCCATCTCAGAGTCACTAACGATTCCTCTGAGGATAGTGAGGTACAGATCTTAGCCAGAGAAAAGAAACAGTTTGAGAGATGTGTTAAAGAGGCCATTTTTGAAAGACAAAGAACAGGAATGGGGGCATAGATATAATTTATCTCCTATTTATAACTCCATCCTCAGACCTAAATCAAAACAATGAAAACAATAGGGCTGGCCAGTATGCTAATAGAGGTGAGAGCAGCCATTAGAGGTATGAATGATTCTGCTAAATATGACTCACAGTTCACACTTAGTGTAGCTCAATGATAGACCTAGTCAACAAACAGAAACTGTAACAAATAGGTGTGTTAGTTAGCTCCTCCCTTCAAATACATATAAGGCAGTGTCCACCAGTAATATGACCAGAACTGAAGAGGCCACTTGGATGAACAATGAAATGTCTTCACTCTGAAACTTTTTTCCAGTTGACAGAATTGAATTGTTCTTTTGCTAACACATTCTACACATTTCAGTCTTCACGCCAGTTTTTCTTTTATCAATATAAGATATTCTGGCATTGATCACCATAAACGATTATGGCGACGTTTACAGCAGACGCACCCTGCATATTTCTTATGTGATTTCAGCAAAGGAGCAAAAGTGATTCTCTTTTTTTTACCACTGCTATCACTGCAGCGCTCAGACTGTGAGTCTGCGCTCTGAGCAGCAGGGGCGTTTATAACAAGCACACTCTGGGGGTTCAAACAGTGCTAACAGGGTAACCTGTTCAAATTATTTGATTGTATGTTTAATTTTTTATTTAGAAATAGTAGCTTATTAATAATAACCAAACTCTTATAAAGCGTTGGGGTCTGTGTAACAAATGGCCTACAGCCTACAAATAAGCCAGCAATAATACCAAGTATTATTCATTATATTTATCTAAAAATCTGGTTTGAAACTCTCCAGTTATATACAAATTACACACACATATTAAATCAGTAAGCTTACCCTATTGATAATATTGAACAGACATTAAAAAAAAGAAAGAAAAAAAAAATCACATTTTTTACTTAAACAATGTAAAGCCATGATCGTCCAAGACCAAAAAGTCTAGGGCCAATTTCTTCGCCCAGTCCAGCACTGAACACCACATTCATATTTATCGGCAGACAAAAGCACACTATGTCTTCTTTAACAAATCTGCATCATTGCTTTGGTGGTGTCTCTGCCTGCTGGGGTCAAAGCCTGTTTAATACACTTATTTGTCTTTGTGTGTTTGAACTTCCACAGTTGAAATAATAACGGGCATTGAGTATGCAGTATAAAGTTGAGCTATGTTTGGAGAGTTACTGTGGAGAGATGTGGATCAGCTGCCAGATCTCAGCAGGTGAAGATTTGTGATTCTGTAGTCCTCTCATTTTAGCAGTCCCTGACTGCACCACTGCCATAATGGCCTCTGTGTTATATTTATACAAATGATAAAACTTACTTTATGTGTAGATGTATATTTAATATAACATTTCTAGTCACCTGATTCAGATTTCCATTTGTAAAGTGGATGAAGACAGAAAATAAGTACACACGACAATTGTATTCACAGAAAAATAATAAACATTTTGGCAACGTTCTGCTTTCTCTGTGGGCCTAAACATGTTTTTATTGTAATGCTAAAAGGCACATTTTATGCTCTTCACCTGAAGCTACAGGGGAAATACAGCAACATACATGCTATAGAATATTTATTATAGGGGATTCCAGGCTCCATAAGGATCTCATGATGATTTTAGTGGAAACGGGAGAACACATCAGAAATACCGAGAAACACTGAAAGACTGAACTAATAATAACTGCTGTCACTACTACTACTGCTACGAAACAGTCCTATGGAGGCAGGACAGGACTATTTTAAAGAGGATGATCCTCGACTCATGTGGAAAGGATTATATTCCACCATCTTTGGGAAATCAAACACTGGGAGCATAGAATATTCGGCCTCTGGTTTTCCTAATAAACTTGCTGATGATTCCAAATCTGTTGTATTTCTGGAATGTTTGGACCATTGCAGCTCGAGGAGGGTGTACATCAGGTCCTGCTCAAGACCAAAGTACAAAAAGAACTGTGAACTGTGACTGTGGCACTCTGACAGACATGTTTGAGCTTCTTCCCTCTAGAAGAAGATATCACCCCATTAAACGTAAGACTTCACACTGCTAAAAGCTTCTTCCCACAAGCTGTTATCAGGTTGAGCAATGCACTTTGAACTTTGATGTCGCACCACAACATTTTATCTATTTAATGTTTGTATCTTCTTTATTTCACAGTCTCAACATGTCAACTGTAATGATTGTCTGTGGTTTGTTTATGTGGTACTTTTTAATGTCTCACGGTGCACTTTGAGCTTCTTGCACATGTTTATTCCACTTCCAACTACAAATAAAATAAACTACCTAACATAAACCTATTAAGGAAATGACTCCATTTACCAATATTATATATATTATAAGTTCAGTAAATGTTTTATATATATATTTACATCACACATACAATCAGTTTTCTTTCTTTCTTTCCCTTTTACTTTATGCATTATATATTTGGAGTATTATCATCTTTTAGCTGTAAAGATTTAAAAGGTTTGTGTGAACTCAATCCATCAAGCACACAACGGAGCTCAGTTGAGTGTTTGATCCGGATGTTGGCAGTTCAAATCCCACTCATATTACCATAGAGCTGTCAAATCCACTGATATCCAGGTTTGGACAGAGCTGCCACAGATGAACACCATCATTGTGTCATTGGGCAACACACTTGACTTGTCTCGCTCCTAGTGAACCAGTATCGGTTAAATGGCAATAAACCTTTTTCTGACTCTGTGTCACTGGTATATGAATGTGTGTGTTTGAATGGGTGAGTGGTTTCTTGACATAAAGTGCTTTGGGCTCCTTGAAGGTAGAATTGTGACATGACAACAATCCTTTATGTGAATATTCAACAAAGCTTAGGTATAACCTTTGACCAAATGTTCATTCTTCAGTTGTGTCCAACTAGGCCTGTAGTCAACTAAAGAAATTCGTGGACTAGAGATATTTCCTGGCGATTGATTAGTCAACTATAAAGGGGTGCGTGCGGCAAAAGCTCTAAAAGCTATTACGTATTTCTATCTATCTGACTCAAACTGCACTCATAAGACGAAAGACTACACTCATTGACCGAGCGTCTCTATTAGGGTTGTCAAAAGTATCAAGTATCCAAACTAGATACTTATTTGAAAAACTCATTGACAGGACATAGATGCATCTTTCCTGAATAGCTTTAGAATAATCTTGAGTTGTGTCAGAACAAGTATAAGACACATAGACTAGTATACACCCATGGACCACTATGGAATCTATTCTACTGTCTAAACAAAGAATGTTTTCTATTATCATCTTCATTTCAGAATTCTTATTGAGGATTGGGTCTATTCCTTAGTATCGAAATCAAGTTTGAAATTTTAGCATTGAGACAACATCTCTATCCATCTAATGTGTTCCAGTGGCTTTGCTCCAACCCTCCTCTGGCCTGGGGTCTCCAATCCCCCGTCCAAATCACAGCTGGGACCAAAAACCTTGTATTTTCCCCAATAAACTCCCGACATGCAGTCTATGCCTCCACACTCCATTACCTGTCCCATCCCTGAACCCTACTTTGGTCACAAGGAGTGCGGTTTGGCAAGCTCCCGGACACCCCCCATAAGGATCCATTCTCTACGACCATTTGCAAGCTAATATAGCCCAGGAGAAGCAGAGGCACACCGCCAGCATAACTATTAATGGGAGTGAATGAGTGACGCTAACCTAATAAGAAACCCCTGAAGCAATAGCAAAGAAAATCATTATGCTACATTTATTAGCGCTGACAGCTTTAAAGTCAAACATTTGTGCATTATCATTTGGTTGTCAGAAAGCCCACCCAAGCAATTCACTTTCATTGTTTTAGATGGAAGATATTCTGTTCTACTGTGGCTTTTTGAAATATATTTGGAAAGCATTTGGTTATAATGTGTATGGGAAACATGCACATATAGCAATTTGTCTTTGCTGACAACAGGAGGGATTGAATCTTTTTAAAGGAAAAAAAAAGACAATTGCATCCACCCGTTTTCACTGTGACACTAACAGATATGGAAGGAATGCAAAATGATCAATACCAGTGGTTAAAGAGGTTTTTTTTTTAGCTGTCTACCATGTTATTAAAAACGTGCCTGGAGAGGTTTTAGATGTCATCCATGCAAGTTTGAATAATCTATGTATCTCTTATGGGCCCTATTCAAACCCTCCTTATGGTTAGAAGTACAATTCTGTCCAGTGCTCAACTCATTTTTCATAAATATAATAGAGCAGGATACAAAACAATGCACTACAACTTCACAAACCAATGTGCTGTTGTTTCATTAGAAATACGGCACATCAAAAACTAAAAAAATATTCGTTAGAAATGTTAATAGGTTGTTTTCTGCAAATATATCATTATCAAAACAATTTAGGGTGACATGGTGATCTAAATATGTAATGTGTTATCAGTTAATACCGCACACGGTTGTATTGGTGGTAATTAACTAATAATAATAAATAATAATAATAATCATTTTAATTATTGTGTAGCTTCTTGTCTGTCTGTCTAGTATCAAATGTGACATGATTTTGGATTGGTTGAAAGATGAGAGTAATCAATTGATTTAGCATTATATAAGTGTATCATGCATCTGTAAGTTGGACACCTACATGGATATTTTCTTCATAACTTGCTCTAGACCCGTATTTGCAATAAAAAGCAATGTTGTCGGTATTATACAAAATCAGATACCCTCACTTTAAAACGATAATCAGCATAAGTATGTTTCAACCAAGGTAAAATTTGCTGTGTAGATTTGATATTTAAATGCTGTGATTTTTTCTAATTGTAAGCCTTTTTGAGGAAAAAAAAAATGACAAGCCCCCTTACAGATATATTGTATAAGCATCTCTCCAAAGGTAAGTCTGCTGCGTGCTGTCTTCATCTAATTATAAAGCATTTTATTGTTGATAATCAGGAAGCCTGTGTTAGCATGCTAGTTGCTGTTCACTTAACCGTCAATGTAAAGCTCCAGTCTGGTCTGTGAAAGTCATGAAAACCACTTATAAACTCATATCAGTGAATAACCAGGATGTTTGCAATTCATAAGGAAAGTGAGGAATAACTCATTGCAAACCATTTAAAATAAACTAGTTTTGTTTTTCACATTTTTAAGACAGTAAAATGCAGGTACAGCACCTTAAAGAATTGCTTGAGCCCCATTCTGCAGAAATACAGCAGCAGTAAAAAACATAGATTCAACACATTAGGTGTTTCGTTCAATGTTGTCCTTGGCACAGCTACCAAAACAATGGTCACAAATGCTGAAATCCAACCTCTTTCTCAATGCATGTGATGCCTTAGATCTGCCAGAGTCTCAGCGTCCCAGAGGAGCAGCGCCTTTTGCCCTCTCTTTAAAACTCTCTCTCTCTTCTGAGCTTTATTGTCTCACTGACCCTTGTTCGCCCCATTCACCGTGCCCCCGCCATTCCCCACCCCTTTTGAGTCTGTCAGCTCCAAAAACAAGAGTGTGTCACTGGTTAACCTTCACATGTCAAACCCTGACCACCTCGAACTGCATAGTTTTAGTGCATTCAGTTTGGGAAATAACTACAAACTAATATATATTCAACAAACACATTACTGCAGCTTATACTGATTAGTTATTTATCTAGTTACAATATTATTACAAGATGCTCCATTTGGATTTGAACCTCCTAACTGCTTGAAGGGCAAATGCTACTGACAGCCAAGATTGTGTAAAATTTGTAACTTCTTCCTTCTGATTTATTCATATAAATCTTTGAAGAAAGTGTTCTATGCAAGTTCATATGAGAAAAGTGACAAATATATTAAATGGATGACAATTTTCATTACCATTTTACACTTTCACATCAAACATTTAGTCATAACATTCTATAAAATGTTTAATGAACTGGAATTATTAATACATCTTATTTTCACTCCCATGGCACCATTTTTATATCATATTAAAAGAAAGCTCTAGATTGTAACCATTGCATGTGATGAATTACTTTACTTCTGAACTAATTTATTAATTTTGTTCCATCCATCCATCCATTTTCTTCCGCTTATCCGGGGCTGGGTTGCAGGGACAGCAGTCCAAGCAGGGACCCCCAGACTTCCCTCACCCCAGACACGTCCTCCAGCTCCTCCAGTGGGACCCCAAAGCATTCTCAGACCAGCCGAGAGACATAGTCCCTCCAGCATGTCCTGGGTCTTCCCCAGGGCCTCCTCCCGGTGGGACATGCCCACCTGGAGGAGGCCATGTCACATTAATCTTGTTACACTACTAAATAATTTAATTAATACATGTAATATTCTTTGCATTTCTCATACATCTGTAACTCTAATGTATACTTCTCACCAGTCTCTTGAGGCTGTGGGTATGGCAGATTACAGTTAGTTTTTATATGATGTATTTTCTGCTGTTGTCCTTGCTCAAATAGACCGCACGTACGCCCTTTTTTTCTAGGTGAGCTGCTCAAAAGCACTATACCAGAACCCTAACAGGAGCCAATATTAAGTAACAACAAAAGTAATGTAATGTTCCCAAATAGTAATAAATAAATAAATGGCGTATTTGAGCAAAATGTGTCTTGCACAAGGATCTCGAGGTCAAAATAAGCCTGCTGTGTACAGTCTGCATCTAATTAGGAAGTGTTTTATTGTCCGAGTATCAGGAAATGCACTCTTAGCATGCTAGTTGTGAACATTGCTTTAAACTTATTGAATAACTGGGATGCTCTGAATGCATGAGGTAACTAAGAAATAACTGCACTGCAAACAATTTAATGGTAACTAGTTCTGTTTTTCCTGTCAGTAAAAATTAGGTACTGCAACTTTAAGAGCGCAAGTTCTGTATTAGCCTACATTCAAACCTGTTTTCATTCACACTGGAAGAATAATCATGTACTTTATTCTCATTACATCCGATATCAAATAAAAGGGAAGAGCCTGAGGAGGGACATTCATCTAAAGTCATGGATCTGCAAATAAACTGTGAAAATGAACTCAAAACGAACCAAAAGTATAGATTTTTCATTAAAAACCAGCTGTGAGCTGAATGCAACATCTGTGCGTCTATACAGAGAAATACAGAGAAATATAGTGTGTGCCTGTCTTTATGGAAACAATGCATCGTAATCACTGGCTTTTGGCAAACTCCGGCTGAGATAATAAACTTATAGTGCATCATAATGACTTTTTAGAACCAGACTTATACGTTCTTACATGAGATTTAACACCTGCGAAATCACATTGTTTAATTTGTCTTAATTATTTGGAGTCGGTGTTGTAGCCTGCAGTTGTATCGTGAGCTCAAGGAATGTCTACACTGAAATGTAAAAAAAAAAAAAAAAAAAAAACTAAGTGTGCTAAACAACCAAATTCAAATCGTCTTTGCCCCAGAACAACTCTTGTCCCAGTTTACATGCAGATCAAAGAACCAAACGGGTGCGAACGGGGGCTACGAGGCGTTCAGGTGTGTCAAGTAATTCAGCATTAACGCTAAAAAAATTGCACCTACAATTGCTAATAAAAAGAGCTATCATAGATATAATCACATTTCTGGCTAAAATAGATACGCAATATTTCATTTCTGTTTGACTTTTCATTTGATTTTCAGACATGTTAGGAACTCACAAGTTACACACAAGTTATTTGCTCTCCGCAGCACAAATAAACACACTGAAGCTCTGGTAGGGTTTACTTTCACTTTAACTTAGCAGACCAAAACAATTAAATAACATGTGCTAGACAGCGGTGGAGGAACTGTAGTTTGTCATGGCTGCTGATTTAAAATGAGAAACATTCAAACACATGTCTAATGTTTTCCTGGCTGTTTCTTACCTTGTGCAATTGAATGCCTCTCCTGTTCTGCTCCTAATGTAAAACAGACTGGACTGTTACATGTAGTGGGGATCCTAGGTATGTCCAGATTTCTCCAGATGTGCTGTTGCGATCTTTGAGATTCGAACCATGACACCTCAATCGTAGTTCCCAGGTTTACATACATTTAGAAAAATGTGTTTAAATTAGACTAGGTCATTTATCCAGTTTTCCTGGTGCAAACATAGTGACTATCTCTTAGAGCCTGTATAGGTCATGATTATGTTGCTTAACACAAGCAGAAGCAAGTAAAGTAACACTATGTAACTTTTCTGCTAAAGCAAAAGCTGAAGTTAAATCTGTCAGCTGGACAAATCGTTGTAGAATAGAAGGAGTTTGTCCAGTTGACAGATTTAACTTCGGCTTTTGCTATGGATCAGACTTGGACGACTGAGGGATTACACAGACATTTCCTGATAAAGGGCATACTATCAGCAGTAGACCTCTCACAGTAACACATTTTGAAGTGTGATATATATATTGCCGAAGTAAATATAGGCGATAAATAATTATAATAAACCACTAAGCAGAATTATGCCCCAAAAAGTATTCTAAATGTACAAAGTTGTTAAAATCGCTTATTATATAAACAGTTTGTTTATTAAATTAATTTGTATAATGTGTCATAGAAGTTCATGATAGAAGACACAGAAGTTCATGTCATGATCCCAGTCCGCTCTGTGTTTTGGTGCTGTTTTTCCCCCCTCCCTTCTGTGTCAGAGCCTGGAACTGGGCGGAAACTCGGGCTCCTCCCATGCACCCCTAATCCACAATCAAACTGCACCTTGGAAGGACAAAGGGACCGAGGACCTGACACTCAGCGACAGATCGTCCGCATATCCTCAGTGGTATAGCTCAGCTTGGTTTTGTCTTGTTTTACACTTATGACTTTTGTACTGGATATCTTTTGTTCTTTGCCAGATCCCGCTCCCTGATCCTGCACCTTGCCTCCGCCTCCGACCCAGCTCTTCACGACCGGTACGACAATCTCATCCTCCTACCCCGCTCACCTCGACCGGTACTGACTTCCTCATCTCTGACCCCGCTCAAAGACTACTGCCTACAACCCCACTTTTGACTGCCTGCTCTAGCTACCTTCATTCATATTATTGTGACTGTAGATAAACTTTGCTCAAACTTCTACCCAAGTCTGAATCTTTGGTCCCCCCGTCAGTCGTTACAACAAGTACAAAGAAAAAGTACCCACGATATATATTGACCCCCAAAATTATTGTTCCATCTAACATATATTGAACAATAAGTCCATATAGAATTTATCGTGACAGACCTAATCAACCGTCTTGAGATAATGCTGTTGCAACTGGGATAAGTTACAAGTCAGATCCATGGAGAGGTGAGCTTGTTCAAGAATGCATGTTTTTCAAGGTATTTACAGCAATAAAAAAAACACTTATAAATGGAGGTGAAGTTTATTAAGCACTTTTTCCATATGCAGACAATATTTTAAGTTAGAAAATGTGAAGCACGTATCCTAAGGGAATTAAAGCCACTGGAATGCATAATATGTGTTCTTTAAATATTGACTTATGTTTTAACCAGATCAGCATTAAAAATTAAGTTATACAGATGTTCCCTTTTCATCTGCCAGGGGGATAATGTCACCATAAGAAATTCATTTTAACAGTTTTATTCAGCAGATAAATATACTAACCCCGTTTCAGACAAAACACTGGGTTAAACTGTGTATTCTATTGAGACATCGCAGAAAATTCCAGTGAAAATATTGTTAATTACACATCACATTCTTCTGTCCGATCTGGGGGGTTGTGAAATATGAACAACAAACACAGATGGACAGCACAGACGAGAGGAGGGCGCAGATGTGAGCGTAAAGAGATAATATTCATCTGTTATTAGTTCCTGTGATGAAGCAAACCTAAGTGTCTACATTGTAATAGTACCATGAGTGCTCTGTGTTTTATCATCAAAAGCTATTCCAGAAAATGTTGCAATCTATAACTCAAATTAAAATGCTTGTTGTAACTAGATGGATTTGGGGGGTTTGGATAATGTCACTGTCAATGTATTTGCCCAGTGTAATATTGTTTTATTGTGGGGTTTTGCAGAGACGCCAATATTTAATGAAATAGCAGCAAACAAAGACAGGTTAAAAAAAAAAAAAGTTATTTAATTGCATATAATATTGATCTTACCAATGAAAGAAGAGAGACAGAGTGCAGATGTTATAGTTTGGCAGCCAACCTTTACATATTTCCGAAGTTGGGCGTAAAACTACTCCTGTTAATAACAATAATTGATGTAAAAATAATTATTCTCCTAACCATGATCCAGTTTCAAGCTCTGGAGGCTGGGGCTGGAACACTGCGGGTTACAGGAGATGACTTTTATTTCAGTGACAATA
The DNA here is from genome assembly GCA_019594935.1 of Periophthalmus modestus. Classification (NCBI taxonomy): domain Eukaryota; kingdom Metazoa; phylum Chordata; class Actinopteri; order Gobiiformes; family Gobiidae; genus Periophthalmus; species Periophthalmus modestus. Next base: position 13,918,143 of record JAIEZT010001373.1, on the reverse strand, counting down.
AGTTCTATGCACAGTATTAAATCGAAGCTGTCCCCAGTCTCCTATCAGCCAATCACAGTCTGCTTTTGCCTGTCGACCAATCACCTATTGTCATTTAGGACTCTCACCTCCATGTTATCATTTCTATCTCTAAAGCAGAATCATCAGCCTCCTCAGCCTCTCCATCTCCTCCTCTTTGTTACCATGCAGAGATTAAATCCTCTCGACCAGGGCTGTATTCCCAACTGCACACAAACTACATCAAAATTATCTACCTAATCCAGAGGTGCCCAAACTTTTTATATCGAGGGCCACATCTCAAAACATATTCAAAGCGGAGGGCCACAGAGCGGTGATCAATGCAGTGTGTTGCTTTAAACACAGCGTTGACAGAGCCGCTATGTATTAATAAGGCTTGAAACACATTCATTTTAGGTCTGTATCACACTGCAATGTGATGTTTGAGAATATAGTGAAGGAAATAGTTTAATTTGCTGTTAAAAGTACTGCTTATGATCAATTGGGCTGGTTCAGCGGGAGGCCTGAGGGCCGCATTTGGCTCCCAGGCCATAGTTTGGACACTCCTGACCTAAACTAAATCTAAACTATATCTGAACTAAAGCAGAACTTGAACTGGACCAAATCAAGACTAAACTGGGCTGAAACCAGGGCAAGTGTGAATGCACCCTGGCTAGCACTAAACAAGGACTTGGACTGTACACAAAAAGAACATCTAAACTCCATCAGGCCACACACACTCTGGGAGTTGAACTTGTGACCTTCTTATTGTGCGCTGTGTACTTCCAGTCTGCAATTAGGACAAAGTGCAGTTCATTTATAGTTGCTATTACAAAGCATTCAAATACAGAGTTCACCATTATTTGTAGATTTGGAGCTTTTAAGCTGGAAAACACATGTCCCTAAAGCCTGGTCTGGTGAATGTCTACCTGCCCCAAATAACACAAAAACAACTACACTATCGTAAAATATTTTCCTTCAAAAATCATAATGGAGTATTGAGTCCAGTTAGTTGAGCTAATGGTCTGAGACTGTAAAAACACTTTTGTATTGCAGGAAAATGTCAGGTAGGCAGGAAACAGAGCATTTTCACCTGAATGATAAGAACTACAGGGAACAGGCCAAGTGCAGTTAAGGTGGAATTCTCCAGAACAAAATGGTGAATGAAGCAAGTGTACATTTTACATACAACAAAGTGGGGAAAGATAAGGGAGAAGAAAAGAACATACTATGATAAAAGCTGTTTTTTTTTTCTCTGCAAAACTCACTGTTCCACTCTGTGATGTCACTAGGTGGAAATCCCCAAAACAAAATGGGAATGAAGCAAGTGTACACTTTTCATACAACAAAGTGGAGAAAGACAAGGAGCAAGTATAAGAGAAGAATATACTATGATAAAAGCTCTATTTTTCTCTGCAAAACTCACTCTTCCACTCTGTGATGTCATTAGGTGATATTCCAGATCGAGACTTTTTTTGATGGGTCTCATCAAACTCTCACTGTATGCATCCCAACTTTACAGCTAAATCCTATAATGTTTACAGCATGATGATTAGAAGATTGAATTACTCTCGAATAAATCAAATTGGTGCTTTTCAGACAGTTTTCAGACTGTGTCGATGTCCAGGGCCCAGCCTATAAGCAGACTAAACAGCTGCTTAGGGCCCCAAAGCCAACAGAGAGCCCCTAAGAACCTGTACATTTTTTTGAAAATAATATAATATGTAACGTTATACTAGAAACAGTGCTCGGGTGTTTACAGCAGCCTAAATATCCCCCTATAAAGGTAACATTTGTTGTTTTTTTTTTATATATATAGTAGCAAAATATCTGCTGTCTACATTTGTTTTATCTACATGTTTACACCCCCGAGGTGCACTGAGGCCACTGAGGTACTTTTGAATGGCTGTTTTACAAGTTAGATTAAATAATTTCATTCTTTTGGTCATACACGTAGAAACACAATTGGACAAGATGAGAGCATGGTCATAATGTTGTCAAATGTGAGTCACCAATAGCTGAGCCCAGGTACATCCACTGCCCAGGGGCCCAGAGACACATTCTGCTTAGGGCCCCCTGAAAGCTGGGGCCAGCCCCGCCGATGTCGTACTGATACAAATGGGGGGGTGAGAGCCAGCCTACCTTATTTATAATATTGTACTTTGCCTTGAAATATCCAAAAGGTAAATTCATAAATGTGAAGCATGATCATTTCTATAAGCAGACCTTAGATCTCACTGTATCTGCATTTCAGTCCTGTAAATTTTATCTTCCCCTCATCTGTATTAAATATAATTGCCTTTTGAATGAATGTGATGTCAGTAATATTTATTGTGCGTATTTTTTTTATTTTTTAGACACAATATAGTACTGTCAGGAGCAGTGAGAAATCCAGATCTGGACATATGGAGAACATACAGACAAACTCCACTACATGTTTCTTCCTGCAAAATAAAAGAAGGTCATGAAGAAGATACATATTCACTTTTAAAGAACTCATATCGTGTATTCTCTTGGCTTTTTCATTTCATTTAAAACATGCTTTTGGTCAGCTTGGGATTAGTACTTAAAACTTCACCTTCAAAGCATTGGAGCTCCCTCTGTTGTCAGCAACCAGAATAAACTCTGAGAAGGAACACAAATTAAGATCTTTTCCGCCATGAATACTCTGCTAATGGAGCCCAATAGAACCATGCATTGTTTGTGAACACAGTTTGACCGTAGAATCCATTTGGTGATGATTTTTGGACTTAAAAACTGCGCGAGAGAAGTTTGCAGCTTTATCTGTGTCGTAACTATACTGGCAAAATGCAAACTTTGCTTTTTTGAGTGCTCAGAGAAGACAACTTTGGAGTGGATTAATGAAAGAAGCGTGAATGAAGCAAAATACCACTCCAGGCATGTTTTTGATGAGGGCACAACAATATAACAAAGTTAAAAGCTCAAAAAAAGTAAATTTTCCAAAATATGTTCTTTCAATACTTCTGCCCAACTGACAGAATTCAATTTTGTTTTGCAAGAATGTTAAACTCTTTCCACCATAACTAAGATCACAAATGAGATATTCACCTTCCAGTCAGTACGTTTAAAGAGTTACACAACTGGTGCATGTAGAAAGAGTTAGTCCCATGGGCAAAACTAAACATAGAAATCCAAAGAAAACATGGAGGAGAGCTTTGACCAAAAAGAACAAAATAAAAAAGGAATAATTTGAAGATAAATAGGACTGAACAAGGTCGACTGGAGCTACACGGGCTTTTTCCTTTGAAATGGGCCAAATGCAGTAACTCAAATGAGGAGCATCCAGACTGAGCCTGCTGAGCTCTGGAGCTGAAGGAGATTCTCTTAGAAGAGTTTAACACGGGACAGTGTCATGAGGTACAAAACAAGACAATGACTTAGGACTGGACGATAAAAAATAAATAAAATAATAATAATCACAAATGTTCCCTTTGAATTTATAAGTTTGGTTTGATTTTTGTTTAAAACTGGCTTGACATATTCACTTCTGGAGTGTAACAAACTTTTGATCATTGCCATTCAACACAAAAAATAGTCAAATGTCTTTCTCCAAAGTCTGAACTCTGCTTCAAACCACATGCTTTTACTGAGAGAGGATTGGCTGTAAACCACTTCATTAAAAAGACACAAGCTGCTCATTGACAATTGGACATGACTGAATCTTAATCTATAATAAAATTGGATTAACTGCACAGCCCTACAATGAACAGATGACTTAAAGTGTATATATTAGTGTATATATTAGAAACCATAATCTCTCATCTTTCAGGTTCAAAAAGAGGCCTGCTCAGATGTAGAGAGCCTTGTTATTTTATATGCAGTCACTTTTTTAGCTAAAGTTTGAAAGGAAGGATTCTGTTCAGAGTGTAAATTGTTGGGTAAACTCCAGGAGTATTTGAGAGAAGACTGAAATCTGAATTGATACTTGAAGAAGCCCATGCATTTCAGCACATGTTTGTAGAGGTCAAAACTACAGGTGTTGCGACAAGTAGCGTGTTTGTCCACTGATGTGAAGGTTGGCGGTTCAAATCCTGCTCTCGACATAGGCATCATTGGTAGAGCGGCCCGATCCACTGACCCACAGGTTGGTGGTGCGATTCCAGGCCTCACCACAGGTGGTGGTGTGATGACCAGCTCTCACAAGTTGTTTTGTCCTTGGGCAAGACACTTAACCCACCTCATTCCCAGTGTCTGTGTACACTGGTGTATGAACGTGTGTGTGAATGGGTGATGGTTCCTTGATGTAAATTGCTTTGAGTGCCTGAAGGTGGAAAATACCATACTTCTAAAAACCTTTTCAATGCCAGAAAAGTTACTTAGTGCTGTTTTTTAATGTGACTTACAATCAACATGCTTATTATGAAAATGCTAATTGCTAATAATTCATTGCTGACTTCCCTTCTGAACCTAATTGAAGATTAATATCAAGCCAAAGTAGTAGTTCTTTTGCTTTTAGAATTTATATTTTTAGTATCAGATTAAACTATTGACCATTTCTGAAAAATACTGTTCACAAAGATGATGCTAAAATCACAGAACAGTACTCCATCATCTCCATAAAGATGAACAGTACGGTTTGAGCTCATTAGTTCAACTTATTTTAAAGGCCCTCAGATATATTGTTTTATTGTTAAATCATCAGGAAGAGCACTGTTAGCATGTTAGTTGTTGTTAAATTTACCATAATGGCAAAACTGTGCTGTGGTGGTCTCTGAAAGCAGCGAAATATGCTTACAAAGTTATTGTTGTAAATAATTAGGACGCTGAGAATGCATGAGATAAGGGAGGAATGATTAAAAACCTTTCGAGGCCTTTAAGGGCAGTTCTGCAGTTCTGCAAGCAGCTCATAACAAAAGAGCAAAGCCAAACCTTGAATCAAATACAAACAACAATATAAACTTACTAACTAAATAAATCTGAACAAACTGAAACTACATGATTAATGTTTTGGTAACATTTTATCAAAACTACACTTTAATTAGCCTTAATAAAACATGAACAAAGAAATTTATAACAAACAGGTAGTTTAGTATGAATGATTCAGATTAACTACGTAAAGGTACAGTATGTAACTTTAAGGAGGTGGTGCATCATGTGCATAATTTCATGTTTTTCAGGACAATAAAGCCAATAAAATGAAAACAAACATGCATTTTATCTTTTTGCAAAAAGCTTCATTAAGGGGGTTGAACATTAAGGTTACATAATTAATAATGCCTGGATTCTTCTTAATACTCTATTTGTTCATTATAAAATTAAGTATTTGTTCATGCTTTATAAGGGCTAATTAAGGTGTTTTTTATTAATGAAGACCTATTGTGCTTAAGCCTGCTATATAGTTATAATCTATGACACCCATGGATCATTATGTCATTAATTTGGACATTTCAAATCGCAATGTTCATCTAAAATCACAAACAAGTCTGTTGACTTCCGCATTAGAAAACTGCTGTGCCCAAAGGGAGATGACGTCACTGTAAACATCATCACACCGAAGAGTTATGTGGCTGTCGGCACCTCCGATGGATTGCTTTACGTTACACAAGAGACCCGGGGGATTTTTTTGTTAATTTGTACCAAAATTACACTGCTGAGCCCGATGCATATCACTGACTAAGAATATTAAACTGGAGAACAAAGTAGAGAGCAGTTGGCATATGCCTGGAGTGGTGAAATCGGCAGATGATCAGCAAAATGGCATCTTGAAAATAAAAGATTAAAGATTGCTCAAACATGCACAAATCACTTCAAATACAACTTCGGGAGGAAAAATGGGATTTGGAGATGATGAGAATGGGAGTTGATTTTGCATAAGAGGTCTGCTTTAAGTGTTACCAATATGTCTTTATTTTTATTTCACATTTATTTCACCAGGGTAAAACTCATTGACAGTAACAATTGCTTGCTTTTTTGCAGTGTCCCGTTGAGGCTCCTCCTGAAGCCACACACACACTTGACCCTGTGACCTCTGTCTTCATTGGGTTCTTTGTAGAGCTAATTTCAAAACACTTCACTCTAATCCTCCCCCTCCCAGGCTCTCGCTCTCTGTCTTTGCTCCTGTCTCCTATTTCTCTTCCTCCTCTCTCTCCTATTTCTCTGTTTCTTTTTAGTTATCTTTATCTCTCGCTGTCTTCCTCCCCCTTCTATCTGTGAATCTGTCCTCCCTCATACTCTCATACTCTCCTTTTTCCTCCGTCCGTCTCTATTTCTCTCTCCCTCTATCCCTCCCTCCTTCCCCTCCCTCTTACTCTCTCTTTTCATAATCCTTTACAAACTTTATTTCAGCCCGCGGACCTGGCAGCACTTAAAAGAGAGGAGATATTTCAATGGTGTATCAATCCAAAGCATTATGGGATGTGACAATTCAAGGGACTAATCACAAAGCCGAAAATGCAGCGAGTGAGGGTAAGTTACAGGTAAGGAGAAATAAAAAAGTTTGAAAAAGGTTACAAAAACAATGGTTGGCATCATTTTTGTCTTGAGCACCTCCTGTATTAATCAGTTAACTGTAGTTCTGTAAAATTGGTGTCCAAGTACTATTCACAATCACCTTCTTTTAAAATCTGAAACAAGTACCCTGTACATTAGAACGTCTTCACATACCCCCAGTGGTCTCTGTACCGTAGTTTTTTTTTTGTTTTGGGTTTTTTTTTTTAGTTTTTTAATGAACTATTCAGACAAAGATCACAAATCAGCCTCTAAAATGTTATAGGGTCACCAGTTGGACATACACTTATGAATATGAGTTAACCCATACACCATATGAAATGTGTCATTTTTTTCACAAGATTGACTAGTCACTTATTTTACTTTTAAGATTTTTATTTTTTATTATATAGCCGATATCTGTGTCCTCGACTGTGCACTTCTTCCTTCTCCACTTCTCAGCACCAAGTTTGGAGAAGCAACCAAGAGCAATGTGGCTTCATGTTGTGTTATGGTTGCCAAGGGACCATATTGAAAACATAATTTATAATATAGGATTGTGTATCACCCTCCCAAACAATATTCAAGTCAAATATAATACCTGTTAAACTTCACTTAAACACTATACAACTTTGGCACAGCTCCTTTCTACCTCCCCAAACTTTTATCATGTTGCACGGAATTATGTCAAGATAGGCTATTAATTAGAGACTATGCAGGCTTTCTAAATGTTAAAAAACAACATATGCTTTGCCAACAATAACTTATAAGAGCCTATTTACATTTTCAACCTATTTTCAATCCAAAATTAGTACGATTGCTGTGCGTAATTTGGAAAGCACGTCTTCCAATGTGCACACAGCTCAGACTCACAAGTGTTTCACCACTAAACTCTTATGTATTATATTATGTAGGACGTACACCGAACCAAATCTCTAATAATATTCCGGTAGATCACGCGCAGCCCACGTTAATCCTTGAAATAAACTCGCCTAATAATGGCATAAGCGTAACTCATTCAGCAACCCACGCATTCTTCACTGAGACGAAATACTAGAAGGTCAAATCGCTCACACGGGAAATGCTCACTTAAAGCCGTATAAAAACACAAAATATGTTTTAATTATGAATAAACTTACCGGCTCGTCACTGGGCTCCTGCTCGTAATAATCATAATAGTCGGAATGGCTCAAATCCGTGCTGGCGAAGTTTGCGTAAAGCAGATAAGCCAATAAAAAAGTTATTCCCAATAGGTGCATGTTTATAAAGTCATCTAAGTGTTTACGATCCACGAACCACAAAAAGAAAAGGGGTTTTAAAATACCCTCCCCGGCATTCGCGCTCCCCTCGCCGTGTGTCGCTGTCCAGACCGCTCGCTCATTTGCCCCCTCGCTGCGTGTGTGTGCGTCCCAATGAAAACGAGAGGTGTCTGGCTCCTGTCCACCGGAGTTCGTCTCGCCAAATGCGCGCTGCTGGTGGTGGTTGTGGTGTCCTTAAAGTGAATGAGCTGTGCGTAAAATGAATGAGAGGGGATGCGAAGCGAGAAGAACCAGTGGAGTTGCGTAAACCGCGCGTAAAAGTGCCCAAGGTTTGAAATGACAGTGGGGTTACTGGACTGCCTCCAGAAAACAAATGTCTGAATGTTTGAAAATGTGATGAGTTTGGCAAAGTTCGTGCGTAATGGGTATTTTCTTCTGACCCCTGTCGTCTGCAAACAGAACTGCACTCGAATTTGTAAAGGATAAAGGGACAATTAACACTCTTTTTATGTATTTGGAGAATAACCATTTCACACATCATTTGGTCAAATCTCGGCTCCTGGCTAGAAGTAGAAGTGGTTGTTTCCTGGAGCAAGACACTTCACCTAAATCAACTGTATGCCTTTGTATGAGATTAAAGGTGAACTATGTAATTTTTCTGGTGGAGGGTCCTCCACCTCCTTATCTTCATAGACTTAGTAGGCTACTTTCCATAGAATGTTCGACAATCGTGCATTTATTCCATTACATACATTTTAATCATTCAATAATAACTTAAAAACATGCATTCTTGATTGCACCTGATTGTCTCCATAGAGAAGGACACATTTAATGCCATTCTACGGAACATACTGGCAAAATAGCAACATCAATATGGAGATAAGAGGGACAGAGGGACTGGCGCCCCACCAGAAAAGTGAAATATTGCTCCTTCAAAATAAAGTTTTGGATTTATTCTCTGGAGAAAGTCTCCAAATTTTGGCTGTCGGGCTTGTCATCTGACCAGAAGAAACAGTTGGACAATCTTTTATTACAGTTTTTTCACCCTATTGTTGCCTGAATGATGTAGTGTTTAAAAGTTTCAAATATCTATCCAAATTTCAAATCTAATCTCAAAATCACACAATTTATGGGCCACTTTTGGGTTGTCACGACAACCCTGAGCACAGGAGCAGAAACACTGGGCTCTGTAGGGGGCGTCTAAATGGAGAATCAAGTATGTGTCAGGAGGCAGTAAAATGTTCCAATACTTCAACAAAAGGTGATTTTCCAAGTGATATTTTGTAAAAACTGTTATCTTTTATTCTTTTCTTTTTCTGCTTGTCTCCGTGGAACTGTTATTGCAAGTGATGCCGCCACGCCAAGATCTGTGAAGAGGCAACCCCCTGTTCTCTGTAAGAATTCATGTTTTTTAGCAGTCAAAACACCTGTAATTTAATAAATGCAAGATTTGAAAAGCAAAGCCTTCCCAAGGAGATGGTGAACCCCCTAAAAAATGGCACAGTTAATGTTTATGAAGTGAGAAGGATTTGTGCATGGAGATGGAAAAGTCTTAAGCCTAAATCTTTGTTGAGCTTTGAAAAATACTCTTGCACATTACTGTTACTGTTGACCACTCCTTGATGAATGAAGGATTACGTCCAAATTGTATATGAAAAACAGGAGCATCTGTGGTAAAATATCTAACAAAATGAAAATATAAACAGCAGAAGTATTTATCCAGAGATTTTGACTTCAGATAAAATAATAATGTGCAACAAACATGTGCACTAATCACTAAAAAATAAACTATTTGTAAATGTTTTCTAACTATGCTTTGATTTCACTCTCATGTAGATGTGTGGTTTTCATATTTTGTGATATTCTGAGTTAACCCTAATTTCCCCATTGCAATCACATTATCATCACCTTCACTTTATTCCCTGTTATCTACATTCGCTGCTATATAATCATCTACATTATGTGGGGGGTGAAGCTAACCAGAGGCACTGCTCTGTCTGAAGCTCTGTTACACAAGTTAGACTTTAATCTGAGCTTTGTTTTAACACAGTCTCATAATAAAGAATTAAATCAGCCTGAACTACAACAGGTAAGCTGGTTTGTGGTGTTAAACAAGTTCCTCTCAAACAGCACGACAGTCTCAAGCATTAACCAGCAGTTAGTTAGTCTCACTGTTTTTGTTTAAAATCACACACAAACAGAACCATAAACGGCTGAAAATGTGTAGTTTAAATGCATTTACCTTGAGATTTCAGACTTCTTGAAGTCTTAAAAGTGTTTGCTATTGTGCATTGTGTATTATTGCACACCACTATACACTGCCCACCTCTGGACTCAGTACATAAAAGCCAGTCTCCAGAGGCTGCAGGTGGCTTTAATGACGCTTTACAGGTGCTCTTGAGGAGGCCATGATGGATTAGTGCGACTGAAATGTTTGTCACTGCACGAGTGAACACGCTGCAAGCTGTACTAAGAATTTTAATGTACAGGTTTATTTGCAGACTAAATAAGTCAGATAATGAAATTATACTGTCACTGACAAGCATAAGATTCAGTGCAATTCACTATCAATCCAGGATGTGGAGACATTGATATGGCTGTTTTTTTAAAACATAGATGTTTATTGTTTGTATTGTTACTGTTCCTGAAATGATCAGTATAAATAACTCCCACAAACATAATCTTTACATTTATCACTTAATCGTCTGGGAGACTCGGGATCACTGTGGGAACTGTGCACGTGTGGACGTCAACAACAATGGAAATTGCGGAGAAAGAGGGAGAAAAAAGGGGAAACAGAGAAGAGGGGATGGATAGAAAGGGGTGAGAAAAAGATGGCAGAGTGAAAGAGAGAAGAAAATGGGAGAGAGGGAGGTTGAGAGAGGAAAGGAGATGAGAAAAAAGAGTAAGAAGTAAGAGTACTCTCTTACTAGAAAAAGTAAGAGTACTCTATTCTTCTGTCTAGAGAGAAGAAGAGAAAGAGATGGGGAAAGAGGGGGGGGGGAGAGACAGATTGAGTACATGAAAGAGGAGACAGACACATTTCAATCTCTCCTGGTGTGTCAATTTTAACAGTGGGGAGTGGGGTAGAGTAGCCAAAATTTGTACTCAAGTAAAAATAATATTAATATTGCTCAAGTTGAAGTACAAACTAGTGATCAAAGAAATTAATACTCAAGTAAAAATACCTTAAAGAGTAAAGCAATATGTTTTTGTAAGTATAAAACATTTTTTCAAAGAATGGACTGCAACAATCTGAAAAAAAAATATCTGAAGGAGCAGTGCAAGAAACACACATGTTCAAATCGTTTCTTATTGTCAACATAAAACTTTTGTCACTTGTAGATTTTTACTTAAGTGAGAATACTGTTACTTCAATTAAAATATTACACAAGTAGGAGTAAAAGTACACTGCTAAGTATACTCTCAAAAGTACGAAAATACTCAAGCAAATGTAACTGAGTAAACATTCTAAACATTTCCTTTTAAGGTTGAGTCCATATGTCAGCTTATGTGATCTCTCTCGTAAGCCGACACGGTTGCACAGATGTGGGGCACTCTGCTCCAGTGGCCCTGGTCTAATGAATGAGAATCCTTCAGAGGAGCTAAAACAAAGAGCTTATCTGAGGAGAGCAGGTTTCCCTCAGGTTCCCCTCAGCTCTGCGTGTTTGTGGACGTTACTCATTCATCAGACCAACGGTGTAGACTTAACCTAGACACTATCGATCCTCAGGGGACTGCTCAGTGAAGCTCAATTGCACAATAAAAGAGCTTCACAGACGACATAGGTTGCATAAGATATATGTAAAAATGTTGTGAAATATTAGAACAAAAGTCTGATCATTTCTATAAAGTTTTGGTAACACCTTACTTAGCCTTAATAAAGCGTGAAGAAAGACTCAATTCATAATCAACAAATAGTTTAAGAGAGATCCTGGCAAGTAAATACCCCTTTAGTATTAGTATTAGTAGTATTAGTAAGTAAGTAATAAGTAAGTAGTGTTGTCGTGATACAAAAATTTCAAACTCAATTCCAATTCCACAATCATAATAAAAATAACTACTGAATGGCATTTTCAGCATTAAATTGTAGTACTTTCTTTCTTATTACCATGTGGTCTTATAGAACGCAGCTCAAAAGTCACTGACTCTTTTAAATCTTCAGTAGCTCCTATAATTCTTAAGTTATACTCACCAAATTTTAGTAGTAGGTAAACTGAACCTTTGGAGATTTTTGGCAATATATACGGTTATAATTGTTCACTTACACTTGAACTTATCACTACTTAAACTAGGGGAAGTAAAAATTACCTCGATATCCTCAATCCTTGATCCTTGATATTACGTTTTAAGTCGTTTATTGTCTGAGGTTTATTCACAAACACCTTTTCTTTAAGATAGACCAACAGGAAGAAATCGGGACTAGTCAGGTCTGTGGAGATCACATAGATTCCATAGTGGTCCATGGGCGTATACTAGTCTATGTGTCTTATACTTGTTCTGATACAACTCAAGATCATTCTAAAGCCATTCAGGAAAGGTTAATTCAGTCCTTCATGCTTTATTAAGGCTGTAAATAGTTTAGTTATTACAAAAGGTCCATCTCTATATTATGATAGTTTCATTCATTTACTTGTCTCTTGCTATTTTTTGGCCTGAATCCAAAACTGTTGTAACATGAAAAGAGGCAAATTGCAAATGTTAGTACTGTACAGTTAAAGTATATAAGCCAAGCAACCAAACAATCATGTATAATGTTAGGATTTCTCATTTCATTTGAGCAATATTTCATCTACAGACAAAGGAACTCCACAACATGAATCGACTAAACAAGCCTTCGAGACAGTTTCTTGGACTGGAGCTCTGGTTTTGCACAACAGTAAAGACAGACATATTTATCCATCTGTCGACTTGCGCACTGCATTCAGACTGTGTCATGTTGCCCTTGGACAGACCTGCTGAATATCTGAATCAGGGTTGGTGTCAGTTCTATGGCTGGAGTAAAATCAGGAACAAAATTTGATAAACTGCTTCATTACCTCAACCTTCCAAATTAACAAAACAAGGTACTCTGTTATTTAAAGGTTTAAAGAGGGAGAATTACACTTCTCTAGGGTATTAATTGCTTAAACATGACACATTTAAACCTAAAATCCTTTCAGTTTTGTTTTTGATGCTCTGTTTCTCTGCTGCTCGCTGCTTTGGGGTAGGCTTGTTGGCTGAGCCTTAGACAAGATGCAGAGCCACCCTTAAGAACCTTAAGGAGGGTTTGACTAGTGCTTGGGAGAGAATGCAGCATTACTCTTGCATGAAATTATTCTGAAAACCACTATAGGCATGTTTTTGATGAGGGAACAACATTATAACATGGTAGAAAGCTCAGAAAAGTTGATAGCCCCTCTTGAATTGTGTTATCACATGACGTGGACCTGAGCTCCTACTGGTCTTCATCAACTAATAGGACTTCTCTACCTGACAGTAAGAAGTGAATCTATCTCCAACAGGGACAGGTCAAAACCTCCAGCAGCAGCTGACTAAGGCTATGGGAAAATCTGCCTTGACGTCAAAAAGATAAAGGTCATGTGGTCATTGACTGGTTCACTGTGGAAACAAAACTCAGAAGAGAGGTTAGTTACAGAAGCCTTCATATGACACAGCCTTTATAAGTTTAATCCTGAAAATCTATTATTCTTTCACATTTTAGTTCAGTGGATTGCATGATCATTGTTACTCAGTCTTGTTATCAATGCTTGAAAGTGAAAACTCTAAAATTAACTATTGTATTGTGATATAAGGCATTTTGAGAGAAGGCAAAATCAGCCTTGTGAAATGTTGCTTTTTTATGCAAATGTTTATGTTTTTTCCTGCTTTATTTCAAGTACCTGTGGCCCACTTCACATTAATTTAAATGAAGTTGGACTGGCCAAGGTACTCCCCCCGCACTCAGTGGTTGTGGACCTAAACAGCTGCTTAGTATGTTTATGCCATGGGCCGGCCCTGCATCCTCTGAAAGTCTTATAATTCAGGAGGAAATTTCCTAAATAAAACACAGCATATAATGAGGCTTCATATTGATCCATCCATTACACGTTACACAGGCACATTTCAGACATCAATATCCACCCTAAACCAGTAAGTGAAATGAAGGTTACACTTTACTTTTCACAAAGCAGCTGCAGTAGCTCGAATGGCTCTAGAAAGTCTAATATTCTAATTTGTTTTCCTTGTCATGCTTCTCTCTCAAACCACTCTCATGGCCTGGGTTATGTCAACAAGTCCCGCGCTCAACATTGACCCTTCACTTCGGCAATTAATAGAGCCCATAGCCAGTGCACGAGGACATCCAAACAGTAACAGACTGGACCCCCCACAAGCATAGGTCAAGGCTGCCCTCTTTCTCCCTCCTTTTTTCTCTAAATGTCTCTAAACGTAGAGAATTTGACCCCTTTGCGCAGCCAATGTTTATGTGCGTTCACCAAATTGGATTGCTACACTTTTTTTGGCTGTGGTCAGAGGAATTTGAGCTGATATGAAAATAATTACACCACTTAGGCTGAGTTTGACATGCTAACAAGTGTTGTGTTTGTAGGGTTTCAAACAGGTGACGCGATATGTTCTAGTGTTTATGTGTAAATTTGTTATAACTAATTGTACAACTTGGGGTAGCGCATTTGAACTTGTGTCTGCTAACATGGCAGGGTAATCTATTTAGGTGTAGTTTTTAGATTAGATTACTTTGGGGTATGCTGTTTATGTAATAAGTTGACATTGATATAAGTTGCTTTGGGTATGGAACAAATATTTGAGCAGAAACATGTGTTCCAACAAAGCAATGTGGAAATTATTTGCCATAAAAACAAACTTTTATTGTCCCTCAATGTCTCTGGAGGTTTAAACCTTTCAAGGGATGTGGGGGGCACTGATCCCTGTATCTTAGGAGCTTGGGAGTACCTGGCAGCGGAATAGGTCTACTTTGCATGTTGTTAATAATGCAAGAAGGTCCATTGACTTTCTGTTCAAAATTGCAGAGCTGCACAGCCCTAACCCTTCATACTGGCATTTCACCTTGCACATAGCAGCAGATTTTCATGTATGTTGTGGGGAAGCTGACTGGATGTGGTTGAAGTAGGAGGTGGACTCAGAAACATTCCAATTCCAATCAAAATGTATTTTAATAAAGCATGGGGAAAATAATACATTTGTACAAAAAATAACTCTGCTCAACATAAGCAAAAAGCAACAGAGTTTAAAAAACTGAGGAAACACCCCACATGTAGCCAGCTACACTGATGGTCTCCTGGAAACACTGGCTTGCCCTGCTTTTATACCCAGAAGACCTTTAGCAGGATCTCAGACTATACTGCTTTACTGATTAGGGCCTAAATCCCTTTACTCCAAAAAGTGTTCAATATACACCTACAAACACCTAAACATTACAAAATACAAAAACATTAAAGCAAAAAGAAAAAGAACCCAACTCAGTTCTCCCCTCCACATGGTCCAGCCCACGGCCACTCCCAAGTCCCCAAAAATGGCCGCCATAGGGCATGCCCCCTCCTCGTCCAGACCACATGGAGACCCAGGCAAGTAGATGGATGAATTAAATGAATTGACAAAATGTACCCAAACAAAGTATCTTCAAAGTAACAAAGGCCCACTTTTTCACATGCATGTTTTTTTTTAATGCTTTGAACCCTACTTGTATAAATTTGCTAATACAATAAAGCTGGCGGAGAAAGGGACTCGAGTAATTTTCAGAGCACCCAAGGCTCAAATGCTGAACAATACAAAAATACTCAAACATACTGAATCAAAATACAACTTTTAGTAAGACAGTGATGAGGGAAGACAATTATAACATGGTTAAAGCTTACAGAAGTCAATGTGTGGTGTAAAGAGATCGCTGTGTGGTGTAAAAAGACAATGCTGTGGTGGAAAGAGAACTGCAAATTTGTCCTCAGGTAAACGCACAGTTACATGGCTAAAAATGCACTATATTCACTTAAACTAAAAAGTACACATGAAAAATATTACTCAGAAGTTACAGATTTTTAGCAGCATTAGATCAGTATTTTATATAAACTAAACAGTTTAATGCTGAACTTAATCATTTAAACCATAATCTGCATATTCTCTGAGCTCTGGCCAATCAGAGGAGAATCAGGGCTTAGAATTATTACAGTCAACTTATCTTTCTTGCATGAATTAATGAAATAATATATTTTTTTATTGCTAACATGAAAAACATGCAGTCTAACTATGAGCGGAATTGTCCACAAATCTGACCTGTAACGTGGCCTGATGACATCACCTATTTGTCTCTACGGAGATGGATAAGTTTAATGCCATACAGTGGAACATTCCAGGCAAAGCAATATCATCTCTGTGGAGACAAAATGTGCCAGACCCTCCACCAGCAAGGTTACAAAGGGCATCTTTAAGAATCTTTAAGATATATATGGTATAGTATAGATGTGTAGATGTTTTTGTTTGTTTGTTTGTTTGTTTGTTTGTTTGTTTTTTATAACAAAACCCTTAAATGATTCATTTTATTCAGTTTGATCTGTTTTATCAGCTCCAGACCTGTCCAGCAAGTTAATTGCACTTAAATTTTGGTAACACCTTTTGTAGCCTTAATAACTTAACACTTAAATTTGTTAGAGCTTCTTTTTTCCTTATACGGCATTAGGTTGTTATCTCTTTACTCCCTTAAAAGTCTAAAACAACTCCAGCTGGAAACATGGAAGTGACACAGCAACAACAGGAAAAACTCCAGGAATCCCAGGAATTCTCTGACAATTGAACGCATCACCGTGAATGGTGTGACTGGATGTGTGCACGCAAAACCAACGCAAAATTCCACTGAGAGCCATTGGTGATGCCTTCAGGGAATGTTGTCGGAGCATTTTGTCCTGTTTTGTCACAACGTTTGAAAGACTGAGGCGTAAAAGAGGAATGTGCACTGACAAACAACACCTGCTGTATAAGGACACACCTGCTGCCCCAAAACAAGCAAACCATCAGAGAGGCACTAAAAGTAATGGCACAGGAAAAGAAATAATTCCTCATCAATTGTAATGCATGAAATGTTCAAATGTTTTTAAGGTAGGATATGTTTAGTTCTCCAAAACATGTTTACAAAAAAGATGAACAATTCTGAGTGACATCAGCAAAAAAGTTATCTGCCCAAGTTATATAAAGAAGGGCTCGTCGAGCCACCTGCTCGTCTCTATTGTCTGTTAGGAATGTTCCACAGTATGGCATGAATCTAAAATGGTACAGGGAAAAATGTTGAAATGAAATGTCGAAATGTACTTAAGGTTGGCAATGCTTTGTTCTCCAAAAATGTCAACAAGGAAGATGAACAATAAGACCATCTGATGTTTTGCTTCATTGTGGAGATGTCTATGAAAACCTCCTCCTCTGTCAAATGGGAGCAGGTGTTTGTTACAGTATTATTATATCCAGTCTAAATTTCTAATATCCCCGGTTAACCATTTATGTCCTCATCCCAGGCACAGGCCAGAGTTTGATCTTGTTCAAGATTCAAGATTCAGAATCAAGCTTCAAAATACCCCAAACTTTACTTGAAACCATTTGAAGAAACAGGGAGTAATGCTGCCCTCTGGTGGTTATGTACCCTCCCATAGGGGTAAAATAAAGCCTTACAGTTTGTAGCCTATATATATGTCTTACTTTACACATGAAAAAATAGGAATCTATATGACAAAAGTCTGTATATTACTTGGCAGTAAACGCATAGAATGACAATGACTGAATGAAATAAATAAATGCAGATGAGTTACAATTACTAGGACAAAAGAGAATTTGCTTTTTGTCCGCGTGGAACTTAGGCCTTAGCTAATTTACTGACTAATGACTGGAATATCCTAGTTAATAGTACTTTTATTTTTACTATTTAATGTAACAAGTTGGAGAACCAAGATGCGCATCGTTACTGCGCAGACGAGGAAAAACACAGCCCGCATGTTTAACCCATGCTGCTTAAACAAGGCCGAAAAACTAGTCACTTTTCCAAACCTAATTACAACAAAAACGGAAGTTTACTTGTAAAATAAAACGTATTGATAGTTCCATGTAATTTAGTTCGTATTTTATTAGTATACTTTGCAGGCAGTTTATTTTATTCGTAATATTTTACCTATTACGATATTCATGTGGTCAGAAATGCAAAGGAGTAAAAATTTAAACGAATTAAAATCCCAGTAATGTTTTATTTTGAAGGTTTGGACCGGATGTGCCTTAACATTCTACTGCCAACCGGTAACTCTTTACATACATTCCCTGTAGCCTCGTTGTGCATGGTATGTTGAAAAGTAAGTGTCTTTATTTCAACAATTCAATGATGTAATTCACATTTTACTTTTGTGTATCAGTGGGCATTTTAGTTTTGTGGTCACCTTTTGTTGGGTTGAATTATTTAGTTTGATAGAGGGAGATAAACAAGTCGATGCTAGTGCATGCAGCTAGCATGTGCAGCTTGAATGTAATTAACATTTTCTGTTTATTTGTTATATTTCATTGAATTTGTCAATAAAATAACTGTTCAATCGCAATTAAAGTCAACTGTAGTTGCAAATTTTTTGTAATTGTTAGCGAATGGATTTGACAGTGAAGGACTATCAAATGACATTTGACGTTACAGTTAACCTCAAATTATTATAATACTGACATTGCCTAAATTGTAATTATTTATAATCGCACAATTAGAAAGCATGACTGATAGAATAATGTGTCAAAAATCCATTCATAAATTGTTATAAGTACTGTCTGTCCACCCAAATTCAGCTGGCTGGTTTTTAACCTATGTTGCCATTCAAATTGCAGTTTCTATGTTGATTTTATTGCAATTACAAATTTAGCTCATGTTTTAACCTATGTCTTTCTTTTTTTGAAATCTTTTGCAACTTTCAGATGGAAGAAACAATACCAGAGGATACCTTGAAAAGCCCATCATCCCCTAAAGTAAAGGTCTCACCTTTCAAAATTTTATCTCTATATTGTTTTTATTGCTATTTTATCTTGTGTTCTAACCCATTTTATTTGTATTGTAACTTTCAGATGGATGAAAAAATGCCAGTGGATAGCTCCCAGAGCCCATCATCCACAAAAGTAAAATGTTCAGCACTGAAACTGTGAATTGTGTTAGGGCTGCACGATTTTGGAAAAAACATCTAAACGTTCAAATCATTTTAAGTTTATTTATATAGCAGATTTAAAATAACTTCAGCAAAAAAAAAACCAAGTGTACAGATAACACGATTTATAGGAAAAGATCAATAAAACAAATCCTAATAAAAGAACAATAAAACACTAAGATATCCTGCCTAGCTAGTATTAAATGCCAGGGAGAACAAGTAGGTTTTCAGTCTAGTCTTAAACTGTTCCATATTCTGGGTGCTGCCACAGAAAAGGCTCTGTCACCTCTGGTCTTGAGCCTGGCTTTGGGCACAGCTGGTCAGCTAACGTCAAGGCTCTGGGTGGAGTATAGGGCTGCAGTAACTTCCTCAAATAAAGAGGACACATAGAGTGCAGCCATTTAAACACAATCAATAACATTTTGAGTTGCACCCAATTTGAAATAGTGAGCCAGTGCAATGCAGCACAGGCATTATGTGCTCTCGTCTTTTAGTGTTTGTCAGTAGATGAGCTGCAGTATTCAGGATATTCAGTAACCGCTGCAGGGAGCCCTAGTCCAGCACCACATACAAAGAATTACAGTAATCCACGCTACATTACAAATGCATGGACTGCTTTCTCAAAATCCACTTGTGGAAGGTAAGGCTTTACTTTAGCAAGGAGCCGCAACTGAAAGAAGCTGGACCTGATGTTCAAACTGGACATGCACATTAGCTCTCTCATAGATTCGACAATCGATGACTGTAAGAGGCAGTGTTGGGAATAACGGCGTTAAACAATAACGGCGTTAGTAACGTTTTGTTTTTTCACTAACGGAGTAATTTAACTAATTACTTTTCCCAGCGTCCCAACGCCGTTACCGTTACTGACAGTAAAATGTGGCGCGTTACTATTACTTCAGTTCACTCTGCTCTTCATCAGGGTCTCTCAGACCAGGAGCTGCAGCTGTTGTGTTTCTTTGGTGAAAGAGGCTCGGGGTGAGAGGCTTGTTTGAGATGAGCGAGGCGGGCGCAGAAAATCTCGTGAGAGCGAGTCCGCCGCAGGCCGTGTCTCAATTAACCAAAGTGCCTTAAATCCGCCGCTCGAACGGGGCATTTAAGCCGCGCGGTACTTCGACCCGCACTTCGAACAGTTCATGGTGCATTTGGCGAATTGGGACACAGCCGCAATTTTTGAGCGAGGCGAGCGCAGCAGCTCTCCACCGACTGCGGCCGCCTGCATGGACTACAAACGCTCAATGCATGATGGGAAATGGTGTCCTGTCACACGTGCATTGACAGCTGATTGGGTCCGAGTTGAGTTTTGATCAGAAACGTGACGCCCTGACGCACAGCTGCCTCCTCCAACTTTACACAAACTACTGCCACATATTTGACATGGACATATGTTTTAAATGTGACTGAAAGTGTCCAGGCTGTTGTCAGATATGGATCACTTTTAAACAAATGCAATATAATTGCAATCTGTTAGTGAAATAAATGTTAAAGGTTCACATCTGTTTTTTGTTTTTTTACATAGTAACGGCATAGTTACTTTGCCTAGTAACGAGTTACTTCTCCCAAAAAGTAACTGAGATGCTAACTCAGTTACTTTTTGGGAGAAGTAACTTGTAACTATAACTAATTACATTTTTGAAGTAAGATTCCCAACACTGGTAAGAGGACAGGATCAATCAAGCCAATCAAATCATCATTGTTATTAGATTTGTGACATTTTTCAAAAGTAGTTTTCTATTTAGAATGCACATTGTAAACATGTCCAGGAGCATTTACGTTTGAGAGAAGAAAGGAATATGATACTGATAAATGATTACAAGAATCTTTGAATTTCAGAACATGTTTGTGTTTGTAGTAGGGTTGGGCAAAAAAACAACAATCAAATTTAAATTTCAAATAAATTTGTTAGAAAGAAAATCTATGCTGTATTAGAAATTACATTGCAAATGCAAGAAAGGCACAAACAATGACGTGCTCTTCTTTTGTACCTCACACAGAAGAAAAAAACAGTTTAGCACAGGGAAGTGCTTTACCTCATTAGTAAAATGGAGATACTGGTAGATGTCCCCCAATGGTCAGTGGGTTAAATGTGATCACTTCTCAACATAATGTTGTAGTAACATCAGATGCTTTAGCTGCGTTTAGCTTTGATACTAATACCAAAAAAATTACATTTTAACCAAAAAGAGTTAACTATTTACTAAACTACAACTTTAATTGAAACAATTACATACAATACATCTTGTTTTGATAATTTTCTCTAGTCTGCAAAACATTTTTTGAGAAAAAAGCAACAGTTTTATTTTTAGGCAAACTCACCCAGCCTAAGTTTGGGGAGGTCTAAATTACAGGTCCAACAATCTCTTTATATCTTTATTGTGCAGCCCTAATTTCTATATTGATTTTATTTGATTTTTTTTCATTTACTCTTTCAGCTCATGTTCTAACCTTTGTCCTCATTTGTATTTTAATTTTTAGATGGTTGAAAAAATGCCAGAGGGTACCTCGTCCACTCCACCAACCTTTCAAGTTGAAAGTTCAGTTGCAGATCTCACAGTTGAACAAAATGTGCCAGAGGAAGATGTTTCACAGACATTAGTGGCTCCAAAAGATGCAGAGATTGATATGGATGTCACAAATCAAATGGAGAGCCTAAACGTTGAACCCAGTCAATCGGACGCTTCAACACAACCCGCTCAGACAGAAAAATGTCAAGACAAAGAAATACAGATGACAGAAAATCAACCATCAACTGCCATTTTAACTGAAGAGCAGAACTCTGATTCAGAAGAAGATTCAGACAGGTAAATGAATGAATAGTGTTCAATGCTGGCTTGGGAATGTGTTCTCTCTAATTAAATCCATGTCAGTGTTATGATAAAGTAATGGAGAATAGAGATGTATATTGAAGAAGTGGATAATATCAAAAGTGTTGTTTTGGAGATATGCAAAATTAGAGTATCAACAATATCTTCTACTAATTAAAACTAAATATGTCAAAGGGATATTTTTGTATTTTTGCTAAAGCTAATACTATATGTATATTTTTATAGTACTCTGGTGGCATTTAACACACAAAATTATCCAGTCATTTCTCTAAAGTCTGCACTCTGCAAACTACATGCTTTTACTGACAGACCTTTGCATTATGAAACGCCAACCCAAAAATTGCAACACATAAACTCTTAGATCACAATTCGATTAAAATGTGATCAATTCAAACAACGCTGTTAGAGAAATTGCACTGCTGTGCTGTACCAAGGGCACTCACTGCCAGCATAGCTAGACTGGACTGTATTAGTCTGGAATGAACAACACAATGTCCTGAGGGTTCATGCCTCTGGGTGCTGGTTCCCGTACTAGTGGTCAATAAACCTCGTCTTACGTAGAACTCCAGCGCCAGGCCTCTTCTCTTCAACTCTTGAGCTAGTACAGTTTATTCTACAACAAATGAAATATTTCAAACTCTGCAGTACAATGGAATGTTCCAGCCACTTGTTTTCATGTTAGAAATCTTTTGATACCTCATTATTTCCATGTGACTCTTTATACACATGTTCTCCTCTGGTCTGCAGTGACAGCTCCTCTTCCTCATCCTCTTCTTCCTCATCCTCCTCCTCTTCCTCGTCTCCGTCTCCGTCTGTTCGAATGCTGGAAGAAGATGACGATGAAGGCTTCAGTCAACCTGCCCCCATCAGAATACAAGGAGAGGTCCTGCTCGAGGTCTGTCTCAAAGAAATCCATGTGGTTACACTATTATCACTATTGCTGTTTTATTCTTCTATTGTTAATATGCATATTTCTTTTATATTTGAGTTTACATGATCATACTGCATACCTGATAATAGTTTTGTTTATCTCCAAAAGGGTTTTCTGACTATACCTTTACTGTAAATAAACCAGCTATCAGGCATTGCTCATTTATTTTATTTGGTTTAACTAGTATGTTTATTGCAATTAATTAGATCAAGTCATTTAATTAACTTCAATTAAAATCACATAAATAGGATAAGTTTTCTGAAATGTTTTAGAATGGTCTTGATCTGCACCGGAACTACTACGAGATCATGACAGCATTAAAGTACAATTATTTAGTGTTAAAAATCAAGTATTTTTCAAGTCATCTTCAAAGTATCAAAATTGATATTGAGCCTTTCCCTTAATATCTAAACTGAACTTGTCATATGTAAATAGAAAACTGCAGATAATTGATATTTGTATATCATATCAGTATTCCTTATTTAACCGATGATTTCTGAATAGGAGTTGCCTGTGGTGGAGGTGGTGAGTGTGACTTTACCAGAGGACGCTGAGCTGCAGCCTGTAGGAACAGTCTCCAATATTTTAAATTGTCTCGGTGGGTTTACACAAAGCCATATACAGCACCCTGTGAGCAAAAAGGGTGTGAAAATGTTATTATTTCACTTGAGGTTTTACAAAAGCTCAAGAATAAAAATTTGTTGTTTCGGCAGTTGTGGTGCAGTCGCTTAAAGATACTCCTCCTCTGAATGAAGACAGCCTCCTCTTCACATCTGAACGAGTCTCTGTGGGAAAGGTGAGGAACATTCTGCAGTGCTGTTCATCAGCTGTAATGTATTATATTTTTATTTTATTATTTTATTTTAATTTTTTTACTTTAAGCTTATACATGATCAACTAAATGGAATAGGAAAAGACAGACTTCCAACCAGGCAAAACATAACACAAACTTTGCGGCTGTTTGATGTGTATATATACCCTTAAAATGATACTATATATCGTAATAAGTATTTTGTTATTTATTTATTTTAACTCTCCTGGACAGAAAAAATGCATTCATGGGCTCTGTCATTTTGCCCTGCCCTTCTTCGCTCCTCCTTCTTCTGTTGCTAAAGTAACTCGTACAGTAGATACAAGTCATTCATAATTGGATCCAGACAGTGTGTAGTGGTCTGATTTTGTCATATGTGATGCCCTTACAAAAAAAAGCAAGAGTAATAGTAAATGTACCTTTTGAGTTTTAATGTTTCATGTTAACATATTCCTTGTTGTCCTCTTGTGCGCCCTGGTGTCAGGTGTTTGAAGTGTTCGGCCCTGTGTGCAGTCCGTTTTACATCCTGAGGTTTAACTCTGAGAAGCAGATTCATGACAGGGACATCACTGTGGGGCTGACTCTGTTCTACGCTCCAAATATAAAGGAATACACAGACTACATCCTCACTCAGCAGCTCAAACTGTAAGTACCACACTGCACAATGATGTCCCTCTATCAGGCGGCGGCAGGGCCTGTCCTGTATGAATGACATGTTATATATTTAACAGGGTAAAGGGATCTGACGCATCCTGGAAAAACGATGAGGAGCCACCTGTAGAGGTAAATTATATTACGTAATGTACACATTATTACAGTTTGGTTTAGTGTATTAATTGGTTGTGTTTTTTGTATTTCTTATTTTCTATCTATCCATCTGTCATCTCTAAATATGTGTGATGTGTGTAAAGTAAATACTTCTGTGTCCAGGCTTTGGATTACAGTGATGATGAAAAGGAGCAAGAAGCCAAAAAGAAAGGAAGAAAGAAGAGGAACCACAACAGCATTGGTACAGACTGTTCTGAAGTTTGCATTACTTTTCACTATGGTCTTGATCATAATCTAAAATAAAATGCACAAATACAAAATAGCTGTATCTCAGGAAACTAGTTATGTAGAGTGTATGTGTAAACTAGATTCGGTCTATTCTGTTCATGTCATTCTTTCGTCTGCAGGTTCATTGACTGTTGTGAGGAAAATAAATTGGTGTATAAGAATTTAGAAAAATATGATATATCATTATATATTTGGGCATTTTGATGAATTCCAGAAGAATTGTAGAAAAAAAAAATGGGCGGGTACTTAGCCCTGTTTATGAGCACTCAAGGAAAGATGACTTTGTAAACAGGATTAAAAAAATATGTGTTAAATAAACTACAACTCAGAGTTTGTTTTTTGAGAGGACAATGTTATAACAGGTTAAAAGCCCACAAAAAGTCTACTAGATATCTCCCCTTTTGAAATATGACAATATTCAAGATTGTTTACCTCCCATGTTGTTTGAACTGTTTTGTTTTCTGTCTGTTTTTTTTCAGATAACACCACTCCTCAAAACAACCAGAATCCCCACCAACATCAGCCTGACACCAGGACTTTCCCTCCCAGACACCACCGTCCTCCCTTCAGGCACCAGAACCAGAGGAACCCGGCTTTTCGCCCGTCCAGACCCCCACCTCCTCCTCCCCACCACCATCACCGCCCCCCTCCTCCTCCACCGGGACAGCCCCACGGACACCACATGTACCCGCCCCCTCCTTGCCCCTACCCCCCTCACCCTCCTCCCCCACACCTGCCTTCAGATTTCCACATGTACCCCCCTCCGCCCGCCTTCTTCAATCCGGCCTTCGCTGCCCCCTTCTGGTCACCAAACGCCATGTCTTACCTGGATCTCCCCCCACCTCCACCTCCTCCTCCGCCACAGTGAATGTCGTTACTTCTTACTTAAAGGTGCATTGTCATTTTTTCTCGTGAGGGGTTTGCTACCTGCTTGTCTCTGTGAAGATGCCTTATTTTGCCTAGAATGACATTTGACTTGTATGTCTTGCATTTCTACAGTTGTAGGTGTTTTTATTGCTCAAAAATATTCTTGTATTCTTTTGCATCTGATTGTCTCAGTTAAGATTAAGTTTAATGAATGTTGATTACTCTAAGCAAATTTATAACTTCGTCATGGAGATAAGCAGGTGGTGGGTCTTTAAATAGTATCTTGTAACGAGAAACTGGTGCTAAGTGAAGCTAAAAGTCAAACTGCAGATTGAGTGTTTTAAGTTGGGCAGTCATATTCTTTAGGGCTGCAAGATTAATCACAATGAAGTTGAAATCACAATTTGAATGCATGCAATCAGCAAATCGCAAAGACTCTAGTTTTTGAAGTACCATAATCTCCTCCACAAATCAAGAAGTATTTCTTATTCTGCAAAAACTTGTTACCCTGAAATATATTAGTTTGTCAGTTCATATTTGAGTCATTTCTCTTGGATATTTTTTTGTCAATTCTTCTGGACTCCTTTGAAATGTGAACTTTGCAATTGCAGTTAGATTTGTGATTTATGTTGAGTAGTAGGATTCAGTACAATGATTGTCAGAAAAAAATCTAAATATTTGCATTTTTTGGGGAAAATATGTAAGAAAACTTGAGGTGCCAAATGACTGAATCAAGAGACCAAACTAGTATAACGTCCTATTGTCCAGCGATACTTGACAGGCTTTAAGATAATGAGATAAAGTAACATTTCTGCACTTTATTTTATTGTAATTTCCTACGTCAAAAACACATCCTGTAAACACTTCTAGTACATTATATAGACTGCAGGAGATTTGTTTTCGCTATTCTTTGTCTGTAAGCTTATGTGAAAAAAACATACACATTTCTGGTGGATTGCAAAAAATTAGTTTGCTTTGTTACCAAGCTAAAGAAAATTGCAGTAGTCAATAATCAATTCATCAAGTCGACAAGAAAATGTAGACAATTCTTACTCACTTCTGCCTTGCCATCACAGCATTCCTGGTACACAAAGAACATTCTTATTTATCATTTCTTTGATAAACAAAACTAGGATGGAATTTAAAGGTAACCTAAAAATAATCTTTACTTTCTTTTTTGGGCTCAAATAAACTTGTTAAAAGTCCTATATTATACAGATGCTATAGTGTTACCTCATCAAAGACATAATTGAATTGTGTTTTGTTTCATTCACTTATCTTTGAGTAATCCTTTATTACTAGTCTGTCTTCATCTCCAAAGCTGAAAATGCTCCGTTCCACCTTGTGATGTCATGAAGTAGTAGTTTTCAAGTTAACTGCTACATTTTACCTTTAGTTTGGTAGAGACTGGCAATTCCACAGCTGAAATCATCCAAATGTTTCTTGTGAAGATGTGTGGTATTTAAAACACAAAAAACACTCCACCTTGTGATGTCATGTGGTAATGCAGGAAATGCTCCACTGAGAGAAGTAAATATGCAGGGTTTGTGTGTTAATTTTGTTGGAATGAAACAAAACACAATTCCAGGTATGTTTTTGATGAGGAAATAACTGATCAGAAAATAGTAGGGTAATATAGGGCCTTTAACAATAAACTTGGTGACAAATAACTTTATTTTTACTGTATAGCACTGTTTAGTTTAGAGAAATTAATCAGACTGAGACTAAGTATTGAACAATTTTATTTGATTCATTGATTTTTTTTTTTTTTCTCATATTTTTTTAATACTGTACCATTGTATTTGTTTTATAGCAATGTTGTCTCACTGATGCCTAAAAAGAAAATAATTATATATTTTTTAGTAATTGTGAGCACCTTTATAAGCTTTATCACTATCATTTTCACAAGCTGCCTCTTAGAATGGGGTTAAGTAGTAAACTCTGTGCATTTTAGGCACATCATGTATAAGATATACAATGTATGTGATGTACACCTCCACTAATACTGGCATCACTGGAAAACATGGCCAAAAATTATGAATAGTTGAATATGTATTTAAGGGTATATTCTAGGCAACTTATTATTTGGGTAGCTCAGTTGGTAGAATCCTCTGATCCATAGGTTGGCGGTTCAAATCCCAATCTCAACATAAAACATCATTGGTTAGATCCACTGGCTCACAGGTTGGCTTCCATATACTGCTGTTGCATCCTTGGGCAAGACACTTAACCCACCTCTCCTCCAGTGTCTGCATACACTGCGGTATAAGTGTGTCTGTGTGTGAACGGGTGAGTGGTTCCTTGATGAACCTTGAAAATGGAAAAGCGCTATACAAGTTATTTGATTTGTCCGAGTTGGCATCCAGCTTTACTATAAGGGCCCATGGGCACACAGAGATCAGGTCCAGTGCAGAAAAAATACATCAGTGCCAAATATCTGCAAAAGTCTGTTCGATATCAATATCTCTATAGCTCTATCACTAATAATCCCTTTTTTGAACTGTGATAGTCCCAGTTTAGTCCTGGTTAAGTCCCACTGCACAAAGTTGCCTACAATCAGACGCCAATTTTAGTGGAGCTCATTATATAGTTTTTGTTTACTGTGATTCCTAATGTCATTATTTGGTTTGGCGTAGTTTTTTTGTACTAATGGAAAATACTATATACTTGTACAGCACAAAATAAATGTCTAACAAGAGCAGAACCACACTTCAATTGTGTAACTTGTTTTTAAGTTTTTCGGGAATATATGCAAGTGTGAAGGGTTTTGCAAGAGGATGTGTCCACATGACCTTAGGTCAGTGCTTCTCAATTATTTTCTGTTGTGCCCCCCCTATGATTAAAAACTTTCGCACTTAATATTATAATATACTATAATAGTACAATTTGTCTATAAAATGGTTGTAAGCACTATATAACAACAAAACAAAAAAAATACATAAATATAGATCAATTTACAACAAAAAATGACTTCCAGTGTAGAAATAATGATATTTATTTGAAATAATATTTTTTTCCTTCAAACTTTGCTGGGTCTATTTCTCAAACTAGAGACTCAAATGTACTTATCTTCTTGCTCAGTTGTGCAGGGGCCTCACACTTCTCTTTCTACTCTGGTTAGAGTCTGTGCTATTCTCTGAAGGTAGTACACACCATTTTAGGAAGTCCTCAGTTTCTTGGCAATTTCTCATATGGAATAGCCTTCATTTCTAAGAACAAGAACAGACTGTCGAGTTTCACATGAAAGTTCTCGTTTTCTGGCCATTTTGAGCTTTTAATCGACCCCACAAATGTGATGCTCCAGACACTACTGATTCTACTTTTATATCTTCTACAACCAGCAAAACTGTGCTAACATGATTGCACAAGGGTTTTCTAATCACCCATTAGCCTCTGACACAATGAGCAAACACATTGTACCATTAGACACTGGAGTGTTAGTTGCTGGAAATGGGCCTCTGTACACCTATGTAGATATTGCACCAAAAAACAGACATTTGCAGCTAGAACAGTCATTTACCACATTAACAATGTATAGAGTGTATTTCTGATAAGTTTAAAGTTATATTATATAGCTCCTTGTGTTTAGTACAAAAGGTGTAGGCGTAATAAGCTCAGGCTTCTGCCTATTTCCTTTTTTCAGACTTTGTGTACTTTGATTTGCTTGTGGACTGAAGACAGAAATGTCTGAAACAAATAAATTATCATATCATCATATCATATTCATTGAAAAAAACTGTGCTTTTCTTTAAAGAATAAAGAGATTTCTAAGTGACCCCAAACTTTTGAACAGTAGTGTATACTTTTTTATTTCAAAGTTATTGATAAAAGCATTATATTAGAAATTAGATTGTTGCATGTATAAGGACTAGGGAAATAGATTTTTTTTATTGTTTGTTTTGTTTTGATTTTTTCCCCCTGATATTTTGTGTTATATTTTTGTTATTTTCTTGGCGTCTATCATTTTAAAGTTGTATTGGGTAACTTTTGTTCTTCTTTAAATATAGACGATAACCCATAATATTGAAACTAATTTATGCTAAGGCAGTGTTTCTCAAATAGTGGGGCCCGCCCCCCTGGGGGGGCACGGTGCGATGCCAGGGGGGGCGCGAATGACCTCGGGGAACATGCTTTTCTTTTGTCATACTAGAATAAAGTGTAATTGCACATCCACTACAGTAGGTGGCAGTTGCGCTCTCATTGTTAGAGTGTGAGTATTAGCTCTAGGCCATAGAATTAATGCTGTGTACACACAAAGAGCAGGAGAGAGTGAACAGAGAGAACAAACCCCACAAGAGGAGAGGCGCCGGGTCCTATCGTCACCGATAGACTCGCGGTTGTGGACTTTCCGTTACCGTAACTCCGCAACAACTGTGCTTCATGTAAATTCAAACAGCATCTCAAAGCAGAGGCTCGAGGCTCTTTAGATATTTTACAGTCATTAATCTGCCTCTGTCCCTCGAAGATGACGAATCAGAGGCAGGAGCCGTGGGGATTTTCCCAGTTGCTTATTCAGTTTGTCCAAGAAAAAATACGAATGGATTTGTAAAATAGAGGTAGTTGTGTGAAAAAATGCAGTCTATTCTGATACTTCCTTTAATATGATTTTTATGGATAAAAAAAACAATAAAAGTCTCGGTGAGATATACTGGTCTATAGTGAGCTCAGTCCTTAAAGGGTTAAGCGAAAACAGGACGAATATTGCCAACAATCATCCCACTTTGTTGACACGATGACCCTAAAGTAGGATTATCTTCCAAAAATATTCTAAATGCACAATATAGTAAAAAAACATGAGCTGCAATAATTAAATAGCAGAATGAAACACTTAAGTGCTTAGCTTGTATCTATAATGAGTCATAAAAGTGATTTATTCAACCTTTGACAGCTGAAATCTTATTGTAAACCCCAAAAAATAACCAAAAATTCCGCAGTAGTTCATAGAAAATGTACACACGATAAATATTTACCCCAAAAATACTGTTTCAGCTTTCATATACTGAACGACAAGTCAATATACAGTAGTAATGATCTTATCATTAGTAATTATTGTACTAATTGTACAATGTGAATGATTCAGTTCAGAAGTTGCTTCTTTACTCCAGACTGTGACAAAAGAGGAAATGACCCAAGTCTTGTCTAATGGTCATGCTCACTCAGGAGAAGGAACGTCTTGTTTAGTTTTGCAGTAGTGCATTGGACATATTTAAAGATGGCTGTGCGTTTTCACTCCAGTGCGTCTGAAATCAGCGTTGACATTGGAGAATATCAAGAGATAACTGAGCCCAAGTCCACTTCAAAACCAAGTAGGTCATTTTACCTACAATATTAGAAAACTTGCACTTTCTGTTGTTGTGCAGTTACTGCTAAAAGTACAAATACCACCTTAAATTGACCTAATCTAGATCAAATCATAAGTTTAAAAGTGTGTGACTGAAAACTATGCAGTGGTGAAAGCTGAAGACAATTAATTTACTTAAGTAAAATACATGCAAATACAGGAGTTATAATATACTCAAATAAGTAAAACTATCTAATAAAAAATCGATTTACCTAGTACTCAAAAATCTAAAACAAGCACCCAATTAAAATTTACTTTTAGATTAAAAATGAAACGTATTAGAGATAGAATTTTAGAAATATTAAAGAGTCAAGTGTATTGATGTTGATAAAATAACAAAATAAATAAAAGCATTAAAAAAATTAATAATAATAATTTTTAAAAATGAGAATTTGAGGTCAGTTGAAGTGACTACTCAACAGTCTCTTAATTGTGTGAGTTATTTATTTATATACATTTGTTCGCTCAAAAAATTTTTAAACCTTTTCATGGGATGTCATCATGATCATACTAAAAATTAAAACCCTCAGACCCTCATTGAGAAGTAATTTGTAATTTTTAGTCTGGTTCAAAATGTAGGCTCAAACTGGAGATATCTGCTCTTAAATGGAGTGAATGAAGTCAGAAGTACACAGTGTAAAAGTTACTTCAGTTAACTGTTACTTTCCCACCACTGAAACTAGTTTAACTCTAAACGAAAACTATTCAAGAACTGAATCAGGTCTAACTGAGGACTAATTTTACAGGTCTGGGCTACATTAGGTCTGTTCCAGGTTTATATACAATAGGACTTGCATTTAACTTAATTTTTCTTTTTTTTTTTTATCTTCAGAGTACAAACATCTAAACCCTGTCATGCTGAGCTTTGGCATTCTCTGTATCCTGCAGGCTACTCTCAACATTTCTCTGAGGCTGACTTTGAGTGAGTTCAAATGTTTGTTATTATTAATTTGGTATTTTTATGGAGTAAAATGTATAAAAAATCTCCTCTAACAGTGAAATACCATGCCAAAACATTGTTATTTCTTTTTTTATTTGCATCAACAGCTGCCTCAGTTTCATATTGCGTTCATATTGTCACATTACAGTAATAATAGCAATAACATCATGCAGCTGTAAACAAAAGTGTTGGTCCTCAGTTCTGCAATATAACAAGTTAGAATAGTAATGTAACAACTTAAAATTGTGATAGGAAAATCTGCATCTTTGCACAGATGATTACACTGTGATTTAATGGTTGTCTTGCAAAATAAATTCTGTGAAGAAGTGAGTCATTTTGCCACTCATCCAAGTAGCTTCTTCAGTTCTAAGAAAGTTCTGAAAGTGTCTTTTATCTGTCTGAAGTGAGGAGCTAACTACAGTGTAAGTAGTACAGAGTATTTGTTATGGTTAATTCACTTGACTTCAACTAATGCCCCCTTTTTGTGGTCTAGTGGTTGTCTGTTTGTAAAACTAAAATAGCTTTGATTTTTCACAGCAGAGAAAGCTGAATTAACTGCAGGTGAATCCTTTACAACCAGAGCTCCGCCCCCTCTTAACAGCACTACAAGTAGGTGGGCTTTACTTGTGCATTAGAGCATTATGGACTGCAACAGTAAATCAGAATAATCATCAGAATAATCATCAATTATTAAAATAATCATAATCGTATTTTCAGAATTGCAATTGTTATCTTGAGAATACAGACTCTAAAACACACGTAAAAAGACATTTTATTACATCATTCTTGTGGTCACCTTGGGATAAGTATTTAATTTTCTTGTTTTTTGGAGCAGAGGGGATGAGAAGGCTGTGCCCTCCTGGATGGCATCGATATGGATCCAAATGTTTCTTCGTTTCTAGGCAGATAGCAGATTTTGAACAGAGCCGAAAAAACTGTGTGAAGAATGGAGCTCAACTGGTCAAAATCAACAATAAGCGAGAACAGGTAAAGGAGTCATTGCAATTTATGATGAAAAATAGAATAATGATCATTAAATAATCATGATCAATATCATGACTGCCCAACCTATGACCCAGAGGCCAAATGTGGCCCTCAGACACATTTTTCTTGGCCCTTCAAGCTTTGTGGATTTTTAAAGTATGTTGGCACCTCAGGTGAAAGTTACTTTTTTAATTGTTTCAGGGTATTGACCACTGTGCTGTGGCCTTCCCATTAGCTTATGTTTTCTATTCTCCTCAGTGATAAAGGTTTTGGCACCTCTGTTTTCATTTCACACACTGTGGTGGTAAGACACAACTGTAGCCTCACATCCCTGATGCAGAATGACAAAAGTGCTGCTGCTGATCTCTTACATGTCATACATGGGAAAAGTGGGTGTCTTTTTCATACACAACAATGTAGTACTTGTCCGAGGTGTAATCTATGGACATGCATAAAGCTCCACAAACCACTAGATGGCACCAAATCTATTGGTGCTAATAATTAACATTCATGTGGTAGTGTTTGCATTCCCTTAATTACCAAGTCTTGATATGGTATGCTATGGTATGGTATGTTTTTATTTTTACAGTGACAATACATTAACCAAAACAAAAGTCATAGGGGAGGTGCTGGTGCCAGGCTATAGCATGAATGATAATTTACACCTGCAGTCCCTTAGCAGGTTGGTGTGAAGATGAGAAATTCAGATTAAATGTGTATAGATGTAACTGATTGCAAATAATTAAAACAGGGTCCCAATTTCAAAATCAACATACATATGAAGATATACTTTTTAGCTCTCGCCTTAGCCCCTCCCACCCTCCATCAAGGCTCAAATTATGCACATACACACACTCTACTTATTATAAATCATTAAGAATAACACTCATCCCTAATGTGTACAAACTTGTTTAGGTATCAGTCACCTCTTTGTCAAACATTTGAAAACCTGTGCTGATTAGTGCAGCTGTATTGCAGTGGTGTTTATGATTGCTGTTCTATCCCTAGGCATTTCTCATTGGATTCACAGCGGCTGCGTGGATTGGGATGACCGACAAAGACAGGGAGGGCATCTGGTTTTGGCTGGACGGGACCCGGGTCAATAAAAAAGAGTAAGACTCAAGTTAAAGACAGAGCCTAGTAGCATAATACCAACCAAAAATTACAAAGAAGAGTAAAATATATTTGATAAAAAAGACTAAAGTAGCTGTTTTACAGATACATAAAATTTGCTCTTAGGGAGGGGAGCTGGATTTTGTCCTGCTCTAAGGCTAAAGGAGTAGTTTTACACTGAAACTTGCTCTGGACTTATTTTTGCTGGACTAGTTTAGGGTCTACTTTATACTGAAGACCATATCTATCCTGCAGGTGTGCGCCTTAGCATGACACGAGAGGAGTGTGGTGTCACAGGCCTTTTAGTTTAAAGTTTTTAGTTGGTAGCACACACATTATTTTTGACTGTTTTAGACCATGAAACAACAAATTTATTCATCTAGTTTACTAGATGAACTCTTCCAAACCTGTATTTTTCATTTTGGATGTTTTTACCGTGCTGAAAAACAACAAACCTTTCTCTGAGCTTGCATCGCCACAAACCTGACTCTTATTTGGCCTGGAAAAGAGGTCTCCTCCAGCTCGTTTCCATGAAAATATTGTTCCTTTAGCTACAGTCTTCCACATTATGTTATAAAACCTATACATCTCCATGGATAATTTTCCTAAGTATGGTTTTAACTTTCTTTTTCCATGGAATCATACAGGTCACTCCTTACCATCTTGCTCTGGCTCCATGTTATAACTACTGCATATTTGCTTGCCTGTTTTAACTCTTTGTTTGCTCTGGTTGTGTTCACAGGCTGTGGTGGGCTCCTGGACAGCCCGATGACTCTAATGGAGGAGAAGATTGTGGCGATATTCGAAATCAAGATAACTTTAATGGTCTGAATGATTCCAACTGTTCAGTTTTGATGCAGTGGATTTGTGAGAAACCTCTGAATGGGCTGTGAATGAACCAATCAGGGCACAGATTTTAAGTAGATGTGTTTATTGTTGTAAATATACTACATAGTATAAAATACACAGGGGGTGGCGTAGCCAAAAATATCTACTCAAGAAAGAAGCGTAGCCTATTGTTACTAATATTACTCAAGTAGTTGTTGCTGATGTGTGCAAATATTTCTGCAAATGATATTTTGGATATCTTATTTTGTCTTGAGTAAACAGAAATTAAAGAAAAAATTAGTTAAAAAAAAGTTCTGTTTTTAAAGTTTAAAGATAAATCTAGAAATTAGACTTACACAAAATCCTTTAAACAAACCTTCAAAATTGTTGACAAGATTAGACAAAAATAATCCCCACAATGGAGAAATTGCTTTTTGCAACACCAATACAGATCCACACAAATTAAAGCTATATATGTACATCATGAATAGTAAAAATAGTAAAAGTACACAAGTTACATTGATGTCTCATATTGTGATATTGTAAATAACAGCAGAATGACAATTATGGAGCATAGATGAGAGCTAAAAATGCTCTGTTCCACCTTGTGAAGTCATGTAGTGATAGTGTTCAAGTTTTTATCTTTGGTTCTGTAGAGATTGGTAATTCCAGGCCTGAAATCATCCAAATGATTCTAGTGAAGGTGTATGGAGTTTAAAAACACAGTGGAGCACTTCCTGTATTACCACATAAAATCACAAGATGGAGCAGAGTGTTTTCCATTGGAGAGAAAAACTCTCTTCAGACTCTTGTCTCTTAAACATATGTGAATACAGCAAAACACAACTCCAGGTAAGTAAATATTGGCCTTTTAACCGGTTTACAAAATGTGAGATAATGATCTTAGTATGTTATAGTTAAATCTTAAATACACGCAAAAAAACATCACTTGTCTTCTTTAACTGTTTCTTGTTGTGGAGATACATCAGGCAATGGATGGCTGATGTTAGCCCAATGAACCACACGTTGTACAAATAAATTGAGCAGAACTGTGTAAGATTTTGTACAGGATTACTGGCCAAGAAAAAGATAATGGGAGGCAGGTAGCAAACTAGCATGCTAATCTGCACGCATAAAATCAAATCAAATGCTTTTCTTTTACCAAACTTCCCATCGTTTTTGTTTGTACCATTTCGCGATTTTATTTCTTTTTCCCCAGGAGATGGTTTAATTAGGGTTCTTAGGATCGACAAACATGCAAAAGAGTTAGCTGCCACGTAACCTGACAAAAACAGACATTGCAACTTCAAAAATATATGTAAAAGATGCAGATAGAGTGTACATATGCTCATGACAAAGGCATTACCCACCATAGTGTATCCCCCTGCTATGGCTAACACTACAATCCGATATCGTAGAGGTCTGTATTTTAGAAAAACAACAGGATGTTTAACTGCTAGGTATCGCTCAAGGCAAACCAAACAATGGCACAGTGGATGACCCAAAGATAACAGACCCAAAAGGCAACTCCACGCATAAATATATAAAAACGGCACAAACTTGAGAGTGATCGCAGAAATAATAGTGAAAAATGACAGTAAAAAATCAACAAATATAATGCCTAAAGTGAATATGTCAGTTTTTTCGGTGAGTTTTGAAGAGGCTTGATTGCAGAGGACCAGACTTTGCATTGGGAAACAGAAGATTGCAGGGACCACCAGGAGCACAGGGTAAAGATGGAAAGGTTGTACCAGACAGGGGTCACAAATCTTGGGGAAAGTGATGTTGCTCATCTCCATGGACTATAAACAAGTGAAGAATACAGGTGATTCTCAGTCAGGTACAATTGATACTTTGCATGATGAGGAGGAAGGCCTACTGCATGCATGTCTATGGCAGAACGTTCAGCAGTTACCACGGTGACGCAATGCAATATAATACAGTCTTTCACTTAACTCCAGAAAAAAAAAAAAAGTGTGAGTGTTTATGGTCCCATTTAAGTGTTTGACGTGAGAGTGACTAACTGAAAAACTGTTGGCTGATGGTAGTTATCTTGTGTAATGTAATTTGACTTGTTCAGCAGCACAAATCTGCCCTTTTAGTTCCAACTAAGTCAGTTCTCAGCTGTGAGGCAGTGTGCATGAAGGGACACCAGAGCCTGCACTGAAGAAGTCTCTAATGTCATTATTGACTCATTGACTGTTTGCCATCCGGGTTTGGAGCTGGTGGTTAAGAACAAAAATGCACTTTCGCACATTGTGAAATGGGCGGGCAGCAATGCATGGTGTCTTTGTACACCAGCTAGCTGCAGAGACTAAGC
Organism: Periophthalmus modestus; assembly: GCA_019594935.1. Taxonomy (NCBI): domain Eukaryota; kingdom Metazoa; phylum Chordata; class Actinopteri; order Gobiiformes; family Gobiidae; genus Periophthalmus; species Periophthalmus modestus. The sequence goes on along the minus strand of JAIEZT010001373.1, from coordinate 13,881,265 downwards.
TCCAGTATTATGTGGGATCAGAGCCAGCCCCTAAAATATCTGTTTCAGTACCTGCCACTGGGTCAAAGACTGGCTTTGCCAAATTGCAGGACCAAAAGGTCACTCAGTGCAACTAATAGTTTGTATTCATTTTGTCTGTTGATTGTGTACATGTGCATTTGTATGTTTGATGACCCTTAACCACTACAAATCAAACTTATTCAAGGGTACAAATAAAGACGCCTTAACCTTAACCATAAAGCTAGGGTGCCCGAATTTATTTTTCTATCAATTGCAAACCTGGAAGTGCTTTAAATGCTTTAAGATAAAGTGGATTGACCAATGATATATTATAAGGCCTAGAAAGAAATGTGAGTTCAGTTCATTTTTGGTACTTTGCAGTGACATCATGCTGGGGATGTTCTACATGTATTCTACAAGTACCTAGGTACATGACTTTATTCGTCCTTCATTTCTGACATGCACACTTATTTTCAAATACGTAAAATCAAGAATAACTTTTCTACACCACTACAAAAACTGCTTTTCATGCCCCACAAAAGAGCTTTTGGTTAAAACTACAATCCTTCTGATCCCCATCCTGTATAATCAAAGATACCAATTCACTAATTCACAATTGTAGCCATCCGCTTTATTACAGCCATCCACCAATCACGGCACACTTTACTCCCTGGTGAAATGGCCCCCTCTCCACACCCACAGAAAACCCACTGGTTATTGTTCATTTACAGTTCTTTAATTGGTAAAACCCCGTCCTACCTACTAAAGATCCACAGTTCCAGCTGCTCACTCCATTCCAGCAGCTACATTAACCTCATCATTCCTAAAGCCTGCGCAGTTTTTGTCCGCTCCTCATTTCAGTTGTTTACCTCTATTTACTTTTTAAAAACTTGACCCAGAGTATTTTACATGCTCAGTGCACATGCTTTTAACACTTTTATATCTTTATCTTATATATATTTGTGTTCCTAATAAGGGAACATTTTTTTCTCTCCAGTCCCTTATTATAGCTCATTGGGATTGACTGTGCAGTGACTGCCCATTCTGCTTTACTCTGAAAAAGCTCTTCTAAAACTGAGTGTGCACGCTCTCAAAAAATCATGCTTGTGAATTCTAGCGATGTGACAGAGGGTTTGTGTCACCTTGATTTATAGTGGGATTAATCATGGAGTTGTAGTTTTGGTTCCTGCAAACCTGGCTTAGTTTTAGACTGGCTTTGAAACAGACAAACATTGTTATATACATTGTTGTTGGCTATTATAATGGGCAATTAGACAATAAATTCACAATTCACTCAGAAATAGAATAAATCATTATGAACAATTTTAAGTATCAAACTATTTTTGGAAACATCAGACAAGACTGTATCCATAGTAACAGGCAGATAACTCTCATGTCTTCAAACAATTTACAGTTAATATTTACATTTTTTTGAGAAGCCAAAATATGACTTACCTTTGAGTGTGCACTGATGCTATAATGATCCAAGCTCTGACCAAAGCAGTGCACTCACATCATGCCACGCCCTGCTCCTCTGCATCACAATCATACTTCACAAATGGGGCTGTAAGGTTAATCGCAACTGAATCGAAGTCATAATTTGAATGGATACAATTAGCAAATCACAAAGCCTGCAGTTTTTTAAGTACTATAATTTCCTCAACAAACAACAAAATATGTTATCTTATTCTGCATAAAAACTGCAAACCGTGTAGTTTAGATGTGTACTAGCAGGTTCTGAAACGTGATTCTTGTATTAGTTTGTTAAGTTCATTTCAGTCCCTTTGTCAATTCTTCTGGGCATTCAAATGTGAATATTGAACAGAATCCTATAAAACATAAGTAGTAAATCTAATTAGAATTCATTATTTTGCAAGTTTTTTTGTAATATTTTATTGGCCCAGAACAACTCACAATGTTTGATTTTTTTTTAATATTTTTAAGCTCTTCTGTAATTAAGTGAAAGACTGTATAGATGTACCGTGTAACATTTGTGATTGAGGGATTGCCAGTTTGCTAGTCTCCATGGAGAGGTTTATTGCTTTGTCTGGCATGTTCCACAATCAACTTAAACTTGTGTCTCTGTGGAGAGGGTGACATCACAAGGCCAAATTACAAGTCAGACCTGTGGCGAACCTTCCACCTTTTCAGAGCTATTGTAAACTTAAACTATAGTGTAGATATTGTTGCAGTGCATGTTGAAATCATCTATATCAGGGTTTTTCAAGCTCCTTCAAATGGTACTTTGACAGCTCTTCGGTATTTCATAATTTAGAGTTAATTTTACACAAATTTTGTTCTCTTTTGGATAATTTCTTGTTATAGTGGAATTAATGTGGTCTACTTTTAGCCCTGGTTTAGTCCTAGATTAGACCTGGAATAGTCCTGTTAGTTGATACATGAGTTAGATCTGGTGGTACTCAGAAAGCCAAATCTTTTCATTGGTGGTACTTGGTGTGAAAAGTCACTGATCTATATACGGGCTGGATAAACTGCTTAGGAAGTATATACTCCTCACATCAGTAGACCCACAGACAGGCAAGATGTTATTTCACACTGGGTGAGTTTTGCATTTTCCTGTGCTCTGTAAAGTGAAGCCTCATCACTCATGTTTGTCAGCACCTGTCAGCACCTGTCGCAATACGGTTTAGACCCTGTCCAAATGTGCCCTGCTTCAGGCGTGACACACTGCAGAAACACCATCTGCCCATGTGGGGTGGATTTGACTAAACATAGTTTTTTGTTTATTTGTTTGCTTTTTCTTCTTTTTTTGTGAAGTTTATAAGTTTACTTCCTGGTCGTACATGGGCAGCAGATATGACATACATTGAATTTTCTGCATTGATGACATAGGTAGAGGTATTCCAGTAGCTCTTAAAGCTGCTATTTTCTAATTAAACTGGCCGACCCAGCCATGTTGTATTCTCACATACCATTACTAGAGCTGGTTACTGGTGTCTGACAGTGTTCCAGCTTTGGCATGACAGAAGACCACAGAGCACATGGGCCATGTCTCTTTTCTCTTTCCTCGCTTCTCCTTGATTCCTCTCTCCGATTCTGCAGGAAATAAGAGAGGCAGGAGGAGACACAAGCTGATGGTCAATGTTACAACCTTTATTCAGGAGCTGGTTCTGACCAAAATTACTCTTTAGTGAGGACTATAAGGACTCTTTTATTATTCTAGGATGTTTAAATCAAAGTCAAACCAATCAGATTAACATGTTTATCAAACGTGCTTTGCTGCTGTCCCTGTACTTTGCAGTTGCAGTTAGTTTCATTCACACATGTCACACACATCACACACACTAATCCCTCACATTTAGGGTGAATTCTTCTCTAAAACAAACAACACCGTCATGTTAGGTGATACAGGAAGTGTTCTACCGTGTTTTTAAACTCCATACACCTTCACTAGAATCATTTTGATGATTTCAGCCCTGGAACCGTCAATCACTACTGAAGTAAAGGTAGAAGGAGCTGTTAACTTGAAAACTACTGCTTCATGACATCTCAAGATGGGACAGAGCATTCTGAGCTTTGAAGATGGACTAATAATAAAGTATTACTCAAACATAGCACGCATCCAGGTATATTTTTGATGAGGTAACAGCAGTATGACATGTCTTAAAGCTCACAGGTATAAATTTTGTGTAATATAGGACCTTTAAAGTAAAAGGCTGCTCCTAAACGCATAGCTCTACAGCTGCTCTGCGCTGCCCCCCTCAGCTGCAGTACCTCCTGAGACCTGAGCCAGTGCAGTCGACCTGAAGATTCACTATCTGTGTCTGTGGCCAAAACAAAGCTGTAAATCTCCCTCTACAGAGTTTAGTTTCACACAGTCCTGATCCGCTTCTGCCACTCGCAAACTTATATTTAACTGTGCAAATTTATGCTAGTCCATGTGCCTTCTGTAATCCTGCCCAGTGGATGCCAATCGTTGAGTATGATATTGACCTTTATATAACCAGAATCGTTCTACTAACATGAGTTGTGGCTGATCTTAGAAAGGAGCCTATTTTTCATGTTTGGAGTGATAGTGGAAGCATGCAAACTCCACACGGAAAGGCTCTGTGCCGCCTGGGAGTCAAACCTATAACCTTTAGTGACTTAGGTCTCTATTACGTTTACTGAAACATCAGAATAAAAAAACTAGTCAAATCAACCAACCTATGATGGTGCAATGCCTGAATAAGAGGTCATTTCCTTCTATGCAACTTTCTCCAGAGTTGGGTAGAATTGCCAAAACTTGCACTCAAGTAAGAGTAACGTCACTTCAAAATAATATTACTCAAGTAGAAAGTAGTGGTCCAAGTAAGAGTAAAATGTATTTGGGAAAGCAACTCAAGTAAGAGTAACTTCAGAAGTAACTGTTGGAACGTAACATCTAATTTGTAATTTGAAGTTAATGTAATTTAAAGGATAAAACATTAAATAATGGACAAAATCTGGTATTTTCAAAGAATAGACACAAAAATGAGAAACATCAAATCATATCTGAAGGAGTGGTACAAGAAACACAAATGTTCAAATAATTTCATACTGTCAACATAAAGCTTTTGTCACTTGTAGATTTACTCACAGTGAGAAGAGTACCAAAATTTTTACTCAAGTAAGAGTACTGTTACGTCAATTAAAAGATTATTGAAGTAAGAGTAGAAGTATGCTTCTAGAAAAGTAAATGTAACCCCTGACTTCCTCCTCTACAAGCAAATTCACAGCTGCCAAGAAAATAATAAACTGCTGTAAAAAAAAACAAAAAACTGTAGGGGGACACAATACAATACAAATGAACATGAACTCTTCCTGAGGCCTGGCGAGGCAAGAACACTCTCATTTGCGTGACTGTCAGATCTATGTTTATGAACATGTTTTGGTTATATGTGTTTTGACAAAGATGTTTGAGATGCGTATCTTTAATGCAAAGCATTTGTTGTTTGTGTACACCAGCGTAACTTATGATAATATGAGGTGAGCTGATTTGAACAGGGTTAAAATGTAAAGTGAACTGGAGCCAGAGTTGATGGAGCAGGAAGCACGACCATGCTCACTTCATATTTGGAATACGGCGGCTAGCAGGTTATATCCATTTATACATACAGTCTATGCTCTGAGTGGAGTCTCTCTCACACATTTAACCTGTCACTTGGCCAAGTGGTGCCACCTGCCTGTACATGCAGATGATCAGTTTAACAACAAGAAGCAATTGTTGCAAAAAGTAAAGCAAGTAGCATAGTGTAACTTTAAAGAAATGGGTTTGCAATTTATATTTATTTATTTATTTATTTGTTTATTTTGAGCTTTCTACCATGTTATAACATTGTTTTATCACCCAAAACATACCTGAAGAGGTTGTAGACATTCAAACCCTCTTTACGCTTAGCAGAACAAGGCTTAGCCCACAAGCCTATGTAACCTATGCTTCTGCATGCATGGCCATTTTTGTATAAAGCAGGACACAAAATAATATTCTACAATGTTACACATTTTAATGCATTGTTTATTGGCAAATATAGCATTTTCTAAACAATAAAAGATAACACGGTGATCTAAAAGTGTGTTTAGCAAAATACCTCTAAAAAATATGATTAACTGCTTTAAAGTAAAATAATGTGGTAATGATTTTGTTGTGATTGAGGACATGGTGTTCCCCAGAGTTGACCTCACCTCTGAGTCAGCGGGCCAGGGTAAAAGGAGCCAGACTGACCCACTAAAACCCCCAGGGCAGAGGGATCTCCCTTTCGGCTCCATGCGCAATGTTATATCATGTAGTCACTGTATTACTTTAGCCTTTGAAATGAATGAATAAATAAATAAATACATAAATAAATAAAACTGGTTAAATAAGTAATGTCACAATATCTGATGTTTGTGTTCCAAGAATAAACATTTGTTTTCAACATGTGTGTGTGTGTGTATGTGTGTATATATATATATATATATATATATATATATATATATATATATATATATATATATATATATATATATATATATATATATATATATATATATATATATATATATATATATATATATATATATATATGCATTTATAATTATAATGTAACCTGAATAATCACGATTATCTGTTGATAATCTATAGTCTAAAAAATAACAATACTACTAAAAATAAATAAATAAATAAAACACACATAAAAGAATCTATTTGGATCTGAACATACTGAACATGTACTGTGTGAGAGGCCGGTATGCTTTGCTCATAGTGTAAATGAGTTATAAAAATTCCTGGCGCGGGTTTACTGTCTGTGATCCTGCGTGTGGGGGGTAGTGGCTTGTGAATACCAGAGTACCACAAGCACAAGTTCCATCGAGCTGCTACCCGGAAGACCGAACACCTTCAAACACCACATTTGAATATTTACACAGTTGTGTTTTTCAGTTTTTATATTTTACAATTTTGGGACTTTTTTGTGAGGTTATTTTTGTGGATTAAAAGAAATGCAGAAGATTAAGAGGAGGAAATATGTTCGGAAAACTTCAATTGCCCTCCTCAAAGCAGCACAACAGTGAGTAACCAGCTGGTGTATACATTTGTAATGAAATTATACTGTACACTTAAACGTTATCTGTCTAATTTACAACTGGTCTTTTTAATAATTGCGGTGCACTGCATTGTTTGTACAGGTTGCATTGAAATAAAATAAATATAACGTGATAATTTAATTATAACATATAAAATAATATAATATAATTATATTGGGCAAGATAAGTATTCACTCTATTAATATGTATGATTACTAATGACTGATTTGTGCATCTTGGAATGTCCTTTTACATAAAACATTATTGTAACAATGCACTATTTAACTTTTCTGGTAAAGTGTCCACCACCTGCTTGTCAGAAATGCTATTACAATGTTCCACAATATGGCATTAAACTTATTTATCTCCGTGGAGACAAGCAGATGATGCAACCAGACAAAGTTACACGTCTGTGTTTGTAATGCAAGATTCTGATTAAAGTTTATATTTAAACACATCAAAGAACATTAACACTTTAAAGAACACTGAAGGATGAATCATCAAAACATATTTATAAAAGTCTTAGCACATTTTAGAATAAGATAAGATATTTGGTAATTTGCAGAGGAAATAAATACATTTTGATCTTGGTTTGAATGTGATGTCAAATGTTATTTGACCATATAGCCTTCTCTAGAAATCCCTTTAAACCAGCGCAGTAGATGTGCACACATGTTCCCACTTATTTGATAGGACTTTGTTGTGATCGGTGGCAGACAGCTGAGTTTGTGAAGTGTATCACGAGCCAGGCTTAGCACCGTGCTTCAGGTTTAGCATCCATGTCGCCATTGTCAGCATCACTTAAAAGCATTCATCACTAAGCATGACTATTTAACACATTTAATGTGGAAATATGAGAGACAATCACATAGTCACACATTCAGACATGAAGGATTGAAGTGTCTTGCTTATGGACACAAGAACAGCATCAACCTAAGATCAAACTACTAACACAAGGGGGAAACAATGGTAGATGTAAATGGAATCCTGTAGATTATATAGCGATGTAATCTAATGATCGAATCTAATAAATTATATCTTGTAACAACTATTGCATTCAAGATATTCTAAATTCAAACCCAATCCAGGTGTAACGGATATGAGAAACAGGCCAAACTGTACAAGAACACAGACACATTAATGATCATGCCTTACTCTTGTAACGCCTTATACTTGTAATGCCTTACACTCGTAACGTCTTACACTTGTAGCACTCTGCAAAGCCTCTCAGAGAACTACACTGGAGTCGTTTTTCATTCATTTCAGTCTTGATGACGGTAAGATACTACTGTAGTCATTGCTGTCTAGGGGCAATCTAGGCCTGTGTCTTGCCTGAGGACACAGCGACTGAACTTGGTTAGAGTGGGAATCGACCCTTCAGTCCACCCTTGGGTTGGTGGGAGACTGAGTCAAATATTTCGTTCATCTTTTACCTTAGAAATTGAGAGTAAACAGGAAGTAACAAAGACAGGCAGACAAAGTGAAACCCTGCTAATAACTAAAACACGCTACATGCTAACAGCCCTTCCATGTGCATTAGGGTCACATGTGCTCATCCTTTGGACCTGGTGTGTAGTCCTACATTCCTCTTCTGCACGTCATCTTTACTGTCGTTTCTATTCCCAGGGCTGGGTTTGGTGCAAGCATATTATTTTCTAGTGCGCTTGGCTCTCCTCCAAAAAACGTACAGTACAGTGGATGTCTGAGGTGAGGGCTGGGGTTAAGAATGTCAAATGTTTGGGTTTGAAATGGAGGACTTTTTTAGATCTTTTAGGTCTTAGGTTTTACGTCTTTTGACATGTAATCGTAGACTGGAACAGAAGCAAGGCGGGTACCGCAAAGAGCGAACAGGATCATCCATCAATGTCAGTGTGAGACGTTCTGTAGTCAGGCGTTTAGGATGTGGTCATAAGACGAGACTAAAACTGTCTCCTCACGTGGTGGCTGCTCTTTTAAAGTTGGCCTTCTTGAGTTGTATTTGGACTCTTTTGAGACTTGTTACATACAACTTAAAACTATATATGATGCTCCAGTTGTACAGGTGTAGTTGATAGCAAAAAAAAAAATAGGATTATCCATGGGTTTCAGAATGATGAAAAATTAGAGTTAAGTTAAAACTAAATTGGTAAAAGTCCTCAAAATGTTGCAAGACTGACAGAGACATCAATCCATTGTCACACTCTTTTTGTATGGCTTATTTAATTCAATCAGGTTTGTCAAAGTCACTTCAACTTCAAGCTCAATTTACATAAAGGCACTGATGCCAAGTACAAGTCACACACTTCTTCATAAATCTTGTAGATAGGGGCAGTATTCCCACAGTGCTGTGCTTGGCGTGTTTGAATGGACACCTGTTTACAGAGATGTCCCTGATGTCCCTGACCCTCACTCTTTGGGTTGTAAAGTTGTTATGTCTCTGAAATCCTTGCCCCCTGCTGGTTGTCCTCAGTCCCACCTGCTCAGCTAAAGGGCACAGAGTCACTACAGAGGCCGGATGGCACCATGATTAACACATCTTTAACTTTTGAACGTCAACATATACTGATAATAAATTTAACTATAAGATCTTTCATTCATTTAAAGACACATTAAAGAGACAATTTGTTTAATTAGAGATAGAGACAGATAGAGAGAGAGCAGGCTCAGAGATAGTTTGTCATGGGCTAGTCTTGGTCAGGCCTACTTTATCTACCTATAGTGCATGTTTCGGGTTAACGGAGAAACCAGAGTGCCAAAGGAGATGAGAGAAGAATCAACCTCAAAAGGAATGGCTGTGGAGCCCATGACTTTCTTGCTGTGAGGCGACAGTGCTTGCCACTCAGCCACTGTACTATCAGTAAAACCCTGTAACTGCAGTGGACATTATCAGTATATCCCCTGTAAGCAGTAATAAGCACATGGACATTACCAGTATCCAATGTAAGCAGTAATAACAGCAGTGGTTATGTGCCGACTTAACTGGTCTAATGGAGCCATTCAGGAAGCAGTGTGTGGTATGTGTTTGTGGCTGTGAGGCCGGATCAAGTGAAGTGGGAACATGGGAGTTAATCCACTCGCTCGCTTGTCAACATCATCAAATATGTATCAGAGTCTCCCCTCTCTCTCTAATAATCATACCACCACCTCCCTCCGCCTTCTCTCTCTTCTATCTCTTCCTTTATCTATTAAACTCTGACCCACTGTCTCCTGTCTCCCTCACCTCCCCCTCTTTCCTTCTTACTTTCCATCTCTCTGGTATCACTCTCTCTTTTCTCTCTCTTCTTTCATCCTTTCCCTCTCTCCTCTCTTTTTCTCCAGCTCCCTCTCCCTCCTTTTCTCTCACTCTCTATTTTTCTCTCTCTCCCACTGCCCTCCCTTTGTCTCTTTCCCCTCCTCTCTTGCCCATTCTCCTTCCTCCTTCACTCCCTCCTCTCTCTCCCTCTCCCGTTCAATCCTTCTCTCTTGTGCTCTCTCCCTCTTTCCCTCCCTCTTGCTCTCCTCTCCCCCTCTGTCCCCCTCTCTGTCCCTCTCTCATGTTTCCTCATACACTCGTTCAGACTGAGGAGCTGAGAATGTCCCTGACATTAAGAGGAGCCGAGGAAATAAACTCAACTTGGCGCAAGCACGTGAACATTTTAGCCTTTTCATTGCCCCTATCAATATCCTATTTCAATTTGGATATTTTGGTACAGTCCTAACAAGCATCGTCATGAACTTATCATGATTTTTTAAAGTAAACTTTATTTATGTAGTGTTTTTCACAGACATATACTTCAGTGGCTACCACCACAGAAAAGATTTGGCTTTCTGAGTATTTCCAGATCTAAATTAGGTCTCTAATATAGGCCTACACCAGGTATATAAGTGCATCAATGCCACTGTAGTTCTCAACAATAAACCATTTAATGGAGGACAAAAAGTGGATAAAATGAACTCTTAGGAAAACCCACGAACTGAAGAGCTGTCCAAGTACCACCTGAAGGAGCTTGCAAAACACCAGTAGTAGATGTACCACAGCTTGAGAAACAGTTTGAGAAACACTGGTGAAGTGCTCCACAGTAAAAAAAAAACAAAAAAAACAAAACATAAATTAAAAAAAAATCAAACCTGCTAAATCATGAACCTTTTTGTCAAGATATAAAAAGGCCCTTTAAGTATATAATTAAAGATGCTTCATTGTCAGATTGCATAAACAAATGAGAATACCTTAAATACAATGTAATGGGAATTTAAGTATATTCATGTAATTACTTTAAATGCATTTGATCTGTGTCAGTCTGTCAGACCCAGACTAGACATTAACATGTGTGAGGGCTCTGTCTCCATCCTCCACGAAAGCCTTTGTTGTCTTGGCTGTCCTCAGGTGTAAAAGTTCATTATCTCATCGGTGTGAAACAAAAGATACTGCTTTGAAATGTATGTAGCTTTGTCATTCTGGTATAAATACTCAGAGCTCAGATGCTCAGGAGACGGAGTAGGAGAGACTTGAGACGCCGGGAGGCAACCAGTCTGTGGCCAGGGGAAGCGTGGGCTCTGTCCTGACTGTATCTGCTGTATGAAAGAATAAACCTTTTTTTGTATTTCAAAACTCACCGGGCTTTGCAAATGGATTACTTTTCATCGAGAATTATAATTTTTCCACAACAACAAAATATGTCAACTTTCTATAAAGTAAAACAATTAACCGAGCAATAAGCAAAAAGAAACTGATATAATAAAAACCTCTGTGTAAACCCTCAGTCGTCCAGGTCTGATCCATAGCAAAAGACGAAGTTAAAATCTGTCAACTGGACAAAAAGGCGTGAAGACGACGTCTTCACAACGTCGTCACTCCTACAACGATTTGTCCAGCTGACAGATTTTAAGTTTGTCTTTTGCTGATATCATGAAAGAAATTCATGATATTTGCAATAAAACATTATTAAGTGACTATGACAAACAAAAAAATAATCATATTATGCTCTTCATTGGATGAAATATGTTTTTCTAAGGCCAAGGAGGCATACATCAGGCCAAGAGCAAAAAGGATGGAGGAGGGGCAGAGAAGTTCAGCATATTTTTGTAGACTAGAAAAAAGGAGTCTGGAATGAAATGCAATAAAAACTCTTATAAATGATGATCAAGAATGTACTAATTCTGCAAAAATATAAAACTTGGAAAATTTGGAATTTTATATCAGACTGTGCTCCTCCTAGTCACATGCCGCTGCCAAGGATATCTTTTAATCTATTAAGTAACAAATTCCAAAAGTTGATGAGTGTTTTAAGACATTATGTGATGCAGACTTTAAAACTGGGGAAGTAGAAAAGGCCTTCAAGTATTTAGCTCTAGATAAATCCTCAGGCTCAGACGGCCTAAAAAGTAACTTCTAGAGGCACCTCTGGGATGATCTAAAACACCTAATATTCAATATATTAAAAGAAATCTCTACAAGTACTTATTTTACCAAATACAATGAAACAATTCATTCATTACCATAATCCACAAACTGGGCCAGAACCCCTAAAGTAATCAACAATCGAAGACTTCACTCACTCACTCTACTTAACAATGATTATAAAATCTCATCAAAACTCACATATATGTGAATAGGTTAAAACTGGTAGGGATGTAATCTCAGATACAATCAGATTTCATTAAAGAACATTCAATACACGACAACATAAGTAACATAACATGACTCATGTCTGACCTCATTGACTTCAATGATCTAATAGAGGATGAACGGTTCATCCTTTTTTAGACTTTTTAAAAGCATTTGATATGATTTAACACAAATGTCTGATTCAGATATTAGATTTTTAAAAATTTGATTTGTTAAATGAATTTGACGATACTAATAGTACAATTCTACTACCACAAGGCACTTCCCCTAGATTTTCAGTACAAAAAGGAATTAAACAAGGCTACCCATTATCACAGATTTGCGTCATTGCTGCAGCAGAGAAGTTACCTGTTCTTATTTAACAATCTGATCAGTTTTAGGGAACACAAGTAACTATCAGGCAGCTGGCTGATGACACAGATATATTTATGAAAAACAGTGAGCAATTCCCTCAAATTCTCAATACAATAGACTTCTTCTCCAGGCATCTGGGCGAAGATTAAATCTCAGTATCTACTTCCAATTCACGACTCAAACTTGAAAAATTCTAGGATAAAATCTTCAAATTTCCCATTGTACCAAAAGCAAAAGAGAAAGTTCTTAATGGTTTACACCCCTCTGCTGATTTTTATGTAAACATTTTGGATTTGAGTGCAATAACTTAATTGAAACTATAGATCACAAAAATAATGTCTTTTGGGATGATTTATACATAAATTTCATACAAAATGGATGAAGTGCATCATTAAGCAAAAAAAAAATAAATAAATAAAAATAAAAATATTGAAGTGCCATAAAGCAATTGCTCCATTGTGAGAATGAGACAGACTTCCGAGAGCTGATCATGGGTTAGTTTTTATGCTCTGAGACAGCTGAGGCAGCCAGCGGACCCTTCAAACAGCCCAAATTCACCTATGTTATCACCAAAGGGACTTTGAGAGACATTCAATAAATTAAAAATGTTACTTAATTCGTCTTCAAGTTTTTGTTCATTCTTATTACATTGTTTTAAATTCCATTCAATTATCCAATTAGTCACTTATAGTCCGATTAAACAATGAATTAGTTAGATGATAGTCAATGAACAGTGAGTTTGTTTTATTTGGCAATTTTTTAAAGAATAATGTACAATGTGCCACAAATACTTTAAACTAAATTTCTTTCCCACATTTTAATCTCATTAGTAACCCAGTCCCTAACCTACTGACCTCCATTCTCTCCTGGATACTTTGGTGGCTCCAATACAGACATATAATAGACACAAGCACCCATCATCTCTGCACCCCCACTTGCATTTTGTCACTTCCTCACGTACGCAGCCACTTTATCAGTCTAGACTTTCGAGCTAATATTGCTAATGACAGCATCCCGAGTGCTATTTTTATGTTTGGTGCCATGCTTGTGTTGGATGTGTGAATAAAAAGACTTGTTTTAACTAAATCCTGGCATGAGATATAGAAGGACTACACTGACAAAGATATTAGCTGTCAAATATTTCTCTCAGCATATTTGTCATGAGCAAATTAGAGAAGATAGTATTACACAGTCATCAAGCTGTCCACAGCCCTGGCCTTTTGAAGAAATTGTACTTTAGTAGTTTGCTTACACTTTGCTTTTACTTATTTGAGTAAAACTGTGAGTAAGTCTACAATTGACAAAATACTAAATATCATAAATCAGATATGTTTTGCTTTTATCTGTAAATACCACTGTGAACATTTTAATATTTTATCTGTCCGATTACATAAATGCATAAATCATAGGTTTCTTAATGTTTTTTGTTTTTTTTTATGTCACCCCGTTTTAAAATAGGCATAGTTTTTGTGTTTCTTTTGTTAGTTAGTTAGTTAGTTAGTTAGTTAGTTAGTTAGTTAGTTAGTTAGTTAGTTAGTTAGTTAGTTAGTTTTTTATCTGTAACAAGATTAATTGTTTAGGCCACTACTTAGTAATTATACTTGAGCAATAGTGTTTTAAAATAAATTGACCCTTACTTGACTACAAATTTAGGCTACCCCCGTCTACCTAAAAAAAATATGAATGAATAAATAAATGAATGAATGAATGAACAAATAAATAAATTAGTTACTGAATCATTGAATGCTGTGCTTTTACGCTGAAAAGTCCTGACCGGAAGTCTCAAAGCTAACAAAGATGGCGGAGCAGCGACGCGGTGTTTAGCTCGTGATTTATCTCCGTTTAATCGAAACTAATGACTGATTTATCTCATCCTTTAACTTCGTGTGTCACTTAATCAAAGGTATGTATGTATAGCGATCATGGCACAAGCAGATGCACATTAAAACAAATGTATTTTTGGCTTTTTGTGGTTCGGAAGCGTCGACAGGCAGTGGCTCTGCAAAACAAAATGGCTCCTGACACAAATTTCGCTTTATTTTACGACAGTATTCCTTCAGTGTAGCATGTCGCTTTTGTCCTATTCAGACTAGAGCAGTTTATCTGTCCTACCTTCAGTTTCAGTGATTACTGGCCAAATGAGGTCTTTTTTGAGTTGTGAAAGGGTAACGACAGGAGAGGCGTTGGCACAGTATTGCTACGAAATGTTATAATAAATATAGCATTAATTTAAATAAATAATACAGATATATTAAATGGTATAGTAATTTAAATCTATGCGTAACAAATAGATGATTAAATAGGTTAATTAAATGAAAGACAACAGTCTCTCGTGTTGTGTCTTTGGTCCACTGGAGACAGTAGTATTTGACAGCTAATGTGAACTAGCGGTTGTAAGTGCAGTCAGTGTGAAAGGGGGGACTGGTTATGTAATGAGAAAGGGTTGTACTCTGAGAGATTGTTTTTGGTGTGTGGTGTGTCTGTGCTGCTGGTAAACCTGCTTTTGTTGTGTTAATCTGAAAATGTAGCGTGTTTTTCTTGTACATTTTCTGGACGATGGTAAGTTTGTGAAACTTCACGTAGGCATCATCAGAACTGATGAAACAGATTTGGACCACCCCAGGTACATTTTGGTGTGAGGTTGTGTGATGTCCTTGGTGTTTTGCATAAGATAAACATAGCCTTTGCTTCTCTTTGAACCAAGTTCCCCACACAACCGTGCCACAAAATGACACCACCTCAAATAACAAAGGCACAACATTTTATCTGTAATAGTTTTTCTGCTTTTCACCTCACAGCTTGGCTGTGCATACAGAAAGCTATTTCCCGTCTTCGCTTTGCTTGGAGTCCAGCGGCCCCTTCTCCGTAGCTCTACGGCTGGCTCACATTGAGACCCAGGCACAGATTGTCCTGCGACAGCTTGCTGCTCTTACCACCGTTGTCCCCAGCAGACTCGTCACCGCGTTTGCCCCCCCGCGAGCCGTTCTGACTCTGAGCACCAACTCAAACCATAAACATTTCACAGACACTCAGCTGACCATGTACCACCACCACCAGCCACAGGGCCCTCAGGGCTTCCCCGGCGGGCCACGACCTCAGAACCAGCCTCCGGTTCGGCCCCCAACAGATATGATGCCTCCTGTTGGGGCCTACCAGTTCCCTCGCCCCACACAGCTGCCCGATGAGCTAGAGTCAGCCCTGTCCATACGGGGCTCTCGGGACATGGATCACCGCCTCATTGAACACTTAAATCGGCTGAAGCAGCACCAGAGCCAGACCTCTGCTCCTGGCATGAGTCAGCAACATGGAAACTATGGCACCAACCTCTGCGACACGCAACCCAAACAGCAATCTGTAGACTGGTCCAACTATGAGCCTCCCACTAAACTGTTCGCGCAGCACCCAGGAGGGCACACCGGCACCGGTTTACCAAACTGGAACCCTCCCATGAGTGACTCTTCTGTGCCCTCTCAGAGGGCAGAGGGGGGGCGAGGTTTCTACACTCCGGAGAGCGCAGGAACTATTCTGGCCAGTTTTGGACTTTCTAACGAGGATCTGGAGGCGCTCAGTCATTACCCGGATGACCAGCTCACTCCGGACACTCTGCCCTTCATCCTACGGGACTTACAGATCCACAAAAACCCCAAAGCTTCACACTCGCCTGATGTGCCCAGTCTTCTGTCTGTCACTCAGACTGAGGGCAGAGTCATTGACTATGGCCATTCCAGTCAGGTAAAGGACGAAAATGGGCCTCCAAAAACATTCAAAAAAGAGCCTATTTCCACTGAGAGAACAGTGAAAATGTTCCCCTCGCCTGCCCCAAAGCTGGAGGCGAGTGTGGGGAGGCAGGTTCGCCTGGAGCCGGCTGAACCGATCAAACATGGAGACCGAGACTATCGACGCCGGAGCAGCGAGCATCAGTCACCACCTCCACGAGACTTTTCTACAGCTGCAAAACCACGACATCAAGACCGCGACTACAGACTAGAACAGCCCAAACCTAGAGCTTCAGCTGAGAAGAGGAGCGGGGAGGCGACTGTGCCCAAACCACACCCTCCTCCCAGTGTGAAATCTCCTCGCACCGGGCTCAAAGCTCCCAGCAGCAAGAAGCTTCCCACACCCACCATGATGAGTGATTTCTCTGGGGTGCCTCCCAAGGTCTACCCTCACACCTGCTCCTTGTGCGACATGCAGTGTGATCAGGAACAGGTGAGTGCTTAACGCAGTGTCTCACTCACTGAGGTGAATCTGGTTTCAGACTCAAGGGCCCTTGGCAAATGTTATGGTACGGATGTCAGATGTTTTTGTAAAGTATAATAATTATTGTCAACTTTTTTTAAAAGTCAGACTTGTAAGTGACACAATTACAGGAAAGACAAAACAGCCCTTGGCCTTTTTTGTGTGTAACAGCAAAAGCAGTAATATGGCAACATCATAAAACAGCAGGTTTGGGGAGGTAAGTAATACATATGTAGGCAGGTCAGTTTAAACAAAAGTATCAACCAGTTACTAATCAATACTAAAACTAGTATTGCAACTAGATACTTATTTGAGCAAGTATTGATAATAAAATAAATCGCATAGAGGACAGATCTTATCTGTACATTTTTAAAATTAGACAACATCGTGACAACACAAAGGAAGACTCATGTGGTGTAGCTAACATTTGTAGTGTTTTTGTTATTTTGGGTTTTTTTTTTTTTTTTTAGAACTGGGTAGTAACTATAATATGAATGTTTTTTGTTGTTTTGTTGTTTTTGCTGGGCTTAATTTTTTTTGGAAAATACCCAGTGTTTCAGATTCAAATTATTACTTTAAAGCAGTGATGTAGGTCAAATTTAGTTTTGTTGTTTTTTTTAAAGGTCCTTGGTTTCTAAACATTGTAAACAGAATCCTATTCACGGTAAAGGTTGTATTTGCACCTAAAAGTGTGCTAAGGTGAATCTTCATAATTGATAATGCATGACTTATTTTGTGGATAGTGATTAAATCAATGTGTTTTATTTTTGTTTTGGTGTAATTAAAGGCAGTGGCCTTCATCATTTCAATTTCTGTACATCTCGGTTTGTGTAAGAACAAAAGTGCCTTATGCCTCAGTAGTTTTAATTGTGAAGGAGGAAGTATCGACTTGAGACTGATCTGTGAACTGCGGTCAGCACTGGTGTCTGTTTTTCTCCTCAGGAGTGGATCGGACATTTGGAGACGGTGAACCACACTGCGGCCTGCAGACACCTGCGCACAAAGTGAGGCCTCTACAGACTATTAAACACAAACAGGACCTGTCTCTGTCCAATCAGCTAATGTAGAGCTACAGCCCAGACATTAATTGATACCACAACATTATAGCAATATATTCAACACTGATGCTATTTTTGTTTTTGCCAGTATTTTACATTACAGAGCTATGAGATAGTATCTCAGGTTAAATATTTCTGAAAATCCTGTAAATACAAGTCAGCTTATACTCAGTCATGTGACGTGTGCTAACTGCTCTTGCGTCTCTCTGAAGGTATCCCGACTGGAAGCCAAAACTACCAAGGTTAGTCTCATAAAAAGGTGATATAATCTCCGCTTTAAATACTTTTTTAAACTTGTACTTTGTCATTTTCACTTAGTTATGGTATAAAACATGTTCAAAAGACTTTATCAAATCAAACTAAGTAAGAAACTTGGCCAAATAAGCCAGGCAAATTGAGTGAGCAACCTTTTGTGGAACAGAACTGGCCAGTGTATGGATTTAGTTTATTTGCTAATGCAGTTGTATTACAAACAATTAACCAGCCATGCGTAGTTCATTAATTGTTCCATGCCTAGTGTTAATTCTAATTATTTCCTTGTGAAGCCGGGACTATGGAAAACGGCAGCCTGCCAGACATTCTGGCTCTCGCTCAGCCTCCTGGTCTCCCCCTCCTCCCCCAGAGAAACACAGAGGAATCTCTTACAAGGTCCGGGGCAAAGCTTACGATCCTCGCCACGTCCCCAGGCACCATACATACCACACCAAAGGTACTTTTTACTTATCCAACCAATGTTTATTTTGGGGCTGATATTGACATAAGGGGCTTTGGATTATATTTAGTGATATAATAATAAATTGTAACTCAAATTATTATAAACTTTAGGTTTGGTGCCATTTGAAGTTGGGTTTATTTAAGACACATTTACTGTTAATCTGCCTCTTTACAGTCAATTTTAAAGACTGTAAAGAGGCAGATTCATGTTAATGTTTTTTTTCATGATACTCTTTTCTAACTTATCGAAGGAAACGACCTAATAGAAGCCGCTAGCCTAAATGTGTGCATCTCATGGTAATTAACCATTCATGCTTTTCACAGCTCGTTCACATGCGAATGCGCGTCCAGTAACATTTATACAGCCACTAGTCACTTTACAGTTGGCCAATGTAAGACAATTATGTGTGGTAGCTTACAGTAGCTAAGCGCTAACCAATGAAGAACAAAAAGTTGCATCAATACCTTTATAACTCCCAGATCCCAAGTCTTCACAAACAAGATTCCTTTAAACCTGACTCAAAACGATTGTTAACAATAATAATAATGATAATAATAATGATAAGCCAGCATGTTGATAGCTACAGAGGGTGTGTCCTCTCTCCTCTCCACAAAAACAAACTGTATTTTAAGTTTTAAGTTCTATTTAAGTTCTAGTGCAGACAGCTTTTAGACTTAAACAATCATGAGACCTTGTAGTAAAAGTTCCCATATAAAAGTTATAAACAAGTCAGATGTTCAGGCAGACTATCAAGTAGTGCCTTATAAATGCATTTTAAGCAGTGTTGTTCTCTTCTGACAGATAGTGATGGCAAACTTAATTTTTCATAGTGTACAGGCATGGGTTTTAAATTCATCACCTGTTATGAAAGATATGATTTTGTTGCTGGCCTGAACTCCGTTGAAGTTAACTTTATTCCATAGTCTGGTTTAGTGCTGCCTCAGAGTGCACTGGTGTAAACGAGAGCACGTGACTCTGGGGCTGCTTTCAGGTGCAGTGCGGAGTCACAGACAGACAGACAAACTACTCCAAAGGTAAATATTCATGTAGCACCAGATATTGCTACATTTATCTGTATCTAAATTTTATTAAATGGCTTTCCTAGAGAGTCTATGCTTTATAACGAGGTATAACATGCCCACGTAGACTATTGGCCACAATCTCCCATTCTCAATAAATGTTAAATGGTCTATGGTTTATTCCAACACCATTTGGGCTGTAGGCCTTTACTTGATTAGTTGCTTGAAGGGATCTTAGTCGGCTAATCTTGTAGTTTATAAAGATTTATATGGGACAACAGCAGTAAGAAGAAGTTAGTGAGTTAGTGGAAGATTTGTTTTTTTTTTTTTATATTTTTGGTATATAAAAGGCAGATTAATCTTAATATAAATATATTGTTTCCTAGTACTTTTTATCTGCACAAATAGTTGTTTTTGTATTAACTCCTGTGCGGTTGTAGTCTTGTGAGTGCAGTTTATGGTCTGATATATAGATGTAATAATTTTTTGTTTTTGCCACCTCAACTCGGCAGGGCATGTCTTTAGTCAACCAAGAATTAATTTTTTTGACTACAGCCCATGTGTTTGCCTTTTTAAAAATTTGTATAAATCAAGTAGTAGTAAATATTTCTATTCATTCATAGGCCTATTTTTAGCTAAATGGACAAAACACACAGCCTAGAAAGAACGGCTTTGTCATTGAAGATGGTGTGCCTCATAGGAGTTGTTTAAATTCTTCCTTACAGTGAGCTAAAAACCGGTTTGAATCATGTGACTCCTGAAAGAGAAAAAATGCAGGAAGCGAGAAGTCCAAACATGTCAAGTACGGAAACAAACTCCGGTAAAAAGCCACTTGTGTTAATCTCATTGAAAACCAAGTGAACCTTTTTGGACTTATAATGTTAAATTGGACTGGAGTGCTTGTAATAGTGTTTTGTTAATATGCAGGTACAGAAGCTATACCTTTTGTATGTCAACATTACATGAGTGTAGAACATGGTGGTACGCTATGGAATTATTTTGTATTGGTATTTGTGTATTAAAGGGACAAAGAATATTAGAAACGAGTAACTGCATAACGAATACCTCTAAATATGCAGGATTGTAGCCAAAGCTAAATTACATCCATGGACGTATGCCAGTCACAAACCGCACAATTCTATCCTCTGGATTGTATCAGCCAAAAAGATATTTGTCTGATAACTGTAATCTCTCAGTCATCCAGGTCTGATCCGTAGTAAAAGCCAAAAGTAAAACTACCTTTTTAAAAATTGTTTTCTTTTCAGATGTTGATGCTCGCTTCGAGCGGCACCCTTCTCGTGGTGGAGCACACTTAGGTCGACCCTCCTTCAGAGAATATGTGGAGAAGAAAGAACTGGCTGGTTTGTTTACTTTCATGCCTTTTAAAGTTGGCTAATATAGCATATAGCAATAATCATTGTGCATTTCAACTTAAGCTTCGCTTGAAAAGTGACTAACACCAGAATTAAAAACATCCAAGAGTCAAATTCTTTTAATTCCTTTGCATTGCAGTCACAATTGTTAAATGTCGTGTGATGTTGCCCACCTTCATTTTGAAATCAGAATGCTTATTAATTTGATTTTTAAATGGGTTGCGTTTGTCTGTCTTGTGTTTTGAATTCTCAGGTGCATCACGCACTTATCTGAAGCGGCCACATCTCGACAAGCGTTACTCAAGCCTTAAAGGGGATGTTACAAAGAAGACAACACTTATTAAAGCAAAAAACAGCTTAAAGCCAAGCCATGGTACCACCAGACTGGTTAGTATCATTATGGGGCTGAGTGAAATTTAATTAAGACACTATTTGAAGCTTCAATTAGAAATCACAAAGGCCATAGTCCTTTAGGTAATATAATTTGTGCAGGTAATTGAAAATGTCAAGTCTCCATGGGAACTTGTGTATAAAGCTGGGCTTTAGCTGAGACCTTTTACAAACTTCTTCTGAGATGGATGTTGTCCTTGTTCATGGCAGAGTGGTTGAGTGGCTCAGATTCTCATGCCACAGCAAGAAGGTTCCACTTTCAACTCCCGGGCTAATCTGGCTGTTCTCTGTAGAGTTTGCATGTTCTCTCTGGGTGGGTTTCCTCAGGGAAAAAGCCAAAACATGCAAATGCAAATCAATTCCT
Source organism: Periophthalmus modestus (assembly GCA_019594935.1). Taxonomy (NCBI): domain Eukaryota; kingdom Metazoa; phylum Chordata; class Actinopteri; order Gobiiformes; family Gobiidae; genus Periophthalmus; species Periophthalmus modestus. The sequence goes on along the minus strand of JAIEZT010001373.1, from coordinate 13,859,626 downwards.
TGAGCTAACGTCTTAGCCAGCACTAGCTCAAGGTGGTTCTGTGAGTGCTATACAGCAGTGGCTCGCTGCTCCTGACAGGTTGACCCAGAGGGATTAATAAAGCATGTCTAATCTATCTTGTTTAGTTTGGCAGTTGATAACATTCTTCTCTCAAAGATAAAAATGTTTAAAGATGGTTACATGGGTTTTGAGACAAACCACAATGAAATATTCTTTTGTATGACCAAAAGTTTAGAAGTGGCTTTTCTATTGTTGTGATTTTAGGCTGAAGAGGGTCCACCAGCTAAAAAGAAGAAAGCGGTTGCCCCAGTGGCCGCTCATGGTCCTGAGTGTCTGGTGTATCTAATGCACATCCCCAAAGAGGCCACAGAGCAGGAGGTGATCAACCTGGCAGGATCTTTTGGTCCCATCAACAACGTACTCCTGATGCCTTCCCCCGATGAAGAGGAGGGCTGTGGTCAACAGGTGAGAACTGAAGACTGTATCTAATGCAGGAGTTGTTTATTTACTTAACACAGGTGTCATATTATGCAAAATTTACTTGGTGTTCATAGCTCATAAAATTAACAATGTTAAAACGGCGTTCCCTTAATTCATGCATGTTTGAAAAATCTTGTATTTCCTCCCTCTGAGGCTTGACCTACCCCTCTATCCCTTTCCACATCCCTGAAGTAACTTGCATTGCATTTGTTCAAAAACGTACACATAAGGTTCAAAAATGGTGTGCAGCCATTTTTGATATGACCATATACATGGAAATCCGCTGCTAGCTACTGTGAAATCCCACTATGAAGAGACAGGCGTCATCTATTCTGGATTTTTAATGAGGAGTCAATTGTCACATTTCTTTCACAGTTTTGATCAATTTAGCAAAAATGTTAAATGGTGATCTATGTATGGTCTTTACATTTAATAGCAAACACTAGACAAATAGTGTAATATGTCTTTAATTTCCTTAATCTTTCTCAGGCCTCAGTGTGCATGATGAAGGCAGAGGATGCTCAGACTTTTGCCAGCGCTCCAAACCTGCTGATCAGAGACAAGGTCATCACGGCAACGGTCGCCATGGTAAATAAAATGAAGTAGCTTAAGTGCTAGCAGCATGATTAAAAAGGATAATGCCATATAGTAGGCTCCGGAGGGATGGTTTGCTGTGTTTGGTCATTTGAAGTGATCAAGTTTATAATTGAGGTTATGGTTGAGGCTAGGAAAATGGTTTGGGTTACTTAACATGTTAGCTAATCTACCTAATAGCCTTCTCATCTTGCAGCATATGTTTTGGCTCTCTGTCAAAGGGGACTAACACTAACTAGCGCTATTGTTGAAAGATGTGAGGTAGTTAAAATATGACCAACCGTTTGGAGCTTTGTGGGGTTATGTACAAAATTCCATCCAGAATTATTTTT